>JAOWBW010000758.1:0-380397 GCA_026119855.1 Campanula takesimana | reverse complement strand
AAAAAATTCAAGCAAAATCAAAAGCAGAATAAGGTTAGGATGAAGAAAAGAATAATTCCCTCCTCCCAATGTCTGTTTTCGAAAAAAAAAAAAAACAAAAAAAAAAATCCCAAAATAAAAAGTATGTTTCTTTAGAAAACAATTGTCATTATATATATATATATTTTCAATTGTTTCACTACGTATTGTATAGTTGAAAAATTATAAAGTGAATATAAATTATATTTATGCGTATTTGTTACTAAATTTTATAAGTAATATTTCTTTAGTGTGAAGCAAAATTTCATAAAAATAAAATGGTAAAATGTAATTGACAAAAAATAGACTTTTTTTTCTGAACATTTTTTTAATATTTAAATATTATATAATTTTATTAACATCCTTTAATTCTGATTATTTGAAAAAAAAATATTTTTTAACTTTAAGAACATGCATAAAATAATGAAAATTTAATTTTTTACCCTTTAAGTTTCTATAGTATTCACTAAAGCCCCTAAAACCTAATATCAGTTACAAATTCATCCGTTTTGTTGATTTAACTGACTTTTCTAACAAATTCCGTCAAAAATCCCTTAATTGGCGAGAATTTGACATGTCAAGCCCTGATGTGTAGAATAAAAAAGGTCAGGCCCCCCGCCGAAGACCCCCGATACATTTCAAGCCCTAAACGTCTCATGTCCCACTAAAACTTACACTTTTTATCAACTTAATTGCACTTTGATCAATCTCTTAAAGAAAAAATAATGATTCTAATGATTTTTTAAAAAAACAATATTATTACATCATGATTAATAATATTCTCACTAATAATTATTAGAATTTTATTAAATAATTATTTTTTTATTTAAATTATTGATCTAAGTATAATTAAGTTGCAAAAAATGTAAATTTTAGTGGGATGGAGGGTTTATATGCTATAATTTAATCTTTTAATAATCTAATGTTAATATGATAATATTTATTAGACCGTGGGTTATCATATATTCTCAATTTCAAGCCTTTTGTATTATTCAATATTGAATATTTCACACTTCATTAATTTATTTAATATAATAATTGATACTTTATACAATGTCATTAAATGTTATTTGGCAATATCAAAAGTTGCAATTTTATTTTCATTCATATTTAATAGAATGAATGTAACTGATAATTGAATAGTCATCACTTTGTGTTTACATACATTAATCTATCTAATATAATTACATAATTAATGACCATTCATTGAAACAACTCACTTCATCATATTTATCTATTGGAAGGTTTTTCCGTATTTATTAATTATTTTCTAAACTTTAACAACAAAAAAAAAAGTAAAAAATTATGGTATTCTTTGTGAAATGTGAAAATCATTAATGGTGTTTCAATAAATCACGTTAATACGTATGTCATTTGAACTTACACATGAATAACACAACTCTAACGATCCAATTAATGAATGAATTTTTAATCTTCCTTAATCTTCATTAATGATTAAAAAAAAGTGATGCTCCTAATAACTAACAAGGATAAAAGAAAAAAAAAGAAAAAATAATACTCATATTCGCCTTAATTTATACCAGTCTCGAATTTAAACATAAATATTTAATGCCAATAAAGTTTTTCAGGAAATATTAAAAGGTGGAAATTACTTTTTCATTCAATATATACAATCAATGAATGCAAGCGATAGTTGAATATGTTGGGTTTCGTAGTAACATGCGCAGCGGAATATAGCAATTAAAATTTTAAGAAACCCAAAGCCATGGATCCGTTCATATGATTAAATCAAATACAACATAATGAATAGAGGAAAAACTAACCCTTGATGGCTATCAAATTTTCTCTTGGTCTTTGGTGGAGATTTGAAGATTTGATCACGATCACAAAGCTTGAACACGAACTTTGAAGATGATGATTTTCACCCTCTAGCGGTATCCACACTTCGAACGAATATCAAAGGAGCTTCTTTGATCTTGGTTGCTAGACCAATATTATGATACACGTTTTCACAATTCAACAATGAACTATGTGAAATTTATTTGTGAATTATTTTGTTCCTCAATCAATGATGTCTTAGAACAAAATAAAATCTCTCTCAAACTCTTTGGAAGCTCACAAATCAATGAATCCTTAGGTCTGGCCGAAATTAGGCTTTATACACAATTAAGACCTATTCCAAATAGGTAACTTGTGCCAAAAACCATTCCTAATCGAATAGGAATATTTCTGCCGATTGGACCGAGCGCCCGCCTGGTCACAACCAAGCGCCCGCTCAAATGTCCAGAAGGTCCTTGGGTTTTCTGGAATTAATTCAGGCGCCCGCCTGGTCCAACCTGAGCGCCCGTTCGGTTTACCAGGAAGCCCAGAATATTTCCAGAAATTCCTCCAAAGTCCTTTGGCCCTAAATTCCAATATAGTCCTTATGTTTAAGATTCGTTCTATTGTGTGTGACCCTCTAGGATTATACTAAGTTGGCAATGAGCTCAAACATGATCCCATAAGATATGATTAGGTTCTAGCAAACCGTCATACCTACCCAAATAGTATAACTAGATACAAGTTCGCATTCCTTTAGAATATGTCACAATCCCTTTGTCCACGATGTCATTGAACACAAGTCATGGTCAAACAGTCAACTTGTTTTTGTTCAATACTTTCTCGATTCCGAATATGTTGATAATTCAAATGCTATTGATCTAATCAATCCATTTGAGTTCGGCCGAACATTTCATCAACATCATTCCTTCGAGGGGCCCAAGCTTGACATTTCTCCGTGGAGGGACAAATCCATTTAGCTTATTATTCTTCCCTACGTGAATCCGATTATGCCAATCATATCCTTTATAACTACCCGGTTAAAGGTAGCGTTTGAATATGTCAAACATAATGTTCATCAAGTGGAAGACTATAATAACTTAATGTCTAAGGATTCGAATGACATAACTAATATGAGATATATGTACGACATAGACCATGACATAAATCTCATACAGCGGGTCATATCCAGTACCTTGTTCCAAACAAGTACCCATAAATCTAACATGATCATCCCATGATCATTTAGCCTTTATACTAGTGCTTAATAAGTACTAGGGACGGGGATTATTATGAATAAACATGAACAACAATAATAATCAAAACATCTCTTTATTGATATGAAATAAATGATAACAATTACAACGTTTATTAAACGTGCCTAGGGCACCACTACCAACAATCTCCCACTTGCCCTAGGCCCAATCTCCCATGTATCTAATACCCATGGACCTAACATGACCATCATGTTTAGCTTGTGGAAGTCCCTTTGTTAGCGGGTCCGCAACATTGTCATCAGTAGGTACTCTGCATATATTTACGTCTCCCCTATCAACGATCTCTCGAATGATATGAAAACGCCTAAGTATGTGTTTGGATTTCTGATGTGCTCTTGGTTCCTTTGCTTGAGCAATAGCCCCATTATTATCGCAATAAAGGTCTATTGGATTAGCAACACTAGGAACCACTTCAAGTTCAGTTATGAACTTCTTAATCCAAACAGCTTCCTTTGCAGCATCCGATGCAGCAATATACTCAGCTTCTGTTGTAGAATCAGCGGTTGTACTTTTCTTGGAACTCTTCCAGCTTACAGCTCCACCATTTAACATAAACACAAAACCCGATTGTGATCGGCTATCATCTTTGTCAGTTTGGAAGCTTGCATCCGTGTAGGCATTTACAACGAGATCATCTTCCATTCCTCCATAGACAAAAAACGAGTCTTTAGTTCTTCTCAAGTACTTAAGAATCGCTTTCACAGCTATCCAGTGATTTTTGCCAGGGTCGGATTGGTATCTACTTGTCATGCTCAAAGCATAAGATACATCCGGCCTAGTACAAATCATGGCATACATGATGGACCCAATTGCCGAAGCATATGGAACATCATTCATTTTCCCACGCTCATCGTTTGTCTTAGGACATTGAGTCTTGCTTAGAGAAACTCCATGTAACACGGGCAAGGTGCCTCTCTTAGAATTTTCCATATGGAATCTTCTAATGACCTTGTCAATGTATGTACTTTGGCTTAAACCAAGTAGCCTCCTTGATCTATCTCTATAGATCTTGATGCCAAGAATATATACGGCTTCACCCATATCTTTCATTGCGAAGCACTTTCCTAACCAAGTCTTCACAGACTGAAGTGTAGGAATGTCGTTTCCAATGAGCAATATGTCATCCACATATAAAATAAGGAATAGCACTATGCTCCCACCAATCTTCTTGTATACACAAGGCTCATCTTCGTTTTTGATGAAACCAAACTCTTTAACCGATTCATCAAAACGGAGATTCCAACTCCTTGAAGCTTGCTTCAATCCATAGATGGATCTTCACAATTTGCATACCTTAGAATCTTGTTCAAAACCTTCTGGTTGTGTCATATACACATCCTCTTGGAGTTTTCCATTCAGGAAAGCGGTTTTGACGTCCATCTGCCATATTTCATAGTCATGATATGCTGCAATGGCAAGCAAAATTCTTATAGACTTGATCATTGCTACGGGTGAAAAGGTCTCATCATAGTCAATACCATGAACTTGCCTATAACCCTTCGCTACAAGCCTAGCTTTGTAAGTATGCACCTTCCCATCCATGTCAGTCTTCTTCTTGAAGACCCATTTGCATCCTATGGTTTTTACACCTTCGGGCGCATCAATCAAATTCCAAACTTGATTGTCTTGCATGGATTGCAATTCGGATTCCATGGCTCCAAGCCACTTGTCCGAATCAGGAGAAGACATCGCCTCTTGGTAGGTTGACGGTTCATCATTCTCAATGATTTCTACCTCATTATTATCCGTTACGAGAAATCCATATCTCTCGGGTTCGGATCGTAACCTACTAGATCTGCGAGTTGCTTGTGTATTTTGAACAGGTTCCACAACTCCTTGTAGTTCTTGTTCTTGTTGCACTATTGGTTCAATGTTATTTTCTGGGTCTCGAATTTCTTCAAGATTTATTTTACTCCCACTAATTTCTTTGGAGAGAAACTCTTTCTCTAGAAAGACACCAGTTCGGGCAACAAACACTTTGTTGTCCTCACGGTTGTAAAAGTAATATCCTCTAGTTTCCTTAGGATATCCCACGAAAATACATTTATCAGATTTGTGTGCAAGTTTGTCTGAGACAAGTCTTTTGACAAAGGCTTCGCAACCCCAAATCTTCATGAAAGATAGACAAGGCTTCTTTCCGCTCCACATCTCATATGGAGTCTTTTGAACCTATTTAGTTGGAACACGATTTAGTGTGAAAGCAGCGGTTTCTAGGGCGTAACCCCAAAAGGATATTGGAAGATCAACTTGACTCATCATTGATCGAACCATGTCTAACAAAGTCCGATTCCTCATCTCGGACACACCATTCCATTGTGGTGTTCCAGGTGGAGTCAATTGTGAAACTATTCCACAATTCTTTAGATGATCATCAAATTCTTGACTTAAGTATTCTCCGCCTCGATCTGATCGAAGTGCTTTTATACTTTTGCCAAGTTGTTTTTCTACTTCATTTTGAAATATTCTAAATATCTCAAATGCTTCACTTTTATGTTTCATTAGGTAAACATACCCAAATCTACTATAATCATCAGTGAAGGTTATGAAGTATTGAAATCCTCCCCTAGCATTGCTACTTAATGGTCCGCATACATCGGAATGTATCAACCCCAATAAGTCGCTTGCCCTTTCACCCAACTTGGTAAAAGGTGTGTTAGTCATTTTTCCAAGAAGACACGACTCACAAGTATCATATGACTCGAGGTCACATGAACCTAAAAGTCCGTCCCCATGGAGTTTTGAGATACGCTTCTCATTAATATGACCAAGACGGCAATGCCATAAATAGGTATGATTTACATCATTAGGTTTAGATTTCTTATTTACATGATTGACATTGTCATTATTTTCATTCTTGACATCCAAGATATAAAGGCCATTAAATGAATTAGCAATACCATAAATCACATCATTTAAATAAATAGAAAATTTCTTATTCTCAATAAGAAACTTAAAACCTTCATTATCCAAACAAGAAATTGAAATAATATTTCTGCTTAAATCCGGAACATAATAACAATTGTTCAAAACAAGAATTAATCGGAAGGTAAAGTGACTTCATAAGTCCCGGCTAATGCAGCAACTCTTGCTCCATTCCCCACGCGTAGATCTACTTCACCTTCTTTAAGCATTCTCCTATTCTTTAGTCCCTGCACATTTAGACAAATGTGAGAACCACATCCGGTATCCAATACCCAAGAATCAGTGGTAGAAAGGAGAATATCTATCATATAGATACCTGAAGTCGACGCAGCCTTGCTGCCCTTCTTCTTCTTTTGCTCTTCCAAGAAAGCCTTGCAATTACGTTTCCAATGACCAATTTCTTGACAATGGAAACAGATTGCATCCTTTTGTGAATCGGGTTTTGCCTCAGAAGACTTGGCAACCTTTGCCTTGCTTATTTTGGGTTTGACAACTTTCTTACCCTTTCCTTTGGCACTAGCCTTCTTCCCATCATGAACCAAGAGCACGGGAGAACCTTTCTCCACTATTTTCATCTCTGCAGTTTTGAGCATCCCATGCAACTCAGAGAGATTCTTATCCATTCCATGCATGTTATAATTCATCACAAACTGATTATAACTTTTAGGCAATGAATTAAGAATGAGATCCGTGGCTAGCTCCAATGGGATTGGATAGCCAAGTTTCTCAAGGTGCTCTACATAACCTTTCATTTTAAGAAAGTGAGGACTCACTTGTTGCCCTTCATTCATTTTACTAGTAGTGAATGCAACAATGGTTTTGTACCTCTCTTGCCTAGCTTGCTCTTGAAACATGGTTCTCAACTCCATGCCTATCTCATAGGCTTCCAAATGTTCCAAACTTTGTTGGAGTTTTGAACACATAGCAGCAAGCATGAGACAACTTACATCTCTAGAATCATTACGATGTTTCTTGTAATTGTCTCTTTCTACCCTAGGGGCAGTAGGCGGTGGTTCAGCAGGGAGAGGCCCATCGAGAATGTACAACTTATCTTCTTGCCTAAGAACGATTTTTATGCTACGGATCCAATCCATAAAGTTAGTACCATTCTCTTCGAGCTTATCCTTCTCAAGGATCGATCGCAACGACATTGATTGAGTGTTATTAGCCATTATCTACAAATATGCAAAATTTCCAAAATTTAATAAGTACCGGTTTTCATTAAAGAGATAAATAATGTATTTTTCAAACAAAATACTCCCACTAAATTATATAACCTTCATATACATCCAATGTATAATATAATTTAATTGGGTTAAGATCCAACTTTAATTTAACTTTTGAGTCCACGGAGGCGGACCGCTCAAAAACTAAATTAATTAGGTAGACAATCATGTCAATCATATCCCATATGATTCTTAAATCCTTTTATGAGATTCTTCGAGAAATCCAATTTCCAAAGCATGTTTAATCTCATCTTTTGCCTAGGCCCAAAACTGTTTTGACGCCTAATTAAGTCCAACCATTTTAAACGCATAGGAACCATTCAATTTAATGCACCTTGCGGAGGCAGGCCCACATTAAATCAATGAACCTCATCTTGCTCATACATGAATAAAATCAATGCACTTCGCGGAGGCGAACCCACATCAAAATCACCCATGTATAAACAAGTGTTTTAGTCATGGCATGGCAAAGAAGGACTTAAAACTTTCTTTGAAGGTTCATCACATATAGCATATAACACATTTATGAGCACATAATATAAACATGTTACACATCAAGTTTAACCACTAAATTAATCCCATTAATTTAAGCATGATATTTATGTGTCATTAGTTTCTCTATAATTATGAGGATGAGACTAATTCAACTTTGGTTATTATCTCCAAATCAAGACAACAAGAAGTGCGGTCGAACTAAGCCATTAGGCAACCACAATCCCGCACTAATTCAAGAAACCAAGAAAGTAGTCCATGTGGCCGAAACTAAGCAATAGATGGTCTCGATGAACGTAGGCCAATTGCATTCACAATTCCACATGGATCTCCAATCATTGAATCAAGAACTTTGTTTCTCAATTTTAGCAATTATGAACTCTTCATAATTCTAACTTCGTTTTATCTTTGAAACTTTGATTGCGATCAATTTTGGGAAACACAATCTCGATGAACGCAGATTAGCCATCCAAAATTTGAACCAATCTAGGAATCACAAGACTAAAACAAATAGGAAAATCAAACCCCAAAATCCACACACAAACCAACTACCCAAAACCCATTCCAGATCATCAAGTCTGAATTGGTTCTGTTACTGGTTTTGTTGAATTTATTGAAAAATTCCAGAATCAGATTTCAACAAGAATCAGAACATTCTGGCCTAGCGAGCGCGCGCCTGGTCCAGCACGGGCGGGCGCTTGATTGCCCAGAATGGAACAGAATTTTTGAGTTCGAAAATTTTGTCTCAAGATTATTTTTCCACGATTATTAAAATTTTGATCCAATCAAAAATTAATAATCATAATAATCCAGAATCCACCATAATTTTTATTGCGATTGAATCGTGCGATTAAAGTTGCAAAACAATAAACCACATAATATCACAAAACACATAAACATCACATATTCCAATATTCATATCATGCAAGGCACATAAACAATTTATATACACATAACATGATCTAGGTATTGAAATAATCAACACGAACGGGGCTCTGATACCACTGTTGGGTTTCGTAGTAACATGCGCAGCGGAATATAGCAATTAAAATTTTAAGAAACCCAAAGCCATGGATCCGTTCATATGATTAAATCAAATACAACATAATGAATAGAGGAAAAACTAACCCTTGATGGCTATCAAATTTTCTCTTGGTCTTTGGTGGAGATTTGAAGATTTGATCACGATCACAAAGCTTGAACACGAACTTTGAAGATGATGATTTTCACCCTCTAGCGGTATCCACACTTCGAACGAATATCAAAGGAGCTTCTTTGATCTTGGTTGCTAGACCAATATTATGAAACACGTTTTCACAATTCAACAATGAACTATGTGGAATTTATTTGTGAATTATTTTGTTCCTCAATCAATGATGTCTTAGAACAAAATAAAATCTCTCTCAAACTCTTTGGAAGCTCACAAATCAATGAATCCTTAGGTCTGGCCGAAATTAGGCTTTTATACACAATTAAGACCTATTCCAAATAGGTAACTTGTGCCAAAAACCATTCCTAATCGAATTAGGAATATTTCTGCCGATTGGACCAAGAGCCCGCCTGGTGACAACCAAGCGCCCGCTCAAATGTCCAGAAGGTCCTTGGGTTTTCTGGAATTAATTCAGGCGCCCGCCTGGTCCAACCTGAGTGCCCGCTCGGTTTACCAGGAAGCCCAGAATATTTCCAGAAATTCCTCCAAAGTCCTTTGGCCCTAAATTCCAATATAGTCCTTATGTTTAAGATTCGTTCTATTGTGTGTGACCCTCTAGGATTATACTAAGTTGGCAATGAGCTCAAACATGATCCCATAAGATATGATTAGGTTCTAGCAAACCGTCATACCTACCCAAATAGTATAACTAGATACAAGTTCGCATTCCTTTAGAATATGTCACAATCCCTTTGTCCACGATGTCATTGAACACAAGTCATGGTCAAACAGTCAACTTGTTTTTGTTCAATACTTTCTCGATTCCGAATATGTTGATAATTCAAATGCTATTGATCTAATCAATCCATTTGAGTTCGGCCGAACATTTCATCAACATCATTTCTTCGAGGGGCCCAAGCTTGACATCTCTCCGTGGAGGGACAAATCCATTTAACTTATTATTCTTCCCTACGTGAATCCGATTATGCCAATCATATCCTTTATAACTACCCGGTTAAAGGTAGCGTTTGAATATGTCAAACATAATGTTCATCAAGTGGAAGACTATAATAACTTCATGTCTAAGGATTCGAATGACATAACTAATATGAGATATATGTACGACATAGACCATGACATAAATCTCATACAGCGGGTCATGTCCAGTACCTTGTTCCAAACAAGTACCCATAAATCTAACATGATCATCCCATGATCATTTAGCCTTTATACTAGTGCTTAATAAGTACTAGGGACGGGGATTATTATGAATAAACATGAACAACAATAATAATCAAAATATCTCTTTATTGATATGAAATAAATGATAACAATTACAACGTTTATTAAACGTGCCTAGGGCACCACTACCAACAGAATAGTCACCCTTTATCATAATACATCCATTAATTAGTCTAATAAGTTAATTAATAAATATTTGGGTAATTTAAAAACATTCATTCATATGAATTAGTAAAATAATAGATGCTGGAATATGAAGTGTTAGGTGTGTTAAAAGTCATTTGATGCATGCATAATGCACCAAACTAATTAATGGCAGTGGGTTATATTTGAAGGTTCACTCACTTAATAAAGTTAAGATTATGAATACTTGCACTTTAGAAATCGTGATATTCATAGATTTTTTTTTATTTCACTAATTATGGCTAGATTTGAAAAGGTTAAACGTTTTAAGAGATGGAAAGTAAAATTTTAATGTTAGTGTTTGAGGATGAAATCCAAAAACTGTTGCTAGGAATGTATATTGTTATCTTCATCCATAGTAGAAAGCAGTGTTCTAAAAGACCCCCCGTCTAGGTCGCCTAGGCCCCGCTTAGGCGCTAGGCGTTCATGAAATGCCTAGGTCCCGTCTAGGATATTATAGTTATTTCTGAATTCTCTGCCCCGCTCAGATCTCGCCTAGGCGCTAGGCGGCCCTGCGGTTCCTAGCGACCGCCTAGCTTTTTTTAGAACCTTGGTAGAAAGACCTTCATTTGATGAACTAGACGAAAAATGACTTAATATTTAAGAACAAAGATTAAAAAAAAACTTAAATATTGAGTTAAAAAAAAATGAGGCTCTAGACACAATTTAGTTTTTTCAACCCTATTTTCTACATTAACGTTTTGTTGCAGTCCTGTGAAATATTGAGACTAATTTGAGCTTACTGTTGTTGTTGTATATTGAATAAAATAAGATTTCAGTTATTACAAAGAAGAAAAAGGACAAACACCTACAACAAGTCTATATAATCAGATATACCATAAATTAGAAATTGAATTTATTAAAATGTTTAAAAGAGCTTATAATGATTTAGATTTACCAAAAAATCCTTCAGCCAAGCCAAAGATCCCGTTCGAAGCACGGGCTTCCTGCTATTATTTAAATACTCTAAGAAGATATGCTAAATAAAAGAATCAGCCAAAGCCAAATGTCCCTATACCTACTGAATATCTCTCCATATGGTTAACCCTACAATTTAAATTTTCCCACTTCACCCCCTAACTCCTAACGAATGTTTAAAAACTAACATAATTTGCATCCATATGTCCAAAGATGAGTGTTTCAATCATTTTCATTTTATTTATTACATCAAAATTATAAAAATTATGATATCTATCATAAAAATAATAATTTTATTTAACTTATGAAAAATACATATCATTCATAAAAATACTAATTTTAGTTACATCTTTGAATTGAATGAGGCCAATATCGCCGAGGTAAGAGACGGTCAAGTGAGCGGACTCGATGGGGATGATGAGTTGAACCAGCATGGACTCGGACCGGAACAGATCCATCGGCGGGCAGCAACCTCCACCGGCTGTCTCCCCCATATATTCTCTTACCGCCACAACACATACACAGTTACTTACCAACGTGGCCTATTATTGTTTATTTTAATGATTGAAATAAAGATGATAGACACAGAGAAAAAATAAATTGTGGGGCTAAAATTTGAACTTTTTTATTATTATTATTTTTTTATTTTTGGCAATCTGCAAAAGAAAATTTCAATGACTGTTTATGGCAAGAAAATTACGAGTATTATTCATCCCAAAAATTATTACCAAATACTTTTTCAAAAAAAAATAAAATGAATTGGGTATTTTATTAATTAATGCCTCAAGTATAAGAGTGCACTTAAAGGAGATTGAACCCCTAACTTTTCATATAGAAATGGAATACTGGATACCGTTTGAGTTAAAAAATTTTGGTAAAATTTTAATGGTTGATTTTTATTTTATTTTTTTTACTATGTCCACGCTAGAAGGGGGCGAGTAGAGGGATCGAACCCCAGCGCCCACTGAGGGTGAGGCTTGGCTTTAAAATGAAACCATTTTGTTTTTTGTTTTTTTTTTTTTTTGCTCAAGTTTTTCTAAAACAAACAATTAGAATTTTTAAGTTTATTAATTAATGTCTTTAGATGTTACAAAATTTTTATTATGGGGTAAAAATGTGAATAAGTTGAGTTGGAGGGTGCACTTTGCAATTATAAAAGAAACTTGTTAGATTTTCCATCCATTTTCATTAAAAAAAACTAACAATCCATCCATTTTTATACCACATTGCAACTAAATGACAAATTCGAGTAACCAATTTGTCGAAAAAACGGATTCAAGAACCAATTGAAACATTGTATAAAACTCAGGTAACTAAATTGCAATTTGTCATAATATAAAAACTACAACTACTTTAATTTGGGGTATAATCAGACGAGTTAATTTATGCATATCGGTAGTTCTCTAACATCAACACACACTCAGTTCAACTCAGTCATCCATCTCACAATATTTCAGATCTGAAATTTGTCCCTCTTCCTCTTGCCGTCAGACGTCTTCGGCATCTCTGTTTCTTCTTCAGTCAATCACAATCAGTAACCAAACCAAGAATGAGGGAGTGCATCTCGATCCACATTGGTCAGGCCGGTATCCAGGTCGGAAACGCTTGTTGGGAACTCTACTGCCTTGAACATGGCATTCAGCCTGATGGTCAAATGCCAAGTGACAAGACTGTCGGAGGCGGAGATGATGCGTTCAACACCTTCTTCAGTGAAACTGGAGCAGGCAAACACGTTCCTCGTGCTGTGTTTGTAGATTTGGAGCCAACCGTCATTGACGAGGTACGAACTGGGACATACAGGCAACTATTCCACCCTGAGCAACTCATCAGCGGTAAAGAGGACGCCGCCAACAACTTTGCCCGAGGCCATTACACAATTGGTAAGGAGATCGTGGATTTGTGCCTTGACCGCATCAGGAAGCTTGCGGACAACTGTACTGGTCTGCAAGGGTTCTTGGTTTTCCATGCTGTCGGTGGTGGGACTGGATCTGGACTTGGATCTCTTCTTCTTGAGAGACTCTCTGTTGATTACGGAAAGAAATCAAAGCTAGGTTTCACTGTTTACCCTTCCCCTCAGGTCTCAACCTCTGTCGTTGAGCCTTACAACTCTGTTCTCTCAACTCACGCTCTTCTCGAACACACTGATGTTTCCGTCCTCCTTGACAACGAAGCCATCTATGACATCTGCCGTAAATCTCTTGACATTGAAAGGCCTACCTACACAAACCTCAACAGGCTTGTCTCTCAGGTATTTGACAAAATGCCTCTTTGAATCTGAAAATGTTTTCTCTTATTTCTGTGTTTATTGATGTATGCGTTTACTTTTTTTTGTAGGTTATTTCCTCTCTGACTGCATCTCTTAGGTTTGACGGAGCTCTCAATGTGGATGTTACAGAGTTCCAGACTAATTTGGTTCCATACCCAAGAATCCATTTCATGCTTTCATCCTATGCCCCAGTCATTTCTGCAGAGAAGGCATACCACGAGCAACTCTCAGTTGCTGAAATCACAAACAGTGCCTTTGAGCCTTCATCTATGATGGCTAAGTGTGATCCCCGACATGGGAAATACATGGCCTGCTGTTTGATGTATAGAGGTGATGTCGTCCCAAAGGATGTGAATGCTGCTGTCGCAACAATCAAGACCAAGAGGACCATTCAGTTTGTGGATTGGTGCCCAACAGGGTTCAAGTGTGGTATCAACTATCAGCCACCAACCGTTGTGCCCGGAGGGGACCTGGCTAAGGTTCAGAGGGCAGTGTGCATGATCTCCAACTCGACTAGTGTTGCTGAGGTGTTTTCTAGAATTGATCACAAGTTTGATCTGATGTACGCCAAGAGGGCATTTGTTCACTGGTATGTTGGTGAGGGTATGGAGGAGGGAGAGTTTTCTGAAGCCAGGGAGGATTTGGCAGCTCTTGAGAAGGATTACGAGGAGGTTGGGGCGGAGTCTGCTGAAGGAGATGATGATGAAGGTGATGAGTACTAGAGTGTGTGCTGATGTTGTGTGACTTTTGCTTAGGTACTAGAAGCCAATGGGCTCATTGGTGTATTATCATCTAGAAATTTGCAAGTAGAAACTTTTTGCTGTTTTATGTGGTTCCTCTCTTCTGTTGTTTGAATGAATGTTTATGTTTCTTTTGCAACTGATATTATTATATTTTCACTGTGTATAATGCTTGTGGGTTTGCTGACATTTACATGACTGAGTAGCTTTTTCGTTTTGGATCTTCGTTGGCTAGTTCCTATTCTGACAACCTTTAGATGCTCTAATGATAGGCTTTGTAAGTCAATATGTTAATAATAATCTATGGTACAGATGAAATAGTTCTTTTATACTCCCTCCGTCCCAATTTAAAGTTCTTAATTTGACTTTGTACGGAGATTAAGAAAGAAAAAGTAAATGTTGTGATTATGAAAAGTAAAGTGGGTGGGGAGTTTTTGGTGTGAGAATGACAAGTAGGTCCCACTTTCCATTTTAGGTAATAAAACAAAGTAAGAACCTTAAATTGGGACAGACTAAAAAGGAAAGTAAGAACCTTAAAGCGGGACAGAGAGTACAAATCATGCTAGCAGCTAATTAATGTACTCTTTACAATGTTTGACGGAGGCTTAGAACCACTGAACTTGCGTGGTTCCTCTGTGATAGTGTATGAGACCTTTCTGGAAATGAAAAATAAACTACTACTGTATGCAACAAGCTCAACAATTTAGTTCTCATAGAAATGGGCCTTGATTTTTGTGTTCACGGTCGTAGACAATAAACCATGCATCTGTCATTCTTTACTATCTTTTCATGTGCATCCTTTAACTTTTTGGTATATTCAGTCAAGATTCTATATAAAATAGTTTAAAAACAATTTTACAATAATCAAATTAATGAAAAATAAAAAAAAAAAATCACAATTACATTATTCATGTTATGTTAGCAGACCCCAATTTTTTATTTTTTATTTTATTTTTTGCTCCTTAAATTGGTTGACAAGTGAACTGCAATTGAAGTAACAACTGATATTTGATAAGCAACAAAATACCACACCACACTGGTGAGGAGCATTCCTGATTCTGATAACTCCACGACCAGCATGAGTTGACATCGTCTTGACCATTTTGTATACACACCCAATACCATTCATAATCAAACGGCTCACACTTTTTAAAGCTGGCATCATGATCGGTCATCAAAATCGGTACAAGATGTTGTACACAAAGTGATACAGAAGATCACGACAAGAGTCTCCAACCCCTTCGAAATCATAGAGCTTTTAAGGTTAGCCATGGTAATGAAACAGAGTGCTTCAATAAACATCAAAACGATAACAACTTACAGGAGCAGATAAACCCTTCTAGCGACACGTCTATCATAAAAAAGTGTTTCCAACATGCCAAAGCAACAATTTTTTAGCCAAAAAAATGTCATTTCACTTCCAAAAAGCAAAAAAAAAAATGGACGAAACAGGAAAACTAAAAAGTATCTAGTACTGGTTTAGATTTCTGCATATTCTTGCATCATAAGGTGCAATAAAAATGCAAAGGAAAAACATTCCGGCTTTATGCTTCAAGTTTTATCCTGTCCATATCAGTGATCAGTCCTTCCAGCTGCACAGAAATAACATCACCCTTATTATTAACATTCAACACACCCTTTCCTTTCTGCCTTCATTTTGAGAAAGGAAGCAAGGATGAAAGTAAGGAACATTAAATCTAACTTCAAATAATTGGTGTAAGAAGCATACCTTAACAATTTGACGCAAGAAATAATCACCGTATCGCTTTGGTGTTTTTGATTCGACAACTTCAATCATATCCTGAAGTAACATTCAAAGTGTACCCCAGATTCAGATGGATACAGAAAATGTACAAGTTTCAGTATAACCTAGGAAGAGAATGCTAAGAAAACTAAATGGTTGGAACGTCAATCCAGCAAACAACCGACTTATTTCTGTGATGAATATGAATCTACATGCATATTGGTAAATAAATTGCAACTCGTGGCCCAAAATAAGTAAAAGGAGTATGATTGTACTCCCTCCGGTCCCAAATATAAGCAAAAATAACTAAAATCACACCTATTAAGAAAGTAGTTAAGTTAGTTAATTGTCTTGATTTTATAATAAAAACATGTTAAAATTACTAATATATCCTCATATTAAATGTGCACTTGTATTTGAAAATGAATAATTAAATAGGGGCAGTTTTGGTAAGAGAGTATTAAATAGTCTTGAAATCCCAGTTGCTTATATTTATGTCCAAAAAAAACCCACTTTTGTTGCTTATAATTGAGTCCGGAGGGAGTATATAACATGTATCTACATGCAGCGCAAATAGTGGATCCCTAGGCATGTGCCTGGATGCTTGAAGGCGTGCACAGAGTGATGCTGGTACAGGCATTGAATGCAGCATATGGACAAACGAACCATAATTTGATAAAGAGCAAAAAATAAAAATCCAATGAGCTGTAATTGGGAAAAAGCATCAGTGACGAGTTCACTCAGTAAGAAACATGATAAGACATGATATCCAAGACACTTGGAATGGCTTCAGCAACTATCAGCCAGGGATAACAACTCCTTGGACCAAAAAGATGGGTTAAAAGCCAGAAATTTTTCATCATGTTGAAAAATGTCGGGGGAAATGTCAAAGTTAGATCAGGGATTTCATCAATATATATAAAAACTGCAATAACATCTTGTCTCAGAGCAAGTTCATTAAAAAAAAAAAAAAAAAAAACCGTAAGATGGCATATAAACAGAAAAGTTAAATTAAGCACAAAAAGTAAATACATACATCATTAATGTAGAACTCAATATCTGCATTTGAGATGATTTTTCCATCAGCACCAACAGAATGTGTTTTGTGCTTGTAAGTCATTAAGATTGTCCTGTTAAACTCAATACAACAAAACAGCTCAGACAATGCAATAAACCAAAAGATAAGAAACTTGTAAGCCAGTACAAAGTTTTCTCGTGCCTAACCTTAAAGTGGGTTCGTCAACTTCCATGTAGGTTGCGAGCTTCCCCAGGGAAATAGTTGAATAAACTTTCAAGAAGGTCCGAACACCAGACAGCAATTGCTGCTGCTTCACTTCATAAAGGAAGAGCTTTAACTGAAGTCTGTAGGCATCCTGCAACAAGAAAGCAGCAATGTATAGTCCAGAGAGAGAGAGAGAGAGAGAGATAACTGGTTTAATATAGCAAAAAGGCAATATAAAGATATACTAGTAGAACCTACTGCAGTTAATGATTACGCCTGCAAAACAAACAAGGCGGGAGGATTTCGCAACATCCAGATTTAGGGCTTGTTTGTTTGGGCTGAATGAGGCATCTGAATGGCCCAAAACTTAGTTCTATTAGCTAAAATTTCAAGGTCAATAGTCAGAACAGGCACGGAATTTAAAAAAAAAAAAAAAAAGGTGAAGGCGTTGGAATGGAAAAAGAGCTGACTTCACATAGCTGAACGGGTAAATAAAGGAAACTTTGACACTCTAAGCAAATGAAAATAGATTAATATTTTAATTGGAAGTAATCGTTTGAATTAATTAATTATTATTAGTAAAGAATGTGCTACTAAAAATATCTTTCAGTCAGGAAAAGGATAGTGTTCCTTACTCTAGTGACCCATCAACTACAAAAAATGAAAATATTGTAAAATACAATTGAAATAAAGAAAAGTGAGTTTGGGTGACTGCAGAGAGGATGGTATAAGGATGTCCACGATAAAAACATGCATTACGAAAGAAGGAATCCACACCTGATTGTAATTTACAAGAGGCTCCTCATAGCTTGGGGCAGAGGGAGTAATAAACTTTGGACATGCGTATGAAAAGAGCTCATCATAGAGACCAAATGCTTCGTCATCATATCTCTGCATTTTTGACATTTTGTCACCGTACTTCTCCCTTAGTTGAGAATTCACAGTTTCCTCAACAAGCTTCACTTGTGGGCAAAGAGAAAGTGATATAGCAAGCAAAGCATACATCTGCTCATTCTTCTTTAGAATCTGCTCGTACTGTGACGATTTCTGGTGATACTGTTTGGTCTTGTAAATATACAAAAGAATTTTGTTGAATTCACGTATGGCTTCCACGTACCTGCAAGAGAATTAAACATAAGCTAGCTTACTACTCCCTCTGTCCCAAAATGATCTTCTCATTTGCCATGTTTCATTGTCCCAAAAAGTTCTTCTCATTTCTACAATCTAGGCTTTAAAAATGCACAACCAAAACATGGCTAGTGAAGCAAATGTTCATATCCTTAAAAAGTTTGAATAGTGGAAGATCATTTTGGGACGGAGGGAGTATATAATAAAGTGAAACTAAATGGCAACGGTAAACATGTGATTTGGAGTAATACACGAGAGATTTATGCATTGACATGAATTATCACAGCAATCATTTATGAGGCAGGCGAATGTCATGAGAAACACATATAAGAAGTTGTGGAAGTGCAGGGAATATGGATTACAAAAACATGCACATAGAAAACGAAATACCATGTAATAAAGACTAAAGTAAGAAAATGTGGCATGTGCTTTTGCACTTTTAAGTTAAGAAAAACATCTTTCCACCAACAGTAAACAATTTAGATATGCAGCTGATAAAATAAAATACCTCCGCAACATGAGATTGGCAAATCCGTAATGATATATTGTGGCGATATGACTGCCTATAACACTGGTGTAGACCCCTTGCTGACTTATGTCAATAGGAAGTAAGCACTTCAGGCCGGTTTGATAATCGCCCAATAAACAATGCACTCTTAGCAAGCCAACCATACTGAAATAACCCAAGACCTTCAACACATTACTTCCACCGTTATAATCATATCCATCAGTAGCGGTAAACTGTACAAGGCCTTCTTTCTCCTGCTCCAAGATCTGAATGATTGTAGATTTCTCCACCAATGCTTGCAGGAAATTGAGCACACCATAAACATTCCAAGCCTGAAAAGAAATGATGGGAAAAAGGGATTTATCTCTAGTCTGAAATATTGCTTTGGAGTGACCCTAAATGGAGAAAAATCACGATATCCTTCTAATATTATATGTTGGACATAATGGTGAGATATTCTAGTCTAAAACCTCTCAATGCTAACACAGCAAAGACAAATGAGGTCAAGGTAAGTCAGGTAGCTAGTACCATGTGCAAACCACATTAAATAAAGAATACTGACCTAGTACCTGCAAACAATCCATCAGCAACCACCATCCCTGGGCCAATCCACCCTACCATCGATATACATATGCATAGTACCAATTCATTTTCAACTTCCTATATATAGAATTCATTATCTACCTACTAGAGCGGGAACTTGCTCCTTGGCACCTACGAAACAAGCCCCTCCTAGGACGAATGCACAAACATAAACAATTGGCAATTACTGCTCTGAAAAGGGCTAACTGGTCAAGCCAATCACGTGTAATTTCCTGATATTCAACTTGACAAATCTTAAGCATTAACAGTACTTGTGTGTGTGTGTGTGTGGGCTTGCATGTGTGTGTACACATGAATATATATGTATATATCTATGTATGTATGGAAGTTCATTGAACTTCAAAAATGCTTTGTTTTGCAAGACAATGAACATCAAAAAAAAAAATCATGTGTGAATGAGATCTGCAAGCAAATCCAATGCCAAATTGTTGCGAATAAACAGTGATATAAAACACATGTTCTCAAATGTAATATTTCTTCACCACCACAGAGAAAGAAAATAACCACAAGTGACAAAACTATCCATATACAACATAAACTCATATCAGTAACTTCAATCAATTTTTCAAGCCCTAGATTTTTAGTATAAAAACATATGTCCCTAATCCAACCACAATTCAAAGCAAGAAAAACATGATGTTACATAATAAGTGCAGAAAATAAAAAACTTGTCATTTCTATAAAAAGTTTTGGCAATCGATAAAAACCTTGCATACAAATTACATATCAACGCAAGGAAAAAAATACATGGTTGATGATCGTAAATACAATTAACAACTAGTCATATTCGCATAAGTTTTTTGGCTGTAGAAAACCTTTCATCCATTACCTGATCATACTGCTTCAATAGAGCAAGCTCCTGCTCTGTTTTGGTTTTCATCTTAGCGCGGTACTGACAGAATGACTGAAACTGATAAACAAATTCATCAACCATGTCCCACAACCACTGGTTTGGCAACTGCATATTCACCACCCCATGCAACACCACCTGTAAACAACCAAAATCTAATCTCAATGCCACAGCAAACATGAGTGCCAGAAAAAATTATTTGAATTAAGATTGTAAACAGCCAAATCTTTTTAGAACAAAATTACACAATTCAAACCAGACAGCTATAGGAAGCTATGATAAGCACCCCATACACCATATATCTGGAAAAGCTCTTTATCCTAACAAAATCTGGAACCACAATTCACCAGGACATAAAACTTTGTAATTGACAACTAACATTGCGCCACGTGACCTCGCGACGACCTCTTAGAAATCACCTCATACATGAAATACATATATAAAATGCATCCAGTAAAAGATTACAGGTTTCTAATGATCAAATAACTTGCAGAATATACACCGCGGCTCAAGGAGATCATAATAATACATCTGTTCCAAGAGAAGAGGTGTGCATTCCTTTTTTAGGATGTCCAATTAAGACTAACATTTCTCTTTTAGCATTATTTTGTTAGCAAATCAAACTAACCTTTGTTTTCCCATGTAGTTTGAATTAATATATTTCCACTGGAAATGGAGTAACATAACTTGCATTATTCTCCAACCATCTTTTAGATGAATACAGTGGGCTTAACGAAGTTGTCAGCTTCACTACTATATAAATAGACTCACAATAGGTGATGCACAAAAATAGAAGGAACTCCAAGAAGGCAGGGAGGGTGTTCATAGTGCCTCAACACTATACAAGAAAAATAATCATATTCAGTACTTATCAAACTAGACCATTTTCATATCATAGTCGACATACAAAAATGTGTTTCCAAGAAAAAGACACATATGATAACGAACTAGGATGGGAAAAAGAGAAAAACATAAAATGGTCGAACCTTTACCTGACTTCAAAAGTACACAAGGGGTAACATATAGACGTATAAAGATAGACTCTCGCTCTTATTGTATATTCAGACTTGCGTACTGTCTCAATCATAGAAAATCAACATTCTGAGTTTCACACTGTAAAATTCAAAATATACATGCATTCGGATGAAATACATACGACTCAGCCAAAAAGAGACAAAGTTAGCCAGTATAGACCTAGATCTAGATAAATCTGGTTTGATCACGCATAGATAAACGAGAAGATAGAGGTGGATGAGCATAAATAGCCAGGAGGTGAGCCAAGTAGCAGCCACCCTTGAAAGAGTGCATACTACCATTTAAATATATAACAATTTTGTTTCCCAAGCTCCTTGCAGAAGATATCTTGAGCAAACAACTGCTCTTTCTTATACCTGGTTTATATAATTATAATCCTCCTAGTGGTCCTTTGCTCATAGCATGAAGACTCATTACCTTTGGAAATGCTCTACAAGGGCCAACGGATTATCGTTTTGTGTAGGTATGTAATTGTTCTCCCTCCATTCTCGTCAAAACACACTTCCCCTTTGGCGAAGTTCATAAAGGCTTGTTTTCAAAATTAACATGATTGCAACTGCAACGATTTTCTAACTTCACCCTCATACCAAAATAAATACAAAACTTGGATACAACTTCGTTTTCTCGTGAAAATTGTTATCAAGTCACCCAAGAGTGCTAGTTAAGTGCCTCTCACCATAAAGATTTTGTCTTTGGAACATCATATAATCCAACTAAACATTTTCTCAATTACTATATCCTCATGTTTAACTCGAAATGCTATAATGTTTACACCAGCAACAATTCATGTTCAAGAAAATTCCCAAGGAGTGAAACCAATTCCGAACGGGTGCGAGTATTAAAATCAAAACACACTAATAAAGCCTCAAAAGCTCAAATTCAATGTAGGTATAACCATTTCATTCATTATAAGAGCTTTCACATAAACCACCGGGTTATATCATCAAAAATAGTAAAGATACAATTGAACAGAAGATGCATACCTGAAAGAGACTGCAGTAATTATCCCAGGAATCGATCCGTTGCTTGAGCGTCGGCTGCAACCTAGCGTACAAATGACGGTACCACATCTCACGGTACAGCAGGCAGAAGACATGGTCATTGTCAACGTACTGAGCAACAGCTTCGACGGAAGGCCATGGAGTGTCTTTAAACATGCGGTCACTTAGGGTTTGGAACGAGGTTTCGTACATCTGGTGGATCTCGTAGACATTCTTCTCGCGGATGTGACGGTAAAGGTGGACGACGAACGATTTGACGGAGTCCGGGACGAAGTTCGGATCGTACGCAGCGCCATCCGGTTGCTGCGACGGGTAACCGTCTTCGTAGTCGTACGGAGCCGCCATTGTTGGTTGCGGTGGAGTTAGGGTTTCGGTGAGGGCTGAGCGGAGGAGGTAGTTTGGGGTTTAGGGATAACGGATTGGAGACTGTAGGATCAATTGAGCTTTCAGTTTATGGGCCTGATTCCTGAATGAGGGTCAGTTAGTTGTGGCCTGTGGGCTTGTTAATTAGCTTACTATGGGCTTTTCCCATTTAGATCTTTTAAGAATATTACTCTAAATAGTTCGGTTTTGTGTTCGGTCCGGGTAAATTTAGTGATTGAACCACTAGTCATCGGTTTGAGAAATTCTCAAACCAAAACGAACTACAAAAGTTTAGTAATATGGTTTAGACCGTGGTTCATACCATGATCAAACCATCATTCAGACTATTGTTCATACCACGATTCAAACAATTGCTAAACTGCAACTCATTATTATATTTGATTAGAAAAAATAGTGATCATAGAAGAAGAGCGAGGGTTACCAGCAAAAGAGAGAGGGATGTGGAAGATACATTTTCAGGGAAATTTCAGAGGAACAAGAATAGTAAAGGAACTGAGAAACCAAAGGAAGAGAACACACTACACAAAGTCGGCTATAAAAAAATCTTTATTAACTATGGTGGCGTTTGTTTTTTTTAAGTGTTAAGTACTGAAATCTGATTTCACGTCTGAACTAATAAGAGGCAGCGTCTGAAGACTGAATTTTAATTTTTCAAAATTGTTTGGTAGCATCACTAAATGAAATGACTTAATATGTGCAAATATTTTTACATTTCCATTGTAACCTTGAAAAGTATTGAATTTATTTATTTATTTTTAAAGGAAAATGTATTATATTTAATTGGAAAAGAAATCTCTCTAAAAACAAAGACCTAAATATTTCCAAAAAGCCACATCTTTACAAATGCACATGTCTGAACCATTAAGCCTTCATTTTGAATCTGAACCATTAAGTGGCTAATAAGAGGCAACTAGATCTGAAAGCTGAAAAAAACCAAACACTCTGAATTTGGCTAAGGTTTGATTCGCTAGGCATTCATACTCCATTAAGATCTGAATGAAAAAAAACAAACAAGGCCTATGTGCCTCAATGAATATAACTAACCATGATATAGATATTGAATAAGATGCAAAACGAGGGTTGGAAATAGTCTAAAGCAATGTAGGTTTTGTAGTAATTTAACGATAGATATGATTTAACATACACATATATGGTTAATATATGCGGTCTGGTGGTTCAGTCTGGTTTGGCCTAGAAGGGTCAGACCACAAACCAAACCGAACCATATGGTTTACCAAATTTTGAGACTGAACCGAACCAGTCATTCTTGAAAAACGAACCATTGTAAAGTGGATAAACTTCTGGTTTTGATTCATGTTAATGCAAAAAAGGTGGATTTTCAAGGTGATTCTGGTGGTGAATGTATATACCACTACATCCGTCTCAGTTTAAGGTTCTTAGTTTGTCTCAGTTTAAGGTTCTTAGTTTTTTAGAGGTTTATTTGAAGGGACTTTGAGCAAGTAATGAAAATTTTAAAACTTGTTAGTGGTACACCATTATAAATACTATCAATAACAACTTTTAGACCTTCATTACGATAATTAGATTAACAAATAATTATTGCTCAAAGTTCCTTCAGATAAACACCAAAAAAACTAAGAACCTTATACTGGGACGGAGGCAGTACCTTTTACTTAGGGTGAGTTTGGAATTACTTCTGATTATTTAAAAGTGATTATTGATAATTGATTATAGTAGAAGTGATTCTCCAAAAGTTCTGTTTACTGATTCTAATGTATTGTTTTGGTAAAAAAAAAACAATGAAATCCAAAGATAGAGAAAAAGAGAATGCGTGAATAAGATTTTGATTATGCTAAGGAGGGTGCCATGGAATATAATTAAAAGGGTTATGAAAATAATGAGAATAACTCGGTCATATAACGAGGAAAGCCCTTGAGATGAACGTCTCTCCGGCACAAAACTTTTAGGGAGGTGATTATGAGCACCTACCTTCCCCAAACGGTTACATTACTATTTTTGTGTTACAAGTTCGAAGCTATGGAGACAGTACATAGAGAATTCGTGAGAGTGTGTGTGTAAGTGTCTCTCCTCAACCCTTTTGTTAGAGAATAATGATTTTGAAAGAAGAAAAGAAGAAAAGCATCAGCAGGAAGATTCGGCCGGACTAGGCATATGACCCGACCGGACCAAAGGAGGATCAGAAAATTTGGCGTTAGTCAAAGCAAGGGGTCCGAGCGGGTATTGTTTTGGTTCCGATCGGACCATGTGGTTCTGAGTTTGGTTTTGTTCCTGGCTTTTGCGGAAAGTAAATTAAGTCCTTTTGGGATTTAATTTAGGACTCCTTCTATCTTCTGGTTTAGGTCTCTAGCGCTATAAATCGGTGTTCTAAAAGACCCCGTCTAGGCCGCCTAGGCGCTAGGAGTTCATGAAACGCCTAGGTCCCGTCTAGGATATTATAGTTATTTCTGAATTTCCGGCCCCGCCTAGGTGCTAGGCGGCCCTGCGGCGCCTAGCGATCGCCTAGCGTTTTTTATAACCTTGCTATAAATACTAGTCATAAATTAGTTTTTTTTTTTGCGCGTGATTCAATGCCATAGAGAGAGATATCAATAATTCTAGATCTAGGGTTTTGCATAGGTAGGAACTTTGTGATCAAAGTTCATGCAAACTTAGATTAGTGTGATCATCTTCTTGTAATTGTTTCTCCACCATAATAATATATGTTTCCCTTTGCCCGTAGACGTAGCCAATAGGTTGTTGGTGAACCACGTAAAATCTGTGTTGTTGATTTGCGTTCATTATTATCTGCTATCTCTTGGGTCTGATTTACTAACAAGTAGCACCAAAGCCTTGTTAGTTGAGAAAGATCAAGGCATTCCGCTGCAGAAGAAGAGATAGATTCCGGGATGGACCAGAAGATTGACAAGTCTGACGGGAAGAACAGATTTATTTTATGGTAGAAGATTGTGCATTGGATGCGCAGAAAACGTGCAGATCGCGTGCAGAAAAGGTGCATTGCACGTGCAGTCCGCGTGCAGTTTGTGCAGTGCACGTGTGCAGGGTCCGTGCAAAAATCTTGGTGTCTAGGGTTGGACACATCTGGTATTGTATTCTGTTGCCTCTGACATATTTGAGTTTGGAATTTTCTTGGTTATTCTGAAACTCTTCATTGTAAAGGATCGAGAATCAATAAATCTGAGAGCAGTCAGTGATTGCTCATCTGTGCTAGAAATAGAAAATCTGGTAGATCTGAATCCGAAAGTTTGTCTAGTGTTCGTTGGTGATCCAAGAATGCATTTGGAACGTTTCGGTGTCTGATATCTGCATCTGAAGTCGGAGATCTGAAGCTAGGGTTTTGTGATCAAAATTTAGGTATCTGGTATAATCTGGAGATCTAACATCTGGTGTAGTCTATTCTAGTGATCTAAAAGTAGATACAAAATCTGTGTTGCCCGAGGCAATAAATATGGTTAGATTTCAGAGTTGTCATCTGACTCCGCATCTGAAGAATTCTGAGTCGGCTGCAGCGATGGCGAGCAGTGACAATCTGAATGAGGATGGTGATTATGCCCTAGTGACTGAAGATGAAGCGTGCAAGGAAGTTGCATGGGTTTTAGATTCGGGTGCGTCTTATCACATGTGTTCGTGCAAGGAGCAGTTTACAACATACAAGCAGAAGGATGGAGACCGTATTTATATGGCTAATGGATCTGTCTGCGAGGTAGTTGGCATGGACTCCGTAAAGGTGAGAACTTCTGGTGATAAATTTCTCACATTGAACAAGGTAAGACATGTTCCACAAGTAGCAAAGAATCTGATATCGCTTAGTCGGTTGGACAAGAAGAGATACAATTTTAAAGGTGAAGGTGGAGTTCTGGATGTCTACAAAGGTTCAGATGTGATTCTGAAGGGCGAAAGAAAATGTTCCTTGTGTATTCCCTAGGCATGTAATTTGACACGTTGTTTGAAAATGTTAGTTATCACTTTTTCCATTTATATAAAGAGATGTTTTGGATTATTATTTGTTGTTACATGTTTTGTTATAATAATCCCCGTCCCTAATACTTATGAAGAACTACTATAAGTATAATTAGATAATCATATGATGATTATGTGTATTGGTTACAAGTTAAACTTATGGGTATATGTTAGTGAACATATACTTGACATGACCCAAAGATGAGGTTTGTGTCATGGTCATAATGTCATAATTAAACCTCTAATAGTTACATCATCGGAATCTTTAGACTTGAGATTATTGTGATCTTCCACATAATGGAGATCATGTTTGACATATTCAAATGTTACTCTTAACCAAGTAATTATAAAGGATATGATTGGCATGATCGAAGCTATGTAGGGAAGTGTAATAAGTCAAGATAGGATTTGTCCCTCAATATGAGAGATGTCAGGCTTGGGCCCCTCAATGAATAGTTGTGATGAAATGCATGGCCATGCTCAAAATGAATTGATGAGATTATCATTTAAATTATCAAACTATTCGGGATCTAGAAAGTATTTGAACATTGTAAGTTGACCATTGACCATGGCTTACGTTCAATGACATCATAGGATAAAAGGATTGTGTTATGTTCTATAAAGGATTCACGGACTTTGACATGTTATATCATTTGGATAATCATGATGGCCTGCTAGGGTCCGCTCATGATTTATGAGACAAAATGTGTTTGGGCTCATTGCCAACTTGATATAATCTTATGGGGTCACACTCAAGAGAACGGATTGTTAAAAGGGCAAAATGGTAGATTTTAGTCTGGCACGACCGTGCCATTAATCGACCAAGGCAAGTGACTGACGGCTCATATGGCACGACCGTGCCAATCGGCATGGCTGTAAATACAAAGCACGACCGTGCCAATATTGATCAGCCGGGAAGGCAGGCTCGCACGGATTGGCACGACCGTGCCGGTTATAGGGAACGACCGTGGCAGTGCTGTTTGGCCAGAAATCTTGCAGCATAATTAAGTGATGGGATTTAGGTTTCCAACATCCTTAAGGGTTAAGGACTTAGACCTATATAAATATATTTTCACCAGCCATTGACATGAATGAATCAAGTTGTTTGGAGAAACAATTTTATTGATCAAGATTGAGAATCAAGATCAATAATTCACAAATTCATATCCCCTTTTGGATCTAGCAGTCAAGATTAAGAAAGAGTTCTTAATATTCGTTCACGTATGGATATCCATAGAGGGTGATTGCCTAATCATCTTCTAGTTCGTGTTCCTGCGATCAAGACTTGAAGAAAGCTTGGAGAAGATCAATTCTTGAAGAACGAAGTTTTCAAGATCCAAAAAATTTTAAAGCTCCATCACGGTTAGTATTCTAAATTCAACTCCGTATTAATTTAATCATCCTGATCGGATCTAGGCTTTTGGGTTTTATTCCGCTGCGCATGTTTGCTCAAAACCCAATAGTGGTATCAGAGTCCCGTTCATCATGATTATTTTAATAATATCAAGTTGATAATATAATTGGATTATATGTGTTAGCATGCTATTTGAATTTAGATACATTATGCTTTATGTGATCTATACGTTTTATGTGATTTATTGTTTTTGTAACATTAGTCGCACTACTCAATAGCAATAAAAATTATGGTGGATTTAAAATTGTTTGGATTATCAATTTTTGATTGGATCAAAGTTTTGATAATCTAAAGATTCATGAATAAAAGGTTTATTCAAGGTTTTGATGATCATGGTGATTGGATCACCAAGAACACCAAATCCTAATTGAACCAGGGAAAAATAATTTTGAGACAAAATTTGAATTTTAAATTTTTTGATTTTACGCAAAAGGTCCGACCGGACCTAAACTGTGACCCGGCCGGACCCTCGGTTCTGGTGCTGGCGGAGGGCTAGGGTTTTGGGGTGGATCTTGTGGTTTGAAATTCCTATTTGTTTTAGTCTTGTGAATTCTGAGATTGGATCAAGGTTTGGATGGCTAGCCTACGTTCTCGAGACTGTGTTTCCCAAACTCGCAATTAAAGTTTCAAAGATAAAACGAAGTTAGAATTATAAAGAGTTCATAATTGCTAAAATTGAGAAACAAAGTTCTTGATTCAAGATTGGAGATCCATGTGGAATTGTGAATGCAATTGGCCTACGTTCATCGAGACCATCTACTGCTTAGTTTCGACCACATGGACTACTTTCTTGGTTTCTTGAATTAGTGCGGAATTGTGGTTGCCTATGGCTTAGTTCGGCCACACTTCTTATTGTCTTGATTTAGAGATGATAACCAAAATTTAAAGAGTCTCTCATCCTCATAATTATAGAGAAACTAATGACACATAAATATTATGCTTAAATTAATGGAGATTAATTTAGTGACTAAACTTGATGCTCGACATGTTTATCTTATGTGCTCATAAATGTGTTGTATGCTATATGTGATGAACCTTCATGTTAAAATTTAAGTCATGTTCCAACCCATGATTAAAACACTTGTGATTACTAAAATGGTCTTAATGTAGGCTACGTCCTAGCGAGGTGCGTTAATTCTATTTTGTAAAAGCAAGATAAGGAAACAGTGATTCCTATACGTTTAAAATGGTTTGATTTAATTGGGTTATTAAGACAGATTTGGACCTAAGGCACAAGATAAGACTAAAACATGCTTTTAACATATGACGTCTAAAGAGTCTCATAAAAGGATCTAAGAGTCATATTGTTGGGTTTTGATGCATCATGCGCAGTGGAATAAACAGATAAAATCAAACACCCAAGAGCTCGGATATGTGCATGTTGATTAAATTAAATACAAGATGAAAGAAACTAACCCTTGAAGATCGCATCCATGAACACGGAATTTAAGGTGCTAAAGGAAACACTCTCCATTGGTATCCACACGTCGAATGGATATCAAGAACACCTTCTTGATCTGGATTGCTAGACCCAAGGCTTGATGAAGAAACGATTTCTTCGTCGGAATTATCTTGCTTCATTGATTATTGTATTTTGACGATCATGAATCTCACAATAAATAATCATACCTCTCTATAATTTATTGTTTCTAAAATAAAGGTTTATTATTTCCAAAATCACCATTAGAGGCTGTCAAACCCGGCTGCATATCATATATAAGGGTTTGACCTAATTCCGTTTGAGATCGGGATTCCTTTTTCCAGAAGAAAACCAAACAAACTGTACTGTTACGGGACCCCAGCCGTACGGCTCATTAAGAGACGTACTCCTAGCAAGGATCCGTACGGTGGCCAGTTAATTTTCCCAGAAAATCTCTCTTTTTCCAATCTGTTCTATTGTGTGTGACCCAATAGGATTATACTATGTTGGCAACGAGTCCGAACGAGTCAGAACCCGTAAGTCATAAGCGGACTCTAGCAAGCCATTATGACTACCCAATTAGTATAACTTTGAAAGCCCAAAGTAACATTATAGAACATATCACAATCCCTATGTCACACGATATCATATTGGACATAAGTCATGGTCCACGTCAACTTATGTTGTCCAATGCTTTCTCGATCTCGAGTAGATTGATATGAGCAAATAACATTGAACACTTCAATTCATTTGGGTACGGCCATACACTTTTATCAATCTCACTCATCGAGTGGCCAAGCAGATATCTCTTTTGAGAGAGGGACAAATCCCATTCTGACTTATCATTCTTCCCTACAAGAATTCAATTATGTCAATCGTAGCCTTTATAACTTCCCGGTTAGGGGTAGCGTTTGAGTACGTCAAACATAATGTTCATCATATGGAAGACCATTATAATCTCAGGTCTAAGGATAAATGATATAACTATTATGAGATTCAATTATGATATTTGACCATGACATAAATCTCATAACGGGTCTATCCAGTACTTGTTCTCCAACATGTACCCACAAGTTTAATCCGCATCCTATGCACTATAATCATCATATGATAATCCATTAAACTCATGCTAGCCCTTCATAAGTGCTAGGGACAATGATCATTATAATAAACATGCAAAAGATATAATAATCGGGTTTGTTATCTCTAACGCATAGGCCTTTGTCAAGGGCCTAGGGCATAATATCCAACAATCTCCCACTTGCACTAGGCCCAATCAAAGTGTATCCAATACCCATTGAGCTTAGTTATGATCTCCATCATAATTGCAAACGAGCTTATGTAGGATGATTATCCTTGTTATTATCATAAGGTATTTTGCATATTTTGACATCTCCCATCTTTGATGATTTCTCGAGTAAAATAGAAACGTCTGAGTATATGTTTAGATAAGATATTAGTCCCTTGACTTGTGTAATAATGATTATTGACACAATGAAGGTACATTAAATTAGTGACACTAGAAATGATTTCTAGTTTACTAATTAGAATCTTAATCTTAACATTTTTTAGTTGCATCTCATGACACTAGACACTCAACCCTTTTGTAGAGTAGTAATGGTCCATTTAGAACTCTTCTAACACCATTATTAGACGTAAACATGTATTTATACTACAATATTTATTTTTGTTGGTTTGTAAGAATGCATCTATGTAACTGTTACAAGATCATCTTTCATTCCATCAAAGATCAAGAACGCATCCTTTAGTTCCTTTTAGAGAACATAAGAGTGTTTCTTAACTAGTGACTTTCACTAGGATCTGATTGGTATTATCTCACCATACTCCAAGTATATGAGACATCCGGTCTTAGTACATTTACATGGCTTACATGATAGATCCAATTGCCGAAGCATATGGAATCCTAATCATGTACTCTTGCTCATTAGTCTTCCAGTAAGACTTAATCTTGCAAAGATCAATGACATTAGACTTTCGCAAGTAACCTCTCCAAGAGTCTTGCATAGTAAACTTTTCACTACCTTGTCTTTACTAGTACTTTGACTTTAACCAAACAACGTTTTAGATTTATCTCCATAAATTTAAATTCCAATGATATAGGTGGCTTTATCCAAGTATTTCATTTAGAAACTCTTTCAGAATGAATTATATGTCAACCACATATATATGACTAGGAATAATATTACGCTCCCACTAAATTTATTGTAATCACAAGTCTCATCTTTGATGGATTCAAACTCTTTGAAAACTACATCAAAATGAGATTTCACTCCAAGTAGTTTGCTTCAATCCATCTCATGAATTTCTGCGACTTTCATATTTTATTAGAATTTTATGGATCAATCAAAACTTTTAGGTTGTATCAAACACATCCTAATGTAAATTCCTGTTAAGGAATATAGTTTTGACATATGAAATCATGACAATTAGAATTCTAATAACATTAAGCATGACTACGGGTGATAAAGTTTCATCATAATCAACATTATGAATTAACTTTACTCATTTAGTCGTGCTTTATTAATATGCACCTTGCGATCCATGTCCGTTTTCTCCAAGAAAACTCATTTTCTATCCTATGGTTTTTTTTAAGCCTTAGGGTAGAACAGTCAAGTTCGAAACTTGATTATGATACATGGATTGCACTTTTAGACTTTATGACTCCAAGTCATTGATCTAAATCCGGAGCGGACTTTGAATCTTGATAGGTAATAGGTCAATCATTCACAATGATATCTTCCCAATTACTTTCTATTATGAGTAATCAAAATTTCTTGTTATAGATAGTTCCATGTCATTTTCTGGGTCTCGAACTCTTCGAGATACATTTTACTCCCACTAGTTCTTTAGAGATAAACGATTTATCTAGAAAGTGCTATTTAGAGCAACAAACGATTTGTACTCTAAAGGGTGTAAAATTAATATCTTTAAGATATCCCATGAAAATACATTTATTAGGTTTAGGTGTGATTTTGTCTAAGACAACACTTTTATCAAAAGTATCACATCACAAATCTTTATGAAAGACAAACCAAGTTTTCTTTCATTCCATATCTTATATGGTATAACGAACCTCCTTAGACGAATCTCAATTTAGTGTAAGCGCAGCTGTTTCCAGCACATAATCCAGAAGGATAATTAAAGATCAGTTTGACTTATCATGAGGCGAAAACTGTATTTTACAGACAATCTGTAAACCTCTGTAAACTAGAGCCGTACGGCTCATTACTAGGCATACGCCTAAATTGCAGCCGTACGGATGTTGTTTTCAGATTCCGTTTTTCTTATTCTGCAGACTTTCTGCGGAATTCTCATCAAGTCTATGGCTCAAATATTACTTTGATCAGATCAGAGTATATTAATACTTTTGCCATGAGTTATCAAAATCCTCTTTAGCATTGTTACTTTAACGAACTACATACATCAACATGTATCAATTCAAAAGTACTTCCTTTTCACTACTATTTGTAAAAGGTGTCTTAATCAATTTCCAAGATTCACATATATCACAAGATTCGAAATCATTCCGTCTCATGAAATTTTAGATATGTGTTTCTTATCATTTGATATAGACATTAATGCTTTTTAAGAATGTAACGATTACATCCTTATATTCAGATTTCCATTATTTACGTTATATTCATTATTTTGTTCTTACAAGATAAGGATATTAAGTCCCATTATATGATTAGCAATACAATAAGGCAAATCATATTTAATGGAACACTTTCTTATTCGAAATAACAAATATCCATAATCTTCTAATGAAGAAACCAAAATAATATTTCTTCTTAAAGTAGGAACATCACGACATTGTTCAAAACAATTATGTACCCACTAGGTAAAGACACTTCGCAAGTTCCTATGATAAATGTTGCAACCATTGCATCATTATCAGCACATAAGTTAATCTTTACCCTTTTAAGTAGAATTTTAACATAAATACTTGAAGTGGTAGTCCAACTACCCTTCCTTTCGATCTTTTAATTCAAATTGTAATTTCTCCAACGATCAATCCTATTGCCAAGGTAGAAATTACATTCTTTGAATTTTAGGTTTTGCCACAAATATTTCCTTTTAGGCTTGACAACTCTTGTCTTGCCTTTATCTTAAATCCTTGTCCTTATTAACCTTTAGAGTTTGAGAATGTTTCCATTTGATATTAAGACTTAGCATTTTAAACATCAAATGACGCTCATGAATTAATATCAAATCTGTTGTTAGTTCCAAACTAACTTGATTATGAAGCCAATAAGGTAATTAATATGTCTCTCCATGTTTAAAACATGAGAACTTATTAACATGCCTTTCATTCATCAAATGAATGTTAGACTCTAATCAATCTCAAACTCTTCTTGCCCTTCTTGCTTGTGGGAACGCTTCCTACGTGATTGCTTATCAAATAAGCATCCATATGTTTTAGATACTTCTAAGGTTCCAAAAAATATGGTAGCAAGTCTTAAAACAATTGACATCTATAGAATCATCCACATGTTTCTAATCAATGTCTTTGTCCATCCTTAAGGCATTTGGTTTCTTAGGAATAGGATTTATTAAGAATTCATAACTTCCATTCTTGCTTTAGAACAATTCTTAAGCTCATGACTAGGTCAAGGAGGTTAATTTCATTCTTTTAAGTGGGGTCAATCGCAGTAATTATACATGACTATAGTTTAAGATATTCTACAAAATATGCAAATAAATATACACATATATTTCATACCATTATCATTCAGAAATATTTAATGTATTTCAAAAATACTCCCACTAAATTATACACCTTCAAATACAACAATTGTATAATATAATTTAAGTGGGCTAAGATCCAACTTTAATTCAATTCAAGTCCGCTTTGGCGATACTGCTCAAAATTAAATTAATTAGGTAGACAACTCATTGTCAATCATATCATATATGACTCTTAGATCCTTTATGAGATTTGTTAGACATCTTATGTCAAACATGTTTTAATCTTATCTTGTGCCTTAGGCCCAAAACTTTGTCTTTTGATAGCCTAATTAAGTCAAACCACGTTAAACGTATAGGAAACTCTCATTCCTCATCTTGATCATACACTGATAGAATTAATGCACCTCGCTTTGGCAGAGCCCATATAAAAATACCCGGTGTACTCACAAGTGTTTTAATAATGGATTGACACATGACTTAAATTTTGAAGAAGGTTCTTTGCATAGAGATATGCATCACATATTTAATTATGTCAAACATAATATAATATAGTCTTTGCATAATGTATGTTAACTAATCAAATTAATTAACTGAAGCAAAATCTTGTGATTTAATTATGAAGCAACTTTATGGGGACGGAATCTAAATTATCTGTAAACAATTTATAGATTGGATATTTCATTCGCATTCTCAGAAACAAGACGTAAGCCTGCCATTGGTCCATGCAATGAATTAATCCATATTTAGTTTCTTTCTCTTGCAAACAATTTGGACTTTGCTCATAGCTAGGGTTAAATTCTGAAACTTTGTTTCTGCAGAACATCTATAGATTGAGAGCACAAAACGTACGGTCGAAACTAAGCCAAAAGACATCTACAATCCCGTACTAAGATCAAGAAACCAAGTAACCTTTGTATACGGCCGATACTAAGCCAAAAGGCATCCACAATTCCGTATAGAAAAATAACTTGTTCCAAGATCATTCATTGTCTCATCAATGTCATAGACTACAGCAATTCTGAACTCTTCAGAACTCTGATTTCTGCAATTTTTCGGATTAAATCTGTTTCAAGAAACACGTTTTCGAAAACCAGCCGTCTAAAACCAGATTCAGTTCCTGATTCGAATTCTGTAAACAATTTACAGAACAATCAGAAAATCCAGAAATCAAAACAAACTGTCCAGAGAAAACAAGATCAGCCGTACGGCTGGCATGGAGGCGTACGCCACCCATGCCACCGTACGGTGGTGTTCATCAGTTTCCCCAGATTTCCAGAATTTTAGAAATTCGATCAATTCCATTATCGTGTTTATGCATTAATTAGATTAAACCAACACGAATTTACAGATACGAATTTAACTAGATCTAATCAATATCATGAATAAACAATTTATAACATATACAAATTAGATCTAAATAATCAATACACATAATCTAATTATTTATTGATAATCCCAAACATGTAATTATTCATATGGATCAAATCAATATAATAATCACATAATCCCCATACAACCATACTCATAAATTTCATATCGCATATAAAATTCAAATCACACATTCATTTTTTTCATCATGCAAAATTCATATAATCGAATTAAATAATTTAAACATGATGTACTAAAATAATCAACAACGAACGGTGCTCTGATACCACTGTTGGGTTTTGATGGATCATGCGCAGTGGAATAAACAGATAAAATCAAACACCCAAGAGCTCGGATCCGTGCATGTTGATTAAATTAAATACAAGATGAAAGAAACTAACCCTTGAATGAACACGGACTTTAAGGTGCTAAAGAAAACACCCTCCATCGGTATCCACACGTCGAACGGATATCAAGAACACCTTCTTGATCTGGATTTCTAGACCCAAGGCTTGATGAAAAAACGATTTCTTCGTCGGAATTATCTTGCTTCATTGATTATTGTATTTTGACGATCATGAATCTCACAATAAATAATCATACCTCTCTATAATTTATTGTTTCTAAAACAAAGGTTTATTATTTCCAAAATCACCATTAGAGGCTGTCAAACCCGGCTGCATATCATATATAAAGGTTTGACCTAATTCCGTTTGAGATCGGGATTCCTTTTCGCAGAAGAAAACCAAACAAATTGTACTGTTACGGGACCCCAGCCGTACGGCTCATTAAGAGCCGTACTCCTAGCAAGGATCCGTACGGTGGCCAGTTAATTTTCCCAAAAAGTCTGTCTTTTTCCAACCTGTTCTATTGTGTGTGACCCAATAGGATTATACTATGTTGGCAACAAGTCCGAACGAGTCAGAACCCGTAAGTCATAAGCGGACTCTAGCAAGCCATTATGACTACCCAATTAGTATAACTTTGAAAGCCCAAAGTAACATTATAGAACATATCACAATCCCTTTGTCACACGATATCATATTGGACATAAGTCATGGTCCACGTCAACTTATGTTGTCCAATGCTTTCTCGATCTCGAGTAGATTGATATGAGCAAATAACATTGAACACTTCAATTCATTTGGGTATGGCCGTACACTTTTATCAATCTCACTCATCGAGTGGCCAAGCAGATATCTCTTTTGAGAGAGGGACAAATCCCATATTGACTTATCATTCTTCCCTACAAGAATTCGATTATGCCAATCGTAGCCTTTATAACTTCCCGGTTAGGGGTAGCGTTTGAGTACGTCAAACATAATGTTCATCATATGGAAGACCATGATAATCTCAGGTCTAAGGATAAATGATATAACTATTATGAAATTCAATTATGACATTTGACCATGACATAAATCTCATAACGGGTCTATCCAGTACTTGTTCTCCAACATGTACCCATAAGTTTAATCCGCATCCTATGCACTATAATCATCATATTATTATCCATTAAACTCATACTAGCCCTTCATAAGTGCTAGGGACAATGATCATTATAATAAACATGCAAAAGATATAATAATCGGGTTTGTTATCTCTATAACAACGAAGCTATGATATAACGCATAGGCCTTTCTCAAGGGTCTAGGGCATAATATCCAACACATATATGATATGATTGGTAAAAGTTACCTACCTAAATAACTTGTTTTGAGCTGTCGTGCTCTAGCCGACTCAAAGTCAAGTGAAATATGGATCTTAGCCCATTTAAATTATATTATATATTGGATATATTTGAAGGTTATATAATTTAGTGGGAGTATTTATGAAATACGTTAATTGAATCTCTTTATGAAAATTGTTACTAATACATATTTATATGTTTGCATAAAATGTAGATAAATGACTTAAAATAATCAATCCCTATCATTGTGATCTATCCTTGAGAAGGAAAAACTTCAAGAGAATGGTGTTAAATTCACGGATTGGATCCGAAGCCTTAGAATTGTTCTAAAGCATGAAGATAAGCTGTACATTCTCGATGAGCTTGTTCCTGAAGAGGAACCTGCTGCCACTGCCCATAGGGCAGAGAGAGACGCCTACAAAAAGCACAAAAGTGATTCTCGTGAGGTCGGTTGTCTCATGCTTGCTGCCATGTGTTCAGCTCTTCAGAAGACGCTGGAACACTTGGAAGCCTATGACTTGAACATTGAGTTGAAAGACATGTTTCAAGAGCAAGCAAGGCAGGAAAGGTTCGACACCATAGCTACTCTGACCTCATGCAAGATGAGTGATGGACAGCCTGTGGGCCCTCATGTTTTAAAGATGAAGGATTACTTTGAGCATCTTGAGAGGCTTGGACATCCTATCTCTGTTGAGTTAGCCACTGATTTTATTCTTAAATCATTACCTAAGAGCTATAATCAGTTCGTCATGAACTATAATATGCATGGTATGGATAAGACACTGTCTGAGTTGCATGGGATGCTAAAGACAGCTGAAAAGAAAATCATAAAAGAAGCTTCTCCTGTGCTTGTGGTGTCAAAGAAAGGAAAAGGCCTAAAAGGCAAAGGTAAGGGTAAGGCAAAAGTTCCCAAACCCAAAATCAACAAGGTAAAGGTTGCCACTACTGTTGGAGTGGCTAAAGTAGACACTCAAAAAGGATGCAATTTGTTTCCACTGCAAATAAAGATTGGTCATTGGAAACGGAATTACAAGGCTTTTATGGAAGAAAAGAAGAAGAAGAAGGGCAGTGGGACTGCTTCTACTTCAGGTATCTATGTTATAGATATTCTCCTTTCTACTTCTAGTTCATGGGTATTGGATACCGGATGTGGATCTCACATTTGTTTAAATGTGCAGGCACTAAAGAATAGGAGGCTACTCAAAGATGGCGAAGTAGACCTACGTGTGGGGAATGGAGCAAGAGTTGCTGCATTAGCCGTAGGAACCTATGAAGTCATTTTACCTAGCGTATTAATTCTTGTTTTGAACAATTGTTATTACGTTCCGGATTTGAGTAGAAATATTATTTCAATTTCTTATTTGGATAATGAAAGTTATAGATTTCTTATTGAGAATAAGAAGTTTTCTATTTATTTAAATGATATGCTTTATTGTACTGCATGTTCATTTAATGGCCTTTATGTCCTTGATGTTGAGAATGGAAATAATGATGATATCTATAAAATAAATAAGAAATCTAAACCTAATGATATAAATCATACTTATTTGTGTCACTGCCGTCTTGGTCATATTAATGAGAAGCGTATCTCTAAACTCCATGGGGACGGATTTTTGGGATCAAATGATTTTGAATCATATGAGACTTGTGAGTCATGTTTACTTGGAAAAAATGATTAAGACACCTTTTACTAAGAGTAGTGAAAGGGCAAGTGACTTATTGGGCTTAATACATACTGATGCATGCGGACCTTTAAGTAGTAGTGCTAGGGGAGGATTTCAATACTTCATAATATTCACTGATGATTTTAGTAGATATGACTATGTCTACTTGATGGAAAAAAAGTGAAGCATTTGAGATATTTAGAATATTTTAAAATGAAGTACAAAATCAACTTGGCAAAACTATTAAAGTACTTCGATCCGATCGCGGTGGAGAATATTTAAGCCAAGAGTTTGATGATCATCTTAAAAATTGTGGAATTGTTTCACAATTAACTCCACCCGGAACACCACAATGGAATGGTGTGTCTGAAAGGAGAAATCAAACTTTATTGGATATGGTTCGATCTATGATAAGTCAAACTGATCTTCCACTATCCTTTTGGGGTTATGAATTAGAAACTGATGCGTTCACACTAAATAATGTTCCAACTAAATCGGTTCCAAAGACTCTATATGAGATGTGGAATGGAAGAAAACCTAGTTTGTCTTTCATGAGAATTTGGGGTTGTGAGGCATATGTTAAGAGACTTGTCTCTGACAAACTTGCACCAAAATCTGATAAATGTTTTTTCGTTTGTTATCTTAAGGAAACTAAAGGATACTCCCTCCATTCCGGGTAAGTTGCAACATGGAAGGGGAACCACAAAAATTAGTAAAGAATAATAATGAGTGGTTGGGAGGAAGAGAGAGAATGAGTGGAGAATAATAAGTGGTTGGGAGGAAGAGAGGGAATGAGTGGAGAATAATGAGTGGTTGAGAGGAAGAGAGAGAATGAGTGGAGGATTATAAAAGTAATAAAGAGTTTCCTTATTTGACATTGTTGCAACTTAAGTGGAATGCCCAAAATGGCAAATTGTTGCAACTTACCCAGGAACGGAGGGAGTATTACTTTTACAACCGCATGGACAACAAAGTGTTTGATGCTTGACATGGTACCTTTCTAGAGAAAGAGTTTCTCTCCAAAGAAATCAGTGGGAGTAAAATTAATCTCGAAGAGGTTCGAGAACCCAAAAGTAACATTGAACCGATAGTGGAATCTGAACAAGTTTCACAAGCAGTTGTGGAACCCGTTCAAGATACACAAGCTCATCGCAGATCTAGTAGGTTACGATCCGAACCCGAGAGATATGGATTTCTCGTAACGGATAGTAATGAAGTAGAAATAATTGAGAATGATGAACCCACTTCCTACCAAGAAGCGATGACATCTCCTGAATCGGATAAATGGCTTGGAGCTATGGAATCCGAGATCCAATCCACGTATGATAATCAAGTTTGGAACTTGATAGATGCACCCGAAGGTGTAAAACCATAGGATGCAAATGGGTTTTCAAAAAGAAAACTGACATTGTCACGACCCGAAATCTAGGCTCTATTTTATTAGTAATTAAATGATTTTATTTAATTATTTGCTTATTTAATTATTTAAAATATTATTTATTTAAATAATTATGTGTGCATTTTTTGTGTTATAATAATTATGCCTAGCATTTTATTCGAGTTATTTGGGCTAGTGTGGAAGTGTTGAGTCTTAATGATTAGTCGGGAGTGTAAGTAATTGTGTAAGTATGGGGAGGGGGTCTTGTTGTAACCTTTTTAAAAATAATCCCCCTACTCCCTCTCTTCTCCCCCATACACTCCACCTCCCTCACTTTTTCCCTCAACCTCACCATTCTCCCTGGAAATCTCTCTCTCTCTCCAAGCTTTTGGGTAAGTTTCTTCTCTTCACTTCTCTCTTCATTTTCTCCTTCTTCCTCTCATCTTCTCTCATTTCTTAAAACGTAAACCTTGTTTAGATCGTCGATAGGATCGCGTAGAGCCAAAAAGAATCGAATTCCGTCAACTTTCATTATTTCCAAGTAAGTTGTTTTTCCCCCTATTTTATGCTAGAAATGCTATTCCATGTTTATTTGATGTCATGAATGCCATTTATTGCATCTTGGGTTGATTTGGGAGTGATTGGCATTTTATTCATATTTTTGGGGAATTTGGTTTGATTCTTGTGATTGGGTTTCTAGATTGTGTTATTTAGTCCCATTACAAGTCTATAAGTTGTTTTGGTTCATGGTTGTGTATATTGCTAGCCTTGGTTCCAAGCATTTGTGAAATGGTGAAAGATTTGGGTTAGTTTGAGTTTTGGTTTGAAAATGGTGGAAACCCAGAATTTTGGCCGGAATTTGTCTTTCCGGGCAAGGAGGCGCGCGCATCCCTCCCTTGGAGGCGCGCGCACCCTTATGTCCCTCTTAATCAAAAATGCTTCTGTCCCCTGGAGGCGCGCGCATCCCTCCCTTAGGAGGCGCGCGCACCCTCTCCTTCTCCCAACTCGATTTTCCAACTGATCTAGGAGGCGCGTGCATCCCTCCCTTAGGAGGCGCGCGCACCCCCTCCCCTGTTATGAAATTTATTCCATTTTTGTCCAATCTTTCGAGGGCCATATTGTGTTCACCCGGACTCCGTTTTAGGCGTATAAATTACCGTTTTAAAGCTCTCCTTAAACTCTTCGACATGAGTAAGTAAATTTGGTAGAGTGCTCGAATTAATTGGATCCTTTGTGGTCAAATGTGATATGGGAATTGAGTTATCCTTGTTAATATTGTCGGAACACTTTAATTGTGTGTTATCGGTTCATTTCACTTTCTTGGTGACTAATTGGAATGGTTCCCTACTTTGGAACCTTAAGTTGTTCATTCATGCTAAATTATTATTACTTAGCATTTATTTGAAAGTCCAGCTGGTATTTTGTGTGTGTTTGGGCGATGGGAAAGATTATAATGGCAAAGCCAAGTCCATTATAATGTTGACCATTGTTTTGCCCCCTTCTTTACCCCTTCTCCAGATTGGCCTTGGAAAGGATAAGTCAGCGTTCCTTTGTGAATGTATCTGGCTAGCGGGCATGACTTTGTGTCATGGTCCTTGTCCCTTGTGACACTTTTATGTTATTGGTTCCGGTACCGGGGTTTCTCTTCGGCTTTCATGCTATTATGAAGATGATGATTTGTTGATTATTGAAGCTGCGCAGCAATCCTTTATTTGGATGTTCCGGTTTGGAAAACCTTGGCTATATCCTTTGTTATGTGTTTATTTCCGCTGCTATCTGTTATGTGATAAATGCTATGTGATATGTGATAATAATTATTGTTTATTGCTTATTGCATCATAGCATGTCATGTAGTTGCATTAGTAACTTATTGAGATTTATCTCACCCCCTTTCCTTTTATCTTTGTTTTTCCTTAACCCCCCCAGGTGCTAAGGAATAGTCTCGCTGATCACGAGAAAGAGGACGTCGAGTGTGGAAACATTCTTTTGGGGAAAGTTGTATAGGTTGGTTTACATTATATAAATGTGTAACCTTTTGGGGTATTTGTACCAAACAATGACGTCGTTAAGAATTTTATATTTGTATTTTATTGAGCATAAACTTGTGGAAGTTTATGGTAGTTGTAATTGGTTTTTGTCAAACTTGGTTTTGTAAAACCTTGGATTATCACCTTTTGGTATCAAATGGAATTTTTAACTTCAGTATTTCTGAGTTTTGGTTTTAGAGTCGACGTCCAGATCGCGGTCCCGGGGCCCGCGGGGTCCGGGGTCGCGACAGTTGGTATCAGAGCTATGGCATTAGCTCTATGTATAAGTCTAGGTGGATTAGTATGACCTAGGTGGGTAGTAGTGTGCGGAGTGATTAACGGTTGATGTTTTATGCAGGTACTTGTTGACAATGGTTCGTAGAAGGAGTGGTGAAGGTAGTTCCGATAATGCAAATCAGAATGATACAAGGGATGAAGCACGTGCCATGTTTCAAGGCATGTTTGAGGCGGCCATGAAGGCCATACATGATCAAGGTCCGAGGTTAGAGCAAGCACCACCCCGCTATGGATTGGAGCAATTTCTGAAGTTGAAACCGGTTGAATTCAATAGGGAACCCGATGTAAGGAAGGCTGAGTTATGGATTGAGTCTATGGAGAAGATTTATGATGTATTTGGGTGTTCGGATGAGGACAAGGTCCGGTTCGCGGCTTACAAGCTTGTGGGAGCCGCCGAGCATTGGTGGAAAGGTGTTAAAGCCATTTGGGATGATACTCACACGGTGTATGCGTGGGAGTTGTTCGTGCGCAAATTCAAGGAGCATTTCATTCCGGTTGTTGATTAGAACCGAAAGGAGATCGAGCTACTCAACTTGGAGCAAGGTGTGTTGTCTATAGCACAGTACTCGGCTAAGTTCATAGAATTAGCCCGGTACTGCGACTATTTGGTGAGGACCGAGGAACAAAAGGCTATGAGATTCATTCGGGGATTGAAGACCTCCATCCGTACTCAACTCATTGCCCAACGGATTGTAACTTTCCAAGATGCGGTGGACCGAGCTTATTTGATAGAGCAAGATATTGGGGAGCATAAAAGGAAGACCGAAGTAGCTAACCCGAGTAAGCAAGGAGCACAAGGCAAGCCACAGCACCGTTCCGATAACCGAGGTAACTTTGGGGGACAATCTCAGTTCCGAGGGCAACCAATCCCAAGGAACCCGGGTACCACTTCCGGGAACCAAGGGAGCCAATTGAGGAAGCCTTGTACCTTTTGTCAGAAGGTAGGCCACACGGAGGATAGGTGTTGGAAAAAGCAAGGCAAGTGTACCAATTGTGGTGAAATGGGGCACTTTGCGAGAGAGTGCACGAGGTACCGAGGTCAAGCATCCGGGTCAGGAGTTGGTAATAATCAGGGTCAGAAAAGGGAAGCAGCTGGGAAGCCCAAAGTTCAAAAGGAAGGTTTATGCCATGAATCAACAACAAGCTACCGATGATCCATCCGTTATTGGAGGTATTGTTTCTGTGTCTAATGTGAGCGCACGAGCGTTAGTAGATCCAGGATCATCTCATTCATACATTTCTGTGCAATTTGCTTCTATGTTAAATGCTGCATTCGAGTCTTTACCGTACGTGCTAGAGGTGTCGACCCCTATAGGAGAATGCTTGATTTCCGATCGAGTCTTTCGTGCTTGTGATGTGGTTATTTGTGGTCGTGTCCTTTGTGCGGATTTGGTGGTTCTTCCTATCCAAGACTTTGATGTCATTTTGGGTATGGATTGGTTGAGCAAATTTCATGCGTCTGTTGATTGTCGTAAGAAAACTGTTACTTTTTCTATTCCCGATGTGCCTAAGTTTGTGTTTGAGGCTAGTCCTCTGAGTAGAAAGGTTTGCTTAATTTCTTTCATGAAAGCGAGAAAATTATTGCATAGTGGTTGTGAGGGGTATTTGGCTAGTGTTCTTGATACTAGGAAAGAATCCCCTAGTTTTGATAGTGTTCGGGTAGTTCGGGAATTTCCCGATGTTTTCTCTACCGAGTATGATATGCCTCCCGATCGTGAGATTGAGTTTTGTATAGATCTTTTGCCGGGTACGGCTCCGATTTCGAAAGCGCCTTATAGGTTAGCTCCCGCAGAGTTGAAGGAATTAAAGGTTCAGTTGCAAGAGTTGCTTGACCGAGGGTTTATCCGCCCTAGTGTTTCCCCGTGGGGAGCACCGGTTCTATTTGTGCGGAAGAAAGATGGTTCGTTGAGATTGTGCATAGATTACCGGAAGTTGAATCAGGTTACGGTGAAGAATAAGTATCCTCTACCGCATATTGATGATTTGTTTGATCAGCTTCAAGGGTCCGTGGTTTTCTCTAAACTTGATTTGAGGAGTGGGTACCATCAGTTGAAGGTTCGGTCGGAGGATATTCCGAAGACTGCTTTTCGCACTCGGTATGGGCATTATGAGTTTTTGGTTATGCCGTTTGGGTTGACTAACGCGCCGGCAGTATTTATGGATTTGATGAACCGAGTTTTCCATCCCTATCTTGATTCGTTCGTGGTGGTTTTCATCGACGACATTCTTGTTTATTCAAAATCTCGAGAGGAGCACGAGCAGCATTTGAGGACAGTTTTATCCGTTCTTGCGAGGGAGAAATTATTTGCGAAGTTTAGCAAATGCGAGTTTTGGCTCGAGAAGGTGTCATTTCTGGGTCATGTTATTTCTAAAGATGGGATTTCGGTGGATCCGTCAAAGATTGAAGCCATAGTGGATTGGAAGAGACCCGAGTCAGTGACAGAGATTAGAAGCTTTCTGGGTTTAGCCGGGTATTACCGAAGGTTTATTGAAGGGTTTTCGAGGATTGCTACTCCGATGACTCAGTTGACCCGGAAGAATGTTCCGTTTGTGTGGACCGAGAAATGTGACAAGAGTTTAGAGGAGTTGAAGAAGAGGTTGACTACCGCACCGATTTTGACTTTGCCTAATGGGAGCGATGGGTTAGTGATTTATAGTGATGCTTCGAAAGAGGGTTTGGGTTGTGTGTTGATGCAGAATGGGAAAGTAATTGCGTATGCTTCGAGGAAGTTGACCCCGAGTGAACAGAATTACCCGACTCATGATATGGAGTTAGCGGCTATTGTATTTGCGTTGCACAAATGGAAGCACTACCTTTACGGGGCGAAGTTTGAGATTTTACGGATCACAAGAGTTTGAAGTACCTTTTCTCTCAGAAAGAGTTGAACAATAGACAGCGCCGATGGATGGAATTGTTGAAGGATTATGATTGTACGATTTCTTATCATCCGGGGAAGGCAAATGTGGTAGCCGATGCGATTAGTAGAAAGTCTTATGTGGCTTCGATGATGGTCCGTGAATGGAAAATGCTTGAGGATGTTCGAGATTGGTCTCCTCGTGAATCGAGACATGGGGCTATTTTTGCGAATATTAGGGTGTCTCCGACCCTAATTCAGAGAATAAAGGAAGCTCAGAAAGAAGATCCCGAGTTGGTGAAGGTAATGGGTAAATTGAAGGAAAAGAATTTCGAGGATTTTTCTGTTAGCCCGATTGGAGTGTTGACTTTCCGTGGTCGATTGTGTGTTCCGGATGTTGATGGAATTAAGCAGAGAGTTCTTGATGAGGGTCACAAATCGAGGTATACTATTCATCCGGGTAGTACGAAGATGTATCAGGATTTGAAGCAACAATTTTGGTGGATTAATATGAAAAGGGAAATAGCCGAGTATGTTTCGAAGTGTTTAACGTGTCAGCAGGTCAAAGCCGAGCATCAGAGACCCGCGGGATTGCTTCAGCCGTTAGAGATTCCCGAGTGGAAATGGGAGCATGTGACTATGGATTTCGTTACGGGACTGCCTCGTACCCGTAGGAAGTATGACAGTGTTTGGGTAATAGTGGATAGACTGACTAGGAGTGCCCATTTCTTGCCTATTGATATCAGATATTCGATGGAAAAGCTTGCGACCCCTTTATATCGATGAGGTTGTTAGATTGCATGGGGTTCCGGTTAGCATCGTGTCAGATCGAGACCCGAGGTTTACTTCTAGATTCTGGAAGGCGTTTCAGGAAGCTTTGGGTACAGATTTGCGATTCAGTACAGCTTTTCATCCTCAGACCGACGGTCAATCCGAGAGGACTATTCAGATTTTGGAGGATATGTTGCGAGCGTGTTCGATAGACTTCTCTGATTCTTGGGATTCGCACCTACCGTTAGTGGAGTTCTCGTACAACAACAGTTATCAGGCTAGCATCGAGATGGCACCGTTTGAGGCCTTGTATGGAAGAAAGTGTAGATCGCCTATTTGTTGGGACGAGGTCGGTGAAGCGAAAGTCTTGGGTATTGATTTGCTTCGGGATTCGGTTGAGAAAGTTAGAGTTATCCGGGATAGATTGAAGACAGCCCAGAGTCGACATAAGAGCTACGCAGACAACCGAAGGCGAGATCTTAGTTTTCAGATTGGTGACTTGGTGTTCTTGAAAGTGTCTCCGAAGGTGGGTATCCGTCGTTTTGGGAAGAAAGGCAAATTGGCTCCGAGGTTTATTGGTCCGTTTGAGATTTTGGGAAAGGTTGGACATCTAGCGTATCGTCTTGCATTACCGTCATCCTTAGACCGGTTGCACAACGTCTTTCACGTTTCTATGCTTCGGAAGTATGTTCATGATCCGTCTCACGTGTTACCGAGGATACCGGAGGATATTGAGCCAGATATGTCTTATGAGGAACGACCGGTTCGGATTCTAGATTCCAAAGTTCAAGAGTTTAGGAGCAAGAGCATCGCGTTGGTTCGAGTTCTTTGGAGGAATCATAACATCGAGGAGTCGACGTGGGAGCTCCGAGATGAGATCGAGAGGAAATTTCCGTGGCTTTTTGTTTAAGGTGAGTCTCGTTAAAATTCGGGTCGAATTTTCTTTAAGGGGGAGTGAATGTCACGACCCGAAATCTAGGCTCTATTTTATTAGTAATTAAATGATTTTATTTAATTATTTGCTTATTTAATTATTTAAAATATTATTTATTTAAATAATTATGTGTGCATTTTTTGTGTTATAATAATTATGCCTAGCATTTTATTCGAGTTATTTGGGCTAGTGTGGAAGTGTTGAGTCTTAATGATTAGTCGGGAGTGTAAGTAATTGTGTAAGTATGGGGAGGGGGTCTTGTTGTAACATTTTTAAAAATAATCCCCCTACTCCCTCTCTTCTCCCCCATACACTCCACCTCCCTCACTTTTTCCCTCAACCTCACCATTCTCCCTGGAAATCTCTCTCTCTCTCCAAGCTTTTGGGTAAGTTTCTTCTCTTCACTTCTCTCTTCATTTTCTCCTTCTTCCTCTCATCTTCTCTCATTTCTTAAAACGTAAACCTTGTTTAGATCGTCGATAGGATCGCGTAGAGCCAAAAAGAATCGAATTCCGTCAACTTTCATTATTTCCAAGTAAGTTGCTTTTCCCCCTATTTTATGCTAGAAATGCTATTCCATGTTTATTTGATGTCATGAATGCCATTTATTGCATCTTGGGTTGATTTGGGAGTGATTGGCATTTTATTCATATTTTTGGGGAATTTGGTTTGATTCTTGTGATTGGGTTTCTAGATTGTGTTATTTAGTCCCATTACAAGTCTATAAGTTGTTTTGGTTCATGGTTGTGTATATTGCTAGCCTTGGTTCCAAGCATTTGTGAAATGGTGAAAGATTTGGGTTAGTTTGAGTTTTGGTTTGAAAATGGTGGAAACCCAGAATTTTGGCCGGAATTTGTCTTTCCGGGCAAGGAGGCGCGCGCATCCCTCCCTTGGAGGCGCGCGCACCCTTATGTCCCTCTTAATCAAAAATGCTTCTGTCCCCTGGAGGCGCGCGCATCCCTCCCTTAGGAGGCGCGCGCACCCTCTCCTTCTCCCAACTCGATTTTCCAACTGATCTAGGAGGCGCGTGCATCCCTCCCTTAGGAGGCGCGCGCACCCCCTCCCCTGTTATGAAATTTATTCCATTTTTGTCCAATCTTTCGAGGGCCATATTGTGTTCACCCGGACTCCGTTTTAGGCGTATAAATTACCGTTTTAAAGCTCTCCTTAAACTCTTCGACATGAGTAAGTAAATTTGGTAGAGTGCTCGAATTAATTGGATCCTTTGTGGTCAAATGTGATATGGGAATTGAGTTATCCTTGTTAATATTGTCGGAACACTTTAATTGTGTGTTATCGGTTCATTTCACTTTCTTGGTGACTAATTGGAATGGTTCCCTACTTTGGAACCTTAAGTTGTTCATTCATGCTAAATTATTATTACTTAGCATTTATTTGAAAGTCCAGCTGGTATTTTGTGTGTGTTTGGGCGATGGGAAAGATTATAATGGCAAAGCCAAGTCCATTATAATGTTGACCATTGTTTTGCCCCCTTCTTTACCCCTTCTCCAGATTGGCCTTGGAAAGGATAAGTCAGCGTTCCTTTGTGAATGTATCTGGCTGGCGGGCATGACTTTGTGTCATGGTCCTTGTCCCTTGTGACACTTTTATGTTATTGGTTCCGGTACCGGGGTTTCTCTTCGGCTTTCATGCTATTATGAAGATGATGATTTGTTGATTATTGAAGCTGCGCAGCAATCCTTTATTTGGATGTTCCGGTTTGGAAAACCTTGGCTATATCCTTTGTTATGTGTTTATTTCCGCTGCTATCTGTTATGTGATAAATGCTATGTGATATGTGATAATAATTATTGTTTATTGCTTATTGCATCATAGCATGTCATGTAGTTGCATTAGTAACTTATTGAGATTTATCTCACCCCCTTTCCTTTTATCTTTGTTTTTCCTTAACCCCCCCAGGTGCTAAGGAATAGTCTCGCTGATCACGAGAAAGAGGACGTCGAGTGTGGAAACATTCTTTTGGGGAAAGTTGTATAGGTTGGTTTACATTATATAAATGTGTAACCTTTTGGGGTATTTGTACCAAACAATGACGTCGTTAAGAATTTTATATTTGTATTTTATTGAGCATAAACTTGTGGAAGTTTATGGTAGTTGTAATTGGTTTTTGTCAAACTTGGTTTTGTAAAACCTTGGATTATCACCTTTTGGTATCAAATGGAATTTTTAACTTCAGTATTTCTGAGTTTTGGTTTTAGAGTCGACGTCCAGATCGCGGTCCCGGGGCCCGCGGGGTCCGGGGTCGCGACAGACATGGATGGAAAGGTGCATACTTATAAAGCTAGGCTTGTAGCGAAAGGTTATAGGCAGATTCATGGTATTGACTATGATGAAACCTTTTCACCTGTAGCAATGATCAAGTCTATAAGAATTTTAATTGCCATAGCCGCATATTATGACTATGAGTTATGGCAAATGGATGTAAAAATAGCCTTCCTTAACGAGAACCTGCTTAGGATATGTATACGACACAACCTGAAGGTTTTATAAAGCCAGAAAATTCTAATAAGGTATGCAAGTTGCAGAAATCCATCTATGGATTGAAGCAAGCCTCAAGGAGTTGGAATCTTTGATTTGATGAATCATTCAAAGAGTTTGGCTTCATCAAGAACGAAGATGAACCTTGTGTATACAAGAAAATTAGTAGGGGCGTAGTACTATTTCTAGTGCTATATATCGATGACATATTAATCATTGGAAACGATGTTCCTGCGCTACAGTCTGTAAAGACTTGGTTAGGAAAATGATTTTCAATGAAATATATGGGTGAAGCCGCATACATCCTTGGAATTAAGATCTATCGTGATAGATCTAAAAGACTGATTGGTTTAAGTCAAAGTACATACATTGACAAGGTTCTTAAAAAATTTTGTATGGAGAACTCTAAGAGAGGTAGCCTGCCAGTGTTACATGGTAAAAGTTTGAGCAAGACTCAGTGTCCTAAGACAACTGTGGAGCGAGAACGCATGAATGGAATCCCATATGCTTCGGCAATTGGATCCATTATGTATGCCATGATTTGTACTAGACCAGACGTCTCGTATGCTTTGAGCATGACGAGCAGATACCAGTCACATCCTGGTGAGAGTCACTGGATAGCAGTCAAGATGATTCTTAAGTACTTGAGAAGGACTAAAGACTCATTCTTGATCTATGGAGGTTTGGAAGATGATCTTGTTGTAAGGGGTTACACAGATGCAAGCTTCCAAACTGATAAGGATGATTTTAGATCGCAGTCTGGTTTTGTATTTATGCTAAACAATGGTGCTGTAAGTTGGAAGAGTTCCAAGCAAAGTACAGTACCTGATTCTACAACGGAAGCTGAGTATTTAGCTGCATCAGATGCTGCTAAGGAGGTTGTTTGGATCAAGAAATTCATAACTGAATTAGAAGTGGTTCCTAGAATTGCTAATCCAATAGACCTTTATTGCGATAATAATGGTGCTATTGCTCAAGCAAAGGAACCAAGAGCACATCAAAGATCCAAACACATACTTAGGCCTTTTTATCTCATTCGAGAAATCGTAGAGAGGGAGGACGTAAAGATTTGCAGAGTACCAATAGATGATAACATTGCTGATCCGCTGACAAAGGGACTTCCTCAAGCTAAACATGATGGTCATGTTAGGTCCATGGGTAATAGATACGTTAGTGATTGGGCCTAGTGCAAGTGGGAGATTGTTGGTGTGTATGCCCTAGGCAAGTAATTTGGCACGTTGTTTGACAATGTTAGTTATCACTTTTTCCATTTATATAAAGATATGTTTTGGATTATTATTTGTTGTTACATGTTTTGTTATAATAATCACCGTCCCTAGTACTTATGAAAAACTAGTATAAGTTTCATTAGATAATCATATAATGATTATGTGTATTGGATACAAGTTAAACTTATGAGTATATGTTAGTGAACATATACTGGACATGACCCAAAGATGAGATTTATGTCATGGTCATAATGTCATAATTAAACCTCTAATAGTTATATCATTGGAATCGTTAGACTTGAGATTATTGCGATATTCCACATAATGGAGATCATGTTTGACATATTCAAACGTTACTCTTAACCAAGTAATTATAAAAGATATGATTGGCATGATCGAAGCTATGTAGGGAAGTGTAATAAGTCAAGATAGGATGTGTCCCTCAATATGAGAGATGTCAGGCTTGGGCCCCTCGATGAATAGTTGTGATAAAATGCATGGCCATGCTCAAAATTAATTGATGAGATCGATATCATTTGAATTATCAAACTATTCGGGATCGAGAAATTATTTGAACATTGTAAGTTGACCATGGCTTACGTTCAATGACATCATAGGACAAAAGGATTGTGTTATGTTCTATAAAGGATTCGCGGACTTTGACAAGTTATATCATTTGGATAATCATGATGGCCTGCTAGGGTCCGGTCATGATTTATGAGACAAAATGTGTTTGGGCTCATTGCCAACTTGATATAATCCTATGGGGTCACACACAAGAGAATGAATTGTTAAAAGGGAAAAATAGCAGATTTTGGTCTGGCACGATCGTGCCATTTATAGGGCACGACCGTGCCATTAATCGACCAAGGCAAGTGACTGACGGCTCATATGGCATGACCGTGCCAAGTATAAAGCTCGACCGTGCCAATCGGCACGGCCGTGCCAAATACAAAGCACGACCGTGCCAATATTGATCAGCCGGGAAGGCAGGCTCGCACGGATTGGCACGACCGTGCCGGTTATAGAGCGTGACCGTGCCAGTGCTGTTTGGACAGAAATCTTGCAGCATAATTAAGTGATAGGATTTAGGTTTCCAAAGTCCTTAACAGTTAAGAACTTAGACCTATATAAATATCTTTTCACCAGCCATTGACATGAATGAATCAAGTTGTTTGGAGAAACAATTTTATTGATCAAGATTGAGAATCAAGATCAATAATTCATATAGCCCCTTTTGGATCTAGCAGTCAAGATTAGGAAGGAGTTCTTAATATTCGTTCACGTGTGGATATCCATAGAGGGTGATTGCCTAATCATCTTCTAGTTCGTGTTCCTGCGATCAAGACTTGAAGAAAGCTTGGAGAAGATCAATTCTTGAAGAACGAAGTTTTCAAGATCAGAAAATTTCCGTATTAATTTAATCATCTTGATCGGATCTAGGCTTTTGGGTTTTATTCCACTGCGTATGTTTGCTCAAAACCCAACATTGCATTGGTAAGAACTTTGTGATCAAAGTTCATGAAAACTTAAATTAGTGTGACCATCTTCTTGTAATTGTTTCTTTGCCATAATAATATTTGTTTCCATTTGCCGTGGACGTAGCCAATAGGTTATTGGTGAACCACGTAAAATTTGTGCTATTGATTTGCGTTCATTATTATCTGCTATCTCTTGGGTCTGATTTACTAACACCTTTAAATATAAGAAAATAGATAATAAAATAACTAAGTAACTAAATCCTTAAAAATTCGGAGCTAATCCTTCTCTTCAACAAACTCTTGACTAGGTCTGAGTTTTTGTTGTGATAAGTCTTCTTTAGCACGTTTTTTATGAGCTGTACATAAACAAAATTAGTTAGGGTTAATATAAATAGTTACCCATAATTTTGCAAGATGTGAAGATGTCGCCGTCTGGAATATATACCCATAACCAACTGTCCTAAAATCCTGGGATCTAATCTATCTCTAACCAACTCTTGACCAAGTCTATCCCTCCGTTGATATACGTCTTCTAAGTCTTTTAACATGCGATTTCCCAGGGTTAGGCTGCAAAGAATATTTGTTAGGGTAAAAATAACTTTATTATTCATAATTTATTGATCACGAAGACGTCCACATGCTAGCAGTAGTCAAGGTGACGTCCTCTGTAAAAATGTGGCCTTAACATGTATGTTTGGCTACCAAATACTTTAAGTGATTATATAACTGCGAATATCTAAGATACCCCTAGATTAAACATAAGAACCATGCTAATCCAAAAAAGATAGTTTTATTCAAGAAACATGCAACAAACTACTAGCTACTGTGTTGTCTTGAGCTAAGGAATGATAAGTTGCTCAGGAAAACACCATCATCTACTTACAAAAATAGTAGCATTTGCTATATACATTCGGAAAATGATGATCAACAAAAGAACAATTAGAGTTGCTGACCTGGACTTGGTGCGTTAGTGTTCTCCCTCCTGAACATTTTGACAATCGCAGCCAGTGGTTTTGGGTTTAGACCAAGATCACATAGTACAACAGGGATCGAGAGTGTGAAGATCCAGACCTATGCCAAGAATGTTTGACATGTGAAAAACAAAGTCTGTGCCGAATCCAACCTGTGACTTCTTAGACCTACCTGTTGAAGAGTCTTTCATGTTTTCTAAATGTAGAAGACATAATGAAAAAAAAAAGGATTAAATTGTATGAAATACTATACATGAACTTGGTTTGGGAAACAAAGCAAACACCTTGACTGCATCAACCGAGCAGATGCTTACTTTCGAAAGAAAAAATAAACAGATGTTCATTGATAGAATTTCAAGATATACGCATCCATAATTTGATTGTATAATGCAGCATCATTCAAAATTAAATGGAAAGTCAAGAGGCAAAAAACTTACCTCAGACATTGGAGTAGTTTTTTTTTATGAGAAGAAAGAACGTTGCAACAACGTCAAGACGTCGTTGAGAGCCGTATGACAATTGACAAATAACAGGGCCCAGAAATCAAGCGAGGCATGAGGGAAAATCAAGGATTAATTGTTCTAAACTGATTTTTGTAAGTGATTATCTGAGAAGCTGGGGGAGGCAGATTCTCAATTACCGCAGTTTTCTGCGTTTCGAGCCTTTCCAACGCAGACGCAAATATGTTGCCAAACACGAACTTACGGTGCTTCTTGGGTTGGAACGTGCGTTTGGGGTGCAAAAACGCACTCCCAAACTCACCTTTAGAGCATCTCCATTCATGCCATTTTGAGATGGGAAGTGCTTAGGTGGATTCCATGAGGTGACATTCATGCCATTTTGAAATGGCATCTATAACAAGAGTTCAAACATGGTTGGGAAAAGCCATAATGTCACCTGGCAATGTGAGCCAAGCATTGCAACCATTTTTTACTTTCTCATCCATATATCCGTTGTATTTTTCTTGAATCCGATATAATTGTGACATGTGTCCACAAATAATATCCAATAAACGGTCATTAAAAAAAAACACTTAAAAATTGAAAATTTTGCAATGATTATTTTTTCCTAATCCTATAAATAGAGTATAAATTACATATATTTCTTACAATTTCCTGAAGTTTCTTGTTTTGTTCAATAAGAGTCATTCTATCTCTAAAAAAATCCAAATATTTATTTTAATAATTATGGATCCAAATTATCCTAATTATTATGGAAATAATCAATATTCCCAACAAAATCCAAACACCAATAGAAATTTAAATACCCAAACATCTCTTGATCCAAATTTGTTAAATCATCCTCAACTATCTCAATTATTGGGATTTTATCCCGCACCCCAACAAATTCCAAATGGTGTTAATGTTCCAGAAAAAATTCAATCCCATATCAACGCACATTTATTTTCTTCCCATAATATGTACCCATCTAAAAAAAAAATGCTCAATTTACTTTGCTAAACGCTCAATTTTCTTCTCAAAACCTTGAATATACATCTCAACAACATAATAGGTCTCCTCGAACACCAATTGGTGATATGGGTAGTTCAAGAACGCTATTTGAAGATATTGAAGATGAAAATGAGGAGGATATTTTCATTCCTTTTGATCAACCCGGTAAATCCAAAAGTAAGCAAGACAAAACTGTGTAGACCATAACCAAAGACAAAGCTCTATGTTCAGCTTACCTTGAGGCCGGTGGGGATGCTGAGATAGGAACTAATCAAAAGAGGGGTGATCTTTGGGCAAATATAACGCGAAAATTTGAAGAAGCTCAAAGGGAAAACTCGAGCCTCATAAACGATAGAAATAAGGATTCATGTTGGAGTCGTTGGAGAAGAATTCACGCTCAAGTGACTAAGTGGGTTGGAGTCTATGCAGAAACACAACGAAAAAGGAAGAGCGGATGGAACGAAGATAATGTTATAGGAGAAGCTCGAGAGATATGGGAAAAAACGAACAAGGGTAAAAAAAATCAACTTGAGAAACACTTTCCAAAGTGGCAAGGTGGGGTGACTGTTGAAGATCAAGAAAGCACCCATAGTTCAAACTTCAAAGAAGTCAAGCTCGGATACGCCAACAATTGAGATTTGACCTATGGGTATGAAGAGGTCTAAACGAAAAGGTAAGTCATCTATTTCTTCTCAAGTTGATATAAATGATATAACCAACTACATTAATACTCTCAACACAAACCGCGAGGTAGATATTGAGAGGCTTCAACTAGAGAAGAAAATGTTTGAATTTTATAAGGAGAAAGAAGATAAAAGAAAAGAGGAGAGGGATCAAAAGAGAAAGTTCACAATGTACAGTATATTGATAGGAAAATCAATATTGTCATAGGAGGAAGCGCAACTCTATGCCAAATTGCACGAAGAATTCAAAAATATTTGGTTATTTTTGTTTAATTTTTAATTCATATGATGTCTGGTTTATTTTAACTACTATTGTGATGTTTACTTTATTTTTAAGTAGTATTGTGTAATATTTTGTAATGTGAGTTTATTTATTATTGTAATGTTTGAAATTAGTAAGGAAAAAGATGTGTGTCGTTGATAAGTCTATTTCAACACTAAATTTTAGCACTGTTATGTCAATCAATCATTAAAGACTCTTGTCATTGATAAGTCAATTTTCAAAATAAAGACAAGTGTCATTGATAAGTCTTTTCTGCAATAAAAACTTGTAAGGAGTAATTTGTCCCTTACCGACCTCAATTATTTTCTTCTTCTATTTAAGAGTTATATTCTATAAGTTTTATACATCAAAATCCACACTCACATATATTTATTCTCAAACTTCCTTCTAAAATGTATTCCCCATCAAGCTCATCATCGTCAAGTTCAGATGATACAAGCTTTGATGAAATGTTTACCAGGGTAAGGGAGTGGAATAAGACGGTAGATGAAAGGTGCCGAAATGAAGAAGCGATCGTACAATCGATCATTCCTCTAATTTCATAATCAATTGAAAGGACCCCATCTGAAGTTCGAAGAAGATATGTGCGAAGAGAACGTGAACAAGCCCATGATATATTATATAGACAATATTTTTCTCCACACCCAAGTTTTCAGAGGAAACATTTCGCCATAGATACCGAATGAGACGACATATCTTTTTTTGTAGGGGAAATGACAATTTAGGGTCCAAAGTTTGGGGGGTGTGTGCCAATAGGGGTCTGATGTATCAATTTTGTCAATTTAGGGTCCAAAGTTGCAAAAGTTGTGCAGGTTAAGATTTTTTAACGTTTCTGTTAACGGAATTCAGTTAAGTCACAAGTGTTTTGACATGGACTTAACTAGAGTTTGTTTTTATTATTTGCATGAGCATATTGTCATTTCAGATGTAGAAAATTAATAAAAAAAATTGAAATATTAAATTTTACTTTCTTATATTAAATTAACTAATAATTAAGACGTCATTTACCAAAAATATTTTTTCAAGAAATACAATAAAAATATTTTTTTCATTAGAAACACTATAAAATAAAAAGTATAATTTTTAAAAAGGAAAAAGTGTAAAAAAACTATATTAAAAAAAACCACTTTATTTTTTTAGAAAGAAGAAAGTGGGGATTTGGACAACTCTTTTTTTTTTTTTTTTTTTTTCTGTGGTGGTGGTTAGTATTGTTTCATTATTAATATTAGTGTTCCAATTATTTTATTTTATTTACAAAATTATTTTTTATTTTTATTATTAATTTTCCTTGTTTATAACTTCATTATTTGCGGTTTTTTTAAAAAAACCACTTTAATTTTTTATTTGCTTATTATTTTATTTATTATTATTTTTGAATTAATTAAAATTATTCGAAAATTTAATAATAAAAGTGAAAGAAAATTTAGGGTCCATTGTATAAGGGGCATGTGAAATGACAGCCCAGGCGAACATCCAAAACTAACTCCAGTTAAGTTTTTCTGTTACTTAACTGGGTTTTCTTTGCAACTTAGTCCAAAAACCCTTAATTGACTAACGTTGTTAACTTTGGACCCTAAATTGACAAAATTGATACATCAGACCCCTATTGGTACATACCCCCCAAACTTTGGACCCTAAATTGTCATTTCCCCTTTTTTGTATCATGGAAGCATTGCGTGCATCTGATGAGTATTTCCATCAAAAACGCGATGAAACTGGTAGTCTTGGTTTAACAATTGAGCAAAAGTGCACTGCAGCTATACGTATGTTAGCATATGGTACTGCATATGATTCAGTTGATGAACATCTAAATCTCGCGGAATCTACATCAAATGAGTGTCTTATCCATTTTGTTGAAGGTGTCACAATCCAGTTTCGCGACCATTACATGTGAAAGACGAATACCGATGATATGGCTAAGTTATTAGAAGAGGGAGATGAGCGTGGGTTTCCAGGTATGCTGGGAAGTATTGATTGTATAAATTGGACGTGGAAAAATTGCCCACAAAGCTGGAGGGGACAATTTCAAGGTAGAAATAAGACACCGACGTTAATTTTAGAAGCCGTAGCATCACGTGATCTCTGGATTTGGCATGCTTTCTTCGGGACACCAGGTTCGTGTAATGATATAAATGTTCTTGATCGTTCTCCAGTTTTTACAGACATTATAGAAGTCCGGGCCCCACTTGTTAATTATAAGGTGAATAATCATTCATACAATATGGGGTATTATCTAACTTGTGGAATATATCCAAAATGGGCGGCATTTATTCATTCAATCAGTGCACCACAGACAGCAAAACAAAAATTATTTGCTAAGAAACAAGAGTCAGCTAGAAAAGATGTGGAGCGTGCTTTTGGTGTTTTACAAGCCCGGTTCGCAATAATTCGACAACCTGCTCTAGCATGGAGTAGGGATATACTAGGAAAAATTATGCTTGCTTGTATAATCATGCACAATATGATAGTCGAAGACGAACGCGCTGCTATAAGAATCATCGTGATATAATAAGAGAATTTGAAGAAGATCGTCCCCAAAATCAAGCGTCAAGTAGCACTGAAGTTGAGGGGTTTACTTACTCCAATGTTCGAAAATATAATTTATCATCATATATGAGTAATAAAAGTCGAGTTCGAGATATAAATATTCACCAATCACTGAAGGAGGACTTGATTGAGAATATATGGGAAAAGTTTCATGAGGAAGCGGATGATTATTAAAATGCTACGTTATTTTATTAGTTGTTAACTTATGTAATTTTTAATTTGTTTTCTTATGTTGTATTAAGTTTTTTAATATATACTCCCTCCGTCCCAGCACAAGTAGGTCTTCTTTCCCTTTTAGGCCGTCCCAAAACAATTGAGACTGCCCAAAATAAAAATATTTTATTATATTTATATTCAACCAACCCCACTATTTAACCCCACTCATTCTCTTTCTTCATTTTCCACCACTCTATTTATTCAACTAACACTACTATTTACCACACTCATTCTCTATCTTCATTTTCTACCACAAATTCACTACTTTTCTCTTAATTATTGTGTTCACTCCTCTAGTCCTACTTGTGCTGGGACGGAGGGAATATATCGTCTTTGTATGCAATTTTCATGTTATGTAATCTATTATTATCTTTATCAAATCATTTTTATTAAAAATAATAAATAATAATTATATTAATTAAAGTATTTATTATTAGTAATAAATTAATTTAATTGAATCTATAATTTATCGTCTTAATCATGCAATAATTAATAATATGTAAATAGTTTGTAAGAATTATAATACTCCCTCTGTCCCAGACCAATGAGCACAATTTGACTTTTTTGGTCAACTGAGTCAATCTTTGACCATAATTTTATGAATATCTAAATATCTTTATAAAATTCTAAAAATTGTTATTGTTTCACTATTAGAATAATTATCATTAACAATTTTTAAAATTGTATAGAGATATCTAGATATTCATAAAATTATGGTTAAAGATTGACTCAGTTGACAAAAAAGTCAAATTTGATCTGGGACAGAGGGAGTATTTATTTTATAAATGAGTAGGAAAGAAAAAATATAGTAGGGGTATCTCATAAAGATGGCATGAGTGTACATGCTGGAGTATTTATTTTATAAATGAGTAGGAAAGAAAAAATATAGTAGGGGTATCTCATAAAGATGGCATGAGTGTACATGCTCTTACTACTGAGGTGCATAAATGAGGTTGTGTAAACAGGTAACAACACAATTTAATTGTCATTCACTTTTGAAATTGTTTGCATATACTCCATCAGTCGATCCTTCTCTTTTTATTTATTTGTACTACGACTATCGTAATGAAAATTTACAACTTATAATTATTATTGATACGCGATTATAAATACTACAAATTCTAATTTTTAAGTTTTCATTTAAAGAATTATTTTTTTAGTCGTTACAAAGTTTTCTCGACATTCCCGTGGGAATGCCAACTGAGCTACAGCTCATCGGCCATTTAAGAATTAAAAGCAACTTAAATTATTACACAAAGTTCATTTAAAAAAAAAAAAAAAAAAAAGTGGACTAACTTTTGAAAGTTTTTTTTTTTTTTTTTGAAGTTGTAACATATCATTCATTTCAAGGCAATTGTCATCGTTTACAAATTCCTACGAAATCGATTACAAATCTATGGCCTTGACTATTACAAGTTCCTCCCTCTACTGGAACCTATTACAGCGAATAATACTTGCCCTACAGCCTAATCTCCCATAGAAGTCGCACCATCTAATAGTCTTCTACCATAGACGTCCTTGCGCCATCTGGTAGTCCGCTTGCCAAAGACATAGCATCTTGGGCCTAAATTTGCAATTTGTGTAACAAGTCAAGCCTTTGGACATTAAGATTTAAGAGAGCAACTTTTAACCAGTTTAGTTAATCCTAAAAAAATCGAAGTAACTTCTTTGATACCACTACTACTCCCTGGTTTTGCATTGCGGTTCCCTTCATCGACAGATGATTTATTCAGGCATTCATTATTATCTCTTTCAACAATTGCCCAGCGGTTCTCTTTCAACAACTGCCCAGCGGCTCTCTTTCAACAACTGCCCAGCGGTTCCACTGACGAGTCAAAAACGTGAAATTGAGCGGAACATCCATCCATACTTGAATAGTCACAGAGCTAGGAATTACATAAACCACCATCAGTTGTATCACTTTTCTGCGCTACATTGTGTACTAACACATGAATAATTAGGGCTGACTTCATATTATAACATGGTGATGTCATGAATAAGCAATCAGATGATGAATGGTAGATAATGTGATACATGGTATAGAGCATTTGGACTCATTTTTAACACAATGACCTTCAAATGACCAAATTGTTGCAAATATCAGTACAGTTCTGTCCTAACATTGAGCTCATTATCTGCACATTGACATTACATGTTTCCACCCAGAAATGCAACAGTCCATACCACAAAACCGCGTCAGAAACATGTCAGAACAGGTCATTAGTTAGAGCAACGCACTTTTTTCAGTTATCAAGTACAAAGGCTCCAACAACAGGGTTTCCTTTTGTCAGATGGATGCACAAGAATTTTAATGGAACTTTGTACAGACTACAACTTTCATACGAGCCAAGGTCTCTCGTGTCATCCTCCCTTTCAATATAAACATTTGATTCCTCGCCAGTAGCACGTTGATTTCTATCTCATCATTTGTATCTCAACACAGATTTGACAAGGTGTCAGTTTCATAATCACAAGGCTCTATGGTTCAATACTCCATCCGGCCTTGTTTATAGGGAAAAAAAAACCTGATTTCACAAAAATTAAGAAGTTGGTTTTCTTGATTTTATACAAATCACAAGCTAAGATTACTGAAATACCCTTGATTAATATTCCCTCAGTCCCAAAACACCTTGCAGTTTTCTTTTTGGGTCATCTGGAAACAGCCTCTCTGTGCTTTAATACAGGGGCAAGCCTGCGTACATCCGACCCCCCCTTACCCCACCATAGGTGGGAGCCTTTGCGGCACTGGGGTAATGTTGTTGTTGTTGTTGTTCTATTCTCCCTACCCCACTTGTCATGCTCACACACATAATTTTGGGTCCATTTGTAAATCCCACTCAACTTATCATACTCGCAACCTTTTTCCCACTAACAATACTTTTCAATATATATACTCCTTCCTTAATTCCCGTGCATTCTCAGAATGGTGCAAGGTGTTTTGGGACGGAGGGAGTACTCTTTCGTCGCGGATAGATAGTCCTCTTTGATTTTTGATGTTCATCAAAAGTGAGATTTGACAAAATATTATGTCAATCTAATTATCCTAGTGATATGTTAAAATTGAAATTGATAAATCACTAACTGGTTTATCAATAACAAATTTCAGAATTTCATTGAGATGATTAGATTGACATTAATGTTTGGTCAAATTTCACTTATGTTGACCATTAAAAACCGAATGTGACTATCTTTCCGGGACGGAGGGAGAATTAAGAGCATTAAGGTAGCACGACTCTTCCCAAACAAATAACATTAACTTGCATTTAATATATCATCACCCACCCCCATTGTATGAAGTCCTTGCACATTCTTCCAAGTTTTTATGAATGTGTTTGGCTTTCTAATGCAGATTGTATTTTGGACTGTGCACTTGTTTTGAAAAAGATTATAATTCATAAGGGGTATTTATGGAACAAGATTGTTGAAACATATGAAATTGGTGAGTTTTGCTACACTCCCTCTGTCCCAAAATGATCTTCCCATTTGCCATTTCTCATTGTCCCAAACAGTTCTCATTTCTACAATTTGGGCTTAAAAGTGCATAAACAAACAAAACATGGCTAGTGAAGCAAGAGTTCATATTTTTTAAAAATTTGAATAGTCAAATGGAAAGATCAATTTTGGGACAAAGGGAGTATTATTTAAGGCCAAAAAAAATAAAAATTGCTTATAATTGGACCAGGAGGGAGTACTTACCAAGGATCAGAAAACTTGATGAGCAATACAAAGTCAGCCTCTTTGTCTGCTTGAGCTGGTACGAGACAGATGAGTAACTTCCAAATAGTCATCAGGACTTTCCTCTTCATCTGATGATAGGTATGATATACCAACCCATGTCTTAAAGCCTTCAGTGACGCGCCTCTCCATGTCCGGTGTGACTTCTAGAGGGTTTGCTTCCAACATTTCGATACCTTGATTCCGACCAGCAAAGTCACTCTCATCAAGAATTGCAGCTGCTTTCCGTCTTAGGAAGAATGCAGTACCTCCGTATAAAGTCACCAGTCCCCCATGATGCAATCTCGTAGCACCAAAATAAGGGGACAGCACAGCTGCTTCCTAGAGTTAGGAGGGTTGAACCAAGAAAGAGTGCAAGAAGACCGAAAGTGATGGCAAATATAATGTTTAGAATGGATAAGCAACGCACCCCTCCTGCAAAATGTGATAGGATAATCATAAGAAACGGTAAAGAAAAAAGTATCAGAAAATTGAATACTCACTCCGTCCAATAATAAATGTCGCACTTATCTTTTTGATCTGTCCCAAAATAAATGTTGCATTCTGGACAAGGAAAGTGTTTTAGTGCAATTTTACCATTGTACGAGCAATGTGCAAAACAAGTAAAGCACATTCCTAATAAAACATTGACAAGTCAAATTCGACAATTATTATGGGACGGAGGAAGTATTATTAACATCTCTGGGGGAGAGAAATTGGAAAGCCAACAACATCAACCCATTTAACAATTATGCTCCTCCTTTCCATGCAGAAAAAAAAAACATTATTCCATTTGATTTGTTTCACTCAAAGATATCACTTTTTGAAAAAGCATGCATTAAATCTACAGCCTTTCAATTTTAACCTCCACCATTGATAACCTCTGTAAGCGTTTTGCGTAGAATCAAGAGTTTTTATGTGATTATTCCAAAAAGAAGTAGCACTGCTATAACCGTTTATTTTTACTTTCCAAACCTGGACAGATTGGTACGAACAGAGGGAGAGACAAACAAAAGACGTTGTCAATCAAGTTGGAACTTTACAAACTTGCATTGTAGAGGGAGAGATCTGACCGCCATTACTAATCACTTGGGGAGTAACCTAACATGAGTCACATAAACTAATGTAATTTGCAACAGCAAGAAAACATTAAACACATGTATGTATCACTCTAAGCATGAGAGTGCCATTAGCATTGAAGTCCCTGGTAATGCAAAAGACTAAATGTGCTTCCTACTAGACAAAACTAATCAATCAAGGTAAGGAAACAGGAAGAATTTCATTTACTTTTGAGGTTAATAATCTTGATAGCCTATAACGCTTTCTGAAAATATTTCAAATGACCAAAAGAAAATAATGCCCAACATTATGATTTCAAATGAACTCTCAAGGGATAAAAAACAGCATGACCAAAAGAAATGAATCTCTCTTTTCCATGAAAACTGAACACCATCATAACTTAAACCACAAATGCTTCCTACCCATCCAACAATGTTAGACAGCTATCTTATGTAAAAAAGCACACCAAACCAAAAGACTACAGAAGGTGCCCACCCCAAGTATGTAAGAAACACACCCTAACTCGTCTAAACAATATCTGTATACAGATTAACTGATGACTTGGCGGCTACGGGCCTGAAAACAAAAAACACAGCTGGCCTAATCATCAAGTGCTTCACATAGACATGAAGGAGCTTACAACTGTCCACAAAGACCCAGATTTCCCTGAATCCATCCCACAAACACTTGAAAACCCAACAGAGACATTGCCGTAAAGGCGAACTGCGAATGATGAGCTAACTAAAGGTAAAACTATTCTGACACAGTATGACTATTTCAAGAAAGATGACCCAAAATGAAGAAAGAACAAAATTCTCTGGCAATGTTCACATATACAGTTGGTAATATGGTTTGAATATTGTTACAAAACCACATAAGTTCATGAACCACCTTCAAACAGGGCCTGTGGCTGTGTGCTTTGAGGTCTACCAAGGGATGGGGGAAAACGAAAACTTTATTTATAACCAGAGAACCGAATATACTGATAAATACCTCTTCTTGAAGCACAAAAGTCATTCTCGACTATTTGCAGGCATCCATGTCTTGCCGGAGCAGTATAAGCTACAATAATTCCTGCAACAAGTAGTATCACAATGAATATGAACGATCCACGAAAGATATAAGAGTAGAAAGTGCGGCTAAGACCAGAATGTTTATGATTCTAACCCAAATAAAGAATAAGTTAAATAGAGAACTTGTTCAGAGAAGAAAATCTATTAAAAAAAAAAAAGGAGTAAAATAGAGCAACTCCAAATGTATCCTTTATATCAGCAAACCAGTAGGTCTTCTCACTTCACCAGGCACTCTACTAAAACATCATAATCTACTAAACAACTGCACAAGCCAAGACTCGGGAAGATATCCTATGCTGATTTCACAAAGACAAGAACTTTCCTACTTATGATTTCTTAATTCTAGCCTTCTCAGACTAGATACATAAGAGAAGGAATACAACGCTTTGCCCCCCCCCCCCCCCCCCCCCCAACACACACACACAAAGTCACATTTGATAGGTCAAACTTCTTAAGGGGTGTAACTTTAGTTACTTGTACCTTAACGAAATTGTATTTTAAATATCTCCCTTTCAGAAATGCAGCTCTATTCTAGGGACATAGATGTAGAACATGTCGCTCTTTTTTACGACGAAGTGACTACTACGGTCATCAAGGTTATCATATTGTCATTAGCTAGAATCCCTGCCCTCTGATACTAGTTTTAGCAACTTCTCATAATACATCTTCCATGTTTCCTGAACGTATTCTTTCTTCCTGGCATTTGCAACTTCTTTAGCTTAGAGAACAGCGTACACTTTTGAATTTTGATTAGTTTCTGTCTATATCTTCAAATACTTTTCTCCATTGTCGATTTAGGTCAGGTTTGAACTCAGGTTTCATTTTCAACAAATGTTTACTACCTTTGGGAAATTCATTTTCGACCAACGCATCCCTATTCCTCTGCCATTTGTTAATCAGAAACGTCACTTGATTTTTATTAACCATATTGACCTTTTATTACTTTTTCCATCTGTGCCAAATACTTCATATTCATAAGCTATCTCTAAGAAATGGTTTGCTTTAACATAAACTGCATCCCTAGTCCTATGGATTCTGTCCTATATATGATGTTGAGTTCTAAATCAATTGTTTGCAACCATAATGATATCTTTCTTACAAGGTCAAATTCTACTCAAATGACGTTACAATATTACATGCTAGTCAAACGACTATCAAATTTAAATATATGAGACAAGAGTTTGTTATCAGAGGATTATGAAGGCCAGTACGTATTCTTCCCTTTTTCTGAAGCATGCACATGTTAACACTAGATTACAATCCCGTAAAATCTCTCGGGAGATTTCAACATAAGAACTTCTCCAAATCCATATCCTACAAGCGCCCAAACACCAGATAGTTGTTGCACTAATTTTCTGCATGATGATCAAAATATCACCTAATGTACACTTATTTGCATGTGTATTCTTTGAACCATTTGCATTCGTATCTTGTCAAGTCATGGCAAAACAAATAAATGCCTATGCAATCCTAGTTGGAGCGTATACATAATTAAACTAATCATATGTTTCTCTCTCACTAGCACAATTACTATGACCCATCTCGTTCCCTCGTTACTATATACTTACCACAAAAGATTGTTTCCTGTCACAATGTCGCATACTTATATTTTCATGTATTCTTCGAACCATCTTTTCTTATCTTCTCATGACGAACTCATACATATCTATGTAACCCGACTTGGGGTTTATGAACAAATTAAATAACTCATATGTTTCCCTCTCACCCACACAATGACACAATCAATATGACCCCACCTCTTTTCTTTGTCACAATATCTTTGTCATAAAATAGATAGATTTTTTCCCTCGCTACGGTGTTACATTAATAGAATTTTCCAAAAGACAAAACAGTAGATTTTTTCTAGTATAATATGCTGAGGATCTTCACAAATTCACTACCATGAGAACAATTAATTAGAAAGTTCCTGGAGCAAAAAGTATCCATCACTTCTAGTCGCTTCATTTCCGATAATGATCTTTGGTAGTGTTCGCTATGTTTTCTCTATCATATAAACCAGAAAGATCTATCTCTTTGTTTTAGAGGTCTAAAAGTCATTGTAGTATGTCCTCAATACCCACACCTTCGCCTTAAAGGCACCCACCTCAGTGTTTGAATTAAAACAACCATACTGTTTAAATGATCTCTTTTTTGTTATTACCTTAAAGGCACCCACCTCAGTGTTTGAATCATAACATACTTTTAACTGATCTGATGATATATTACGCAATGATATCATTTCAAGAGTTCATTACCAGCTCAACAAACATGAGACCATTTCTTTTCAGTGTATCTACAGCTGAATCATAAAAGACGAAATATAGTAACAGACTCTTCTTGTTATGATGTTGCAATCTTAGATTCTTCAATAAGAACAAATACTAAGAAACCTCCTGAAGCCATCACTTCTGGTTGGTTCATTTCTAATAATGATCTTTCGCAATGTTCCTACCTTTTCTCTTTCCTCGAAAATGGAAGATTCTATTTCTTTGTTTTATAGGGGCTAAAAGTCATTGTAACAAGTGGCGGAGCCAGGAATTTTTTTCAAACGGGGCCAAATTTATAATATACTCCCTCAGTCCCATAACTATGTGGACAAAATGGGTTGTGCACGGGAATTTAGGGATGAATAGTAGTGGATAGTTGTTGTGAGCGTGAAAAGTGAAGTAGGAGAGAGAAAGTGGGGTAGGGAATAGAAGGTTGATTGGTGTTGTGAGTATAAAAGTAAAGTACGAGAGAAAGAATGAGTGGGAGGAATAGAAAATATTCTTTACCATAAAGTGTAACTTATCAATGGGACGCCCAAAATGGAATTTTGTCCACATAGTTACGGGACAGAGGGAGTAGCGTTCAACGGGGGGGGGGGGGTGGAAGCACAAGTTCTAATGGTAAAAATCTGAAATCTTAAAAACTACTAGTGCTAATTTGGCAACCTTTGAAAAGTAAAGGGGGCAATTGCCCCCTTAATCGAAGGGGTAGCTCCGCCCCTGATTGTAAAATGTCCACAATCCCCACATTATAATACAAGATGATAATCACATAGAGGCGTCCACCTCAATGTTTGAACTCAATCATCAAATTAACTCGTTTACTTTTCAAAGCAATGAGAGCATTTGACTAAGTTTACATAAACTATACACAGCCGATATCCCTCATAATTGGACTAGACCTTCAAGTTAACACAAACTATACAGAGCTGCTCTCTCGTAATTGGACTAGACCCTTCAAGTCTACTATTTTCCTACTAGAGTAGGGCCCATTCTTGAACATATTGCAGACAATGATCGAGATCACAAGGATTCATCAGCGCAACACTCATGCCAATCCATCTTCACCAATCAATCCACGACTAGACAGCTAAAGTACCCCCTCCCCCTAAAAAAAAAAAAAAAAAAAAAAAAACGCAATGAGAATTAACCTACAAATCTAAGGTTTTCAGTGCAAACAACATCATTCAACTAACATTTACATATAATCCATATCAAACTACATATGTGGAAAAAACATCCAAATATCCTTTAGCAATCATTAATTATCACTGCAGCATTTAGCATTGTTTCTTGACCTCCCCACCTATGATCGGTGAGGGGAATTTTGCACATGAGCACCATAAGCAATTTGTGTACATAATGCTTCCTCCTAAAATGATACTCTATTAAAGCTAATACAGTTCACACATATTGTGTTAACTGTTGTCACACCAAGCCAACCAAAGAACAAGAAGTCAAGCATGATGTACAACAGTTCCAAATCATCACAAGTTTACAAGCTGGAGTTAAATGATAAATTAGAAGGGCCACTTTGTAAATATAGCTAGTTAGTTATTTTCCTCTAGTTAATCAGTTGGTTAGTTATTTTCTCTAACAGCTGTAATTAGATCTAACAAACTCTTGTATATATGTCTGTAACCCTTTGTACAGTTCATACATGAAATACAGAGCTCATTCAAAGTTCTACCAACTTTCTCTCTCTTAATTGCTATTCTCTCTCCTCATTATCTCAGTTCGATGATCAACATTGTAGAAGTTTACATGGTATCACAGCCTTTGATCCGTTGATTTCTTCCGCTCGTCTTTCATATTCAATCGGTAATTTCGATCCAATTTTCAATTTCGTTCTTGTCATATGTTCGTATTCACAAATTGTTCATCCATATTTGACCTAATTGCAATTTTGTGGCTCTGTCATTACTTGATTTGTCTGATTTCATCTCTCTTACTTTTGACCTAATTTTGTTTCATCTCAACATTCTCTTCTTCGTGAAATTTTTTTCGATTCGTCAATTCCTCTTTCGTTTTGACCTAATTTTGTGATCTGCGAAATCCTGCTTACTTCCGTTTCAATGGCTATTGAGGAAACTTCCACCAACAACGATGATACATCGCAGAAACAGAGTTCTTCCAATGTTGAAATTCCCCTTGAATCTAACACGCATCCCTTATTTTTCCATAATAGTGATAATCCCTCACTTTGCTTAGTTTCTAAGCGCCTAATTGGCTCGGATAACTATAGCTCTGTTGTGGATTTGACCCTCCAACACCCAACACCCAAGCAAATCGCAAGAAAACCCGGCACCACAAACAAGCACAAGAAATAAGAAACCAAAGCAAAAGAACAAAACCGAACACAAGAAATTGTTAACCCAGTTCGTCAATATGTTTGACTACGTCTGGGGGCACTACCAAGCCAGGATCTTGCACTATAATATGTAAATATGGAGTTACAATGAGTATGGGGGCGGAACATTGCTTATATAGCAAACCTAGAATAAAACCTAACCCTAGATGGACAAAGAAACCCGAAATCTGGCCTAAAATCCGTCTCAGTCCAGACACTTGGGCGGTCGCCCACAATGCCTTTGGGCGGTCGCCCAAACTAGGCTTCAAACTGACGGACCTTCTGATGAAGTGGGCGGTCGCCCACATTGATCCTGGGCGGTCGCCCAAAACATCAGTTCCTCCGACGTGATTTCCTTCTCTGCTCCATTCGCTAGTTCCCGGTTGGTCTCTATTCCAACAAGCTCTTGGCGTCGATCTATGGAAATTGCTCTTTCAGCTAAAAACAAATTATGCATCGTTGATGGCTCTTATTCTGCACCTGCTAATGATTCCAATCTGTTTGCTCTTTGGCGACGAGCCAATGACATGTTAATCTCCTGGATATTGAATTCTGTGAGTGAAGAAATAGAAAACAGTCTCAATTTTGTTTCCACTGCTAAAGACATATGGACTCAATTACACCACAGATTTTCCACCATTGATGGTCATCGCCTTTTTCAGCTTGAGAAAGATCTGCACAAGTTAGAACAAGGCAGCAATTCCGTTGAGATTTATTATCACAAACTCAAGGGTTTATGGGATGAGAATAGAGCTTTGGACATTGTTACCATGTGTACTTGTCCCTGTGTATGTGGAAATCAAAGAGATAATACCCAACGTCTTGAGAGAAAATATTTGATGCAATTCCTCATGGGCTTAAGTGATAGTTTCATTTCTGTTAGAGGGCAAATCTTACGTATGATACCTTTGCCTAATATTGATCAGGCTTTCAACATGGTCAAGTTAGAGGAGACTTAAGTCATGGATACATTCCTAGCATTACTGATGCTGCAGCTTTGAACATTATGAATAACAGGTATTCCAAGTCTTTCTCTGATTCTTCCCAGCTTCATAACACTGCCTCTGGAAAGGGCACTTATGTCAAACCTCCTTTCAAGAAGGGAGTCACCTGTAATTACTGTCACAAAGAAGGTCATATCAAAGATGAGTGTTTTAAACTCAATGGCTTCCCTCTTGGTCATCCTTTTTATAACAAGAATTTTGTTCCCAAGTCAAAGGTTTCTCCTTATCTTTCATATAACAAACCTGCCACCACTGGTCCTTTCCATCCTGGGAATAGTAACTCTGGTTTTAATGGTGGTACTTCTACTTTCGGACATGGGCACCTTGGTTTTGGCAATGGCACTTCTCCTTCCAGCTCTGGCTCTACTAATTACAGGGCTATGAATGTTACTGATACCATTTCTCATGCAGAAGGAGAGAGATCTTCTAATCAGACTCCCAGCTTTGAATCTTTGCAGCATCAACTCAATCAGGTCACTCAGGCTATGATGAAACTTCAAAGGGATAGAGACATGGGATCTCCATAAGATCACCTTGCAGCTCATTTTTCTAGTGGGATTTCAAATAATGTCACTGGTATGGCTTCTTCTAAACATCTTTCCTTATCTGTTTCTCTCCTTACACTGCATAGTTGGATACTTGATTCAGGTGCTACAGACCAAAATAGTATCTCTCTTGATCTCAATCATAATGTGCATACTCTTCCTACTCCCATTTTTTTATCTCTTCCAACTGGTCACAAAGTCAAAGTTTCACAATCTGGTTCTGTTGTCCTTAATTCCCACATCACTTTACAGAAGGTCTTGTTTGTCCCAAGCTTTCATCACAATCTTTTATCAGTCTCTAAACTTACAGCTCACTCTTCCTTGGTTGTTCATCTCACTCATGATCTATGTACTTTCCAGGACCCACATTTGATGAAAATTGTGGCAACTGGAGAGCATCATGAACGCCTCTACATTCTCCTTTCCAAGCCTTCTCCAACTGCTTCTACTTCTGATTTCTCTTTCAGTACTAATTCCACCATTTCAGATTGTAATAAAGCTAAACTTTGGCATTCTAGACTAGGACACACTTCATATCCAGTTCTTCACAAGATTGATCAATTGAATTCTGTTCTTCTATTAAAAACAATGATCATGTTTCTTTCTGTGATGTGTGCCCTCTTGCTAAGCAACATATGCTCCCCTTCCCTACTAGCACTACTCACACCACTACTCCCTTTCAGCTTATTCACTGTGATTTATGGGGTGCTTATAGACATCCTACTGTTGGGGGGTGTCGATACTTCTTAACTATTGTGGATGATTTCTCAAGATTTACTTGGACTTTCCTACTCTCCACTAAATTACAAGTCTTTTCTACTCTCAGAAATTTTTCAGCATATGTCCACACTCAATTTGCCACTTCAATCAAATCATTTAGAACTGATAATGGGACAGAATTCTTTAATAAAGAAGTCACCCCCTTTCTTGCTTCTTTGGGTATCATTCATCAAAGTTCATGTGTCAAAACCCCTCAACAAAATGGCATAGTTGAAAGGAAACATCAACATTTACTCAATCTCTCCAGAGCCCTTAGATTTCAGGCTGGTTTACCTATCTCTTTCTGGGGTCACTGTCTTCTTACTGCTTATTACCTTCTCAATTTACTGCCTTCCAGTTCCATTTCCTTCAAAATTTCTCATCAACTTCTTTATAACACTCCACCAACTTATGATCATTTAAGAACATTTTGTTGCCTTTGTTATTCTTCCATTCACCCTTCTGATAAATTCTCCCCTAGAGCTATCAAATCCATCTTCTTAGGGTATCCTTTTACTCAAAAGGTTTACAAATTGTACAACCTTGATACTCATGAGATATTTGTTAGTAGACATGTCATATTTCATGAAAACATATTCCCATTTCATCAACACCATTCCAGGCCCTCTTCTTCTTCTCAGCCTGATATATCCATTGATCATAATTCCCCCACCATTCATCCCATAATCACAGAATCCTCTATTCTTCCTGGTTCTCCTCTTACTCTTATGCCTTCTGCTCTATCACCTGTCTCTTCTCCTCAATCTCCTTCTCCTTCTTCTCCTATATCCCCTATTCCTCTTCCCTTATCATCTCCTTCTTCAATTCCTCATGTTCCTTCTCCTTCTCTTTCTCCTCGTCCTGTTCCTCCTATCAGAACCTCATCCAGAATCAAGACTCCTTCTGTTAGATTGAAAGATTTTTGTCTTACATCTAAATACCCTCTCTCCAATTACATTTCTTATCATCATTGTTCAATTCCACAACAACATTTCATTCATGCTCTTTCTCAGTCTGTAGAACCTACATCTTACACTCAAGCATCCAAAGATCAGAATTGGAAAGAAGCTATGTCTAAGGAAATTTCTGCTTTAGAATCAAATCATACTTGGGACATTGTTTCTCTCCCACCTGGAAAACAACCCATTGGTTGTAAATGGGTTTTTAAAATAAAATATCATGCAAATGGTTCTATTGAAAGGTACAAAGCTAGGCTTGTTGCAAAGGGTTATACACAAGTTGAGGGGATAGATTTTCATGAAACCTTTTCCCCTGTGGCTAAAATTGTTACTGTTAGATGTCTTTTAGCCATTGCAGCGGCCAAGAATTGGTTTGTTCATCAACTTGATGTTAACAATGCATTCTTGCATGGTGATCTACTTGAAGAGGTCTACATGACATTACCCCTGGTTATCCCAAACCTGGACCTCCAAACATGGTTTGTAGGCTGAAGAAATCTTTATATGGTCTTAAACAGGCTTCAAGACAGTGGTTTGCCAAGTTGACCAATGCCTTGCTTGAACTAGGCTATATCCAATCCTTTGCTGATTACTCTCTTTCCACTTTGAAATATGGTTCTTCTTTCACTGTGGTTTTAGTTTATGTGGATGATATTCTTGTTGCTGGCACTTGTCTGGACACTACCAATTCTCTGAAGTCTTTTCTGGATACTAAATTCAGTATCAAGAATTTGGGTGACATCAAAGATTATTTGGGTATAGAAGTCTTGAGGAATTCTAGTGGTTTTCATATTAATCAAAGGAAGTATGCTCTGGATTTGTTGGACACTGCTGGTCTCTCTGATGCTAAGCCATTGACCATACCTTTGGATCCTAATGTCAAACTCAGAAGTGATGAAGGTGATCTACTTGATAACCCCTCTCATTACAGAATTCTAGTGGGAAAATTGCTTTATTTGACCATTACTAGGCGTGATCTGGCTTTTGCTGTTCAACTCTTAAGCCAGTTTGTTCATAATCCTAAGGTTCCTCATCTTCAAGCTGTACATCGACTTCTGCGATACACCAAGGCCTCTCCTGGACAGGGTCTTCATTTTCCTTCTTCTAATAATCTTACACTTCATGGTTATTGTGATAGTGACTGGGGTAGTAGCCCTGATGATCGAAAGTCAGTCTCTGGCTTCTGTTTGTTATTGGGCAATGCTCTTGTTTCCTGGCATGCAAAGAAACAGAGTGTTATTGCTAGGTCTTCAGCTGAATCAGAATATAGAGCTATGGCCACTTCTTGCTGTGAGATCTTATGGCTCCAAAGTCTTTTACAAGATCTTCAACGTCATGTTCCTCTCCCAGTTTCTCTTCATTGTGATAGCACTGCAGCCATTGCCATAGCTTCCAATTTGCTCGCACTAAACATATTGAACTTGACTGTCATTTTGTCAGGGATCATGTTCAAAAGGGTTTAATTCTTCCCACTTATATTCCTTCCAAACACCAACTTGCAGACCTCTTTACCAAACCTCTTGGCAAGACTCTTCACTGGTTTTTCTTACACAAGTTAAGGGTTTTATCCCCTTTTAACCCTTCAACTTGTGGGGGGGGGGGGGGTATTAAAGCTAATACAGTTCACACATATTGTGTTAACTGTTGTCACACCAAGCCAACCAAAAAACAAGAAGTCAAGCATGATGTACAACAGTTCCAAATCATCACAAGTTTACAAGCTGAGGGTCAGTGTAGTTAAATGATAAATTAGAAGGGCCACTTTGTAAATTTAGCTAGTTAGTTATTTTCCTCTAGTTAATCAGTTAGTTATTTTCTCTAACAACTGTAATTAGATCTAACAAACTCTTGTATATATGTCTGTAACCCTTTGTACAGTTCATACATGAAATACAGAGCTCATTCAAAGTTCTACCAACTTTCTCTCTCTTAATTGCTATTCTCTCTCCTCATTATCTCAGTTCGATGATCAACATTGTAGAAGTTTACATACTCCAACCTCAAAACATAGTTGATCTCACATGTTAAGGCTAGAACACTGAAAAAGGAAGTACCCATTGTAACATTAACACAATTGAATTAAGACCATAACACCAACCTTCCAATACAAGTCAACTTCAAACAAACACATTTCACGGGGCTCCACATTTCATATGAATAAATTCAATTCTCACAATCAACATTAATATAATCAAATACAAGATACTCACCGGCAACAAGATAAACTGCGGACGGCACAAAAACCAACACGGAGGGAACAAACACGACCATCCAAAAGTAATCAACAACTTCCTGATCCGTCAAATAAAACGCGCCATGAAACCGATCAGAATCACCACGACCACCACCATTACCGCCACCACCGCCACCACCGCTACCACCAACTTCACCAGCAATGACACCGCTTTCGGAGATATTAAACTGAAGCGGCTGAATTCTCAGGTCATGGCAAAACGGACGCTTGCCATGATCACTAGGAAATACGATTCTCAAGCTAATTAAAGTGGAAACCAAAATTGAAAACGTAATCAGTGTAAGAACACAAATTATGATTGGTCTTTGAAGTCGACCCCAAGCTCTGTCTTCCTCCCGAAGGGTTGCGTTGCTTCGGCATGAACGCCTGTCGGAGAGCGTCCCCGATGATCCCTGCCATTTCTGAAATTTCTATGGAGAAATTGTAACCTGATGATTTTAAATGCGAATCGATGGAGAGTTCCGGGAGAAATTTTCCTTTTCTTTGTTCCTAAGAGATGATTGGAGGGAAGAATTGGTGGATTTTTTTAGTAAAACCTAGAAATTTGGGCATTTTAGAAAGACAAAAATGAATTGTTGAGAGTTGAATCAAGAGAAAATTACCTCCTAATCCCTGAATATTATTGAAACTACGTATAAGGACAAGCACATTTTTCACTTACGTCCTAATCCTACAAAATATTTTATCTAACTACATAGTCCCTCAACACTTTAAAATGTAATAAGTACACCCCATTCTCTCTATCAACACAAAGACACTCTTTCAACCACTCCCTGCCAGATTACACACACAATACACAAACTCTCTCTCTCTCTCATCTACTTTCTCTCTCTACATTCACAAATCCATCTCTGGTGACCCAATACATACACACACCCAACTCCGGCGACCGTCACCCCTACTCCGGCGACCCCTCTCTCTACTACCTATCTCCGGTCAACCACAGTTCAGGCCACCTCTTTCCTTTCCACTTCCGGTGGCCCTTCCTTCGCCCAACACTCCCCCCCTCTCCGCCCAACTCTGCCCACGCGCCGAAGAAGCTTCAGATCTACGGTTTTTTGAACATCTCTTGCTGCCTCCGTCTCCGATAAGCTTCCTCTCTCTATCTTTCTGTGTCCCTATCTCCGGTCAACCACACTTTCGACCACCTCTCTCATTTCCACTTCCGACGCCCCTCTCCCTTCCCCCGGCCAACAATTCCCCCTCTCTGGCCAACTCCGCCAACTCGCGCCGCAGAAGCTTCAGATCCACCGTTTTTACAAACAACTACGATGGCCTCCGTCTCCGATAAGCTTCCTCTCTCTCTATCTTTCTCTCTCTCTTAACTTTCTCTCTCCGTATCTCTGAGTTAGAATGATGGATTTGGTTGATAAGAGATTTTTCGCTGACAGAACTCACTGTAGCGAATTTTGGCGTTCTAGGTCGTGGATTTGGAGTTTAAGGTCGGATATCTGGTTGAGAAAGTTTGAGGTCATGAACCTACCTTTCAATAATGTTGGCAGATAAAGTAAGAAAAAGAAAATAAAAATCCAACATTAATGTCGCGCCCCGTACCCGTGGTCCTACATGGCCTCACGCTCGGGACGCGCACGGAAGACGTCATAAATCACATTTAACAAAAACTTTTCGAAAACTATCATAAAGATAAACGAAATCCACTTTGGAGTACAAATCCTCCACTTTACCTTTGAATAACTTTCACAACTAAATTACTTAGCACGAAGGCCTACATTAACTTATACAAAAGAATGAACACCACCATTATCCAAAATAGGTGTTACAAGATCGAGTCACGGATACACTACCCATTAAGGTTATACATTTACATAATGTAGCCTTTACAAACATACCCCAAAAGAATTTACCACCTCGACGCCTTCCTTGTGATAAGTGACCTATCCCGGATGTACGCCCTTATCTAAAACAGTAAACAAATAAGGGGTGAGATAAAATCTCAGTAAGCTACTAATATGCAACTACATTTCATGCCCACATGATAATCGCAAAGGAACAATCAATAGGCATTCACATATGCATATAACACAAAAGATATAGTCCACTCATCACATAACACATAATGCGGAAATAAACACTCATAAGTGGATACTGAGCCAAGGTTCTATAAACGGAACACCATCCTTTGAGAAGAGTCTGTTGAGCAGCATGAACAATGAGAGGAAATGGGGGGAAGATGAATGAAATGAAGAGAGAAAGAAGAAAAGAGTTTTACCTTCAATGCCCAAGGAGAGAGAGAGAAATTTCTGAGAATGAGGAGTGAGTGGGGGAGGGAGGTAAGGTGAGGTGAGGGAGAAGGTGAAATAATTCAAAAATTTACACTTAGCCCTCTCCTCCATTACTTACCCAAAAACTAATACTTCCTACTAACCACTAAGACCCAACAATTCTATACTAGCACAAAATCAATTAAATGCTAAGCATAAAATGTTATAACACACAAATGCACACTTAAATTTTTTAATTAAATAAACAGTTAAGCAAGTAAACAAACAAATAAATAATTATTTATACTAAAAAAAATAGGGACGGGGTTTCGGGTCGTGACAATTAAGCTTTCTCATTTCCCAGTGGCAGATAAACTTTTTGGAAAGTGATGAAAAGTCAGCTCTTAAGAGTTGGAATGGTATAATAATGGTTATTGTTGAAAAAATAGTCACATCCCTATGTCCCAAATTAATATTGTTAACTTGACTTTACATAGAAATTAAGAAAAGGAGTACGTAAATGTTGTGAGTATAAAAAGTAAAGTAAGAAAGAAAAAGTAGGTACAAGTTTTTAAAAAAAAAATGACAATTGAGTCCTATTTTCTATTTTGGGCAATAAAATAAAGTAATAACTTTAAATTGTGACAGACTAAAAAAGAAAGTAAAAACTTAAAAGCGAGAGACAGAGGGATTACTTAGTATTTATCAAGCAAAAGAGAATGATTTTTTCCTCTCTTTTTATTTTCCAAGGAATTTTGACTATTTTCTGGTAATGCATGTAAAATAAAATATCTCTTTCGTTCCAAAATATTTTTTTATTTTTTATGTCATTATTACGACGTAACTTTTAGTAATAATTTCAAGCTAATTTAGTAATATTAATGAAAATCTAAAACTTACCATCAACAATACTATAAATATTTGAGATTTTCATGAAAAACAATTAAATCAACCTAAAATTATTGTTCAAAGTTCATTCACAATATGGTCACCAAAGTTGTTAGTTGTTTGATCGCCGGAGTTAGTCACCGAAGTTGGTCGCCGTTTGGAGATGATCATGTTCTTAGTAGTTTAGTTGACAATTGAGAACTTACTGATAAGTTGTTTGATCGCCGGAGAAAGTCGATACCGGAGTTGACTGATGACTTACTGATAAGTTCTCAGTTGTTTGGTCGCCGGAGTTGTTCGTGTTTATAGTAGTTTAGTTGACAACTGAGAACATATTGATAAGTTCTCAGTTGTTTGGTCGCCGGAGTTGTTCGTGTTCTTAGTAGTTTAGTTGATAACTGAGAACTTACTGATAAGTTCTCAATTGTTTGGTCACCGGAGTTGGTGGTTGCTGGAATTGTTCATGTTATTAGTAGTTTAGTTGACAGTTCTCAGTTGTTTGGTAGCCGGAGTTGGTGGTCGTCGGGGTTGGTGGTCGTCAGATTTGATTGTGTTCTTAGTAGTTTATTTTACAACTGAGAACTTACTGAAAAATTCTCAACTGTTTGGTCGCCGGAGTTAATCGTGTTCTTAGTAGTTTATTTGACAACTGAGAACTTACTGATAAGTTATCAATTGTTTGGTCGCCGGAGTAGGTCGCCGGAGTTGTTCGTGTTCTTAGTAGTTTAGTTGATAACTGAGAACTTACTGATAAGTTCTCAACTGTTTGGTCGCCGGAGTTGGTCGCCGGAGTTGGTGGTTGCTGGAATTGTTCGTGTTATTAGTAGTTTAGTTGACAACTGAGAACTTACTGATAAGTTCTCAACTGTTTGGTTGCTGGAAGGTCACTGAAGCTAAAAAAAAAAAAATTGCCGGAGTGGTCGCCGGAAACGGTGGTTGCCGGAGTTGTTGACTAGAGAAGGTGGTGAGGGATAGTGGTTGGGGTGAAAGTAAAATGTTGAGAGAGTGTAGTTAGTAATATGTTGAGGAAGATGTAAGCTAGGGACTATATGGTTAGTTAAAATATTCCTTGTCTTAAGAGGTAAATAAGATTATGTTGAGGGACTATATGGTAAATGCCCCTTGAATCAAGTTGTTTTGCTTTGGCCTATCGAACTTCTCAACCACTGTACTATGGTTAGGATCCGCTTTTAACCACTCATGTTTATTTTTAATAGTTTTAACCATCCTACTTCAAATACGTTTGTATTAAACTTAAATGGCCTAACGACATCCATTATTGTTTAAAAAACCTAACAAAATCTAACCTAACTTAAAGAGACTTAACGAAAATTAACTTGATCATTACATTAACATAACAAAAAGACTAATACATATTCCCAGTCAGCTCATCCTAGTCGTACTCCTCCTCTTTCACGTTACAGTGACTTCCTCCACCCAATTTCTCCACTCTTCACTGCTGCCACCATAATAAAATTATTTCAATCTTAGCATGCATTGACTTCAGAACAGCATTGGAAAGAGCATAAAACTATTTAGTCATAATGCTTCCTGCCCAACCTCAACCAGGCGTAGACTTGGTCCAAAAAAAATAAAATTAGTTTGTTTATTCATAAGAAATGTAGATATATCAAAAACTTGATGGGACTTTCTGGTCTTTCTTTGAGGGAGGATTCAATTGGGAACATTTTTTGCTCCGTATCTTGGATCAATTTTGTTGTCAATTAGAGGGTGGTGACCGATGAAATAATATTGTTGCAGCGGTGGAGTGGGAAATTGGGTGGAGGAGGTTACCGTGAGGTGGAGGAGGAGGAGTACGACTAGGATTAGCTGACTGGGAATATGTGTCATTCCAGTTGTTATGTCCATGTAACGATTAAGTTAACTCTCATTAAGTCTCGTTAAGTTAGGTTAGGTTTGTTAGGTTTTTCTAACAATAATGGATGTCGTTAGACCATTTAAGTTTAATAAAAATGTATTTGAAGTATGGTGGTTAAAACTGCTAAAAATAAACAAGAGTGGTTAAAAGCGGAGCTTAAGCATAGTGCAGTGGTTCAGAATGTCGATAGGCCTTTTGCTTTCAGCTCTCAAAACACCTAAAAGAAAAGACATTTATACTCCGTTTGTTCCACCGTAAAATGTTTTAGCAAAAAATGTTTTACGTGTTTGGTAACCAAAAGGGAAAAAATGTCAATGTAAATTACGATCAATGGAAATAAGCTAGGTTTTTCATAAAACAACTTACAGATTTCTCCTCCGTAAGTCATTTTACGGAAAATGTTAACTCCCTCACTCATACACCCAACTCCCCAATACAACCCCACCCCACCCACTCCACCTCCACCTCCACCTCCAACCCCATCCACACCCTCCAACCTTACGTTCCCTCCCCCATCCACCCTAAACACCCCCCTCGCCCCACCACCCACCCACGCACTCCCCACCTACCAAAAAAATAAAAACTTTTTTTTAACTCATATTAAAATTATCTTTCAACATCCATTACCTCCGGCCCCTTTACCCCACACCCCACCCACCCACCCAAAATAAAATAAAAAAATCACTCATTAAAATCATTTTTGAACACCTCCCCCACTTCCCACTACCCCACCACCCACCTACCCCCAATTTTTTTTCACTCTTATTAAAATTATTTTCTAACAACTCCAACATTCACGCTCCCTACCCCCACTACCCCACCACCTACCCCCACCCCCACCCCAAAAAAAAAAATTTAAAAATTTCTCACTCTTATTAAGATTATCTTTCAACGCCCCTTGCGACCCTCTTTTACCCCCCCCCCACCTCCCCCACCAAAAAAAAAAACTTTTTTTTTCAATCATATTAAAATTATTCTTGAACACCTCCCCCGCTCCCCACTACCCCACCCACCCCCACCAATTTATTTTTTTTACTCTTATTAAAATTATTTTCTAACAACTCCCACATTCGCGCTCCCTACCTCCACCCCACCCCCCCCCCCACCAAAAATAAAAAAAAATAAAATACTCATATTAAATTTATTTTTGAACACCTCCCCCACTCCCACCACCCAACCACTCCCCACAACCACCCATCCCACCCCAACCCAAAATCCCCACCCACATTCAAATTTTTTCTCATAATAATTATTTTCGTCATATTAAATTATTATTTTTTTCATATGAAAATATTTTCCGCAAAACAGTTTCCTTAGATTTACCAAACAACCAAAAACATGTTTATGTCATTTTCCGAAAAACATTTTCATTTTCCGAAAAACATTTTACGGGAAATCATTTTCCAGAAATTGTTTTACGGGAAACAAATGGAGCCTTATGCACAATTAATTTTACTCCGGGAGATTTACGTCCGTTTTGTTTCACGTAAAACAAGGAAAATATTTTTCAAAAAATGGTTTTCCCACTTTTCCAAATAAAATGACTTACGGATTTCTATTATGTAAGTCATTTTTTGAAAAATGTATATAATGAGATGAGACTCAAAAATATAATCCTAGACTTGCACTATAGCATCCACAATGAGAGGTTTTTGAGAGGTTTATGCACAATTAATTTTACTTTGATTTATACTACACAAGTAAATACAGTAATAATTTCATTTCCCCTCTTAAATAAATAGTGTTAATTTTGGTTTGAGAATCTCAGGTCGGCTAGTACCTCTTAAAAGAGAAAACGTATTATAATGAGATGAGACTAAAAATATAATCATAGCCTTCTTTTCCATTCTCCTCGTGCCTCTCACCAATTCAAAGAATTGCGACTATCACTAGTTTAGCAGGCAATGACTGGCGGTGGTCATTTCTCCTAACTCTTTACCTAGCTGGTAGCGGGAAATCCCGATGCATTACTGGCCGGTCTATGTACATCTCCCCGGGCTCTTTGGAAAGCAATTCTACTATGAACCCTAGAGCATCCTCAATGAGAGGTTTTTTAAAGGTTTTTATTTTTGTGAAAGAGCGTTTTGAAGCTTTACCATTGTGGAGAAATTGAAAGAGCTCTTTCTTAAAGAACATTTTTTTCTAGAAAGAGCTTTTTCTATGAGCATTTTCATTACTTCTCACTCATTCCTTACATTGGTCATTAAATTTTAAGAGCTCTACAATTGTAGAAGAAGGTTTGAACTTTTTAATTATTGACTTGGCAGGCATGAAATACAAAAAACAACTTAAAAGAACTCTACTACTTTGGATGCTCTCACTATTGGTGGTGACGTGGACCATTAGTCAAGATGAACCCCGAATTTGAACGATCAGCCAAATAGTCCTGGAGTGCATCAATATAAGACCATGTACAATGGTTCAACTACCCTAAATTATTCAACTACCCTAATATCACTCTACCTCATCTTCTCTCTCCATCCACTTAATCATTCAACTACCCTTTCAACTATACCCCCTACAATGGCTAGTTTACTTAAATTCTCAACTCCCTCCCAACTCATCATTCTATACCCCACCGCTTTTATTTTATTTATAATCTTTATTTTTATGATTACTATAATAATAATAATAATAATAATCATTTATAATTAAAAAATAATTCACACTTAATTAATTTTTTGTAATTGCAATTAAATAAATACGAGAATTTTTTAATTTTTATTAAAAATAAGAAAAGTCACAATAAACTTAGCTCGCGACACAAGTGATGAAAAATAAATAAGCATATGACACATAGACTAACTCACAGTACAATAAAATTATTAAATCACTAATTTTCGAACTTTGCTCATATGTGCTTGACTAGATCCTTCTGCAATTGTTGATGAGCCCTTTGGTCACGCAAATCCGATCTAGTACGTACATGATTTTCAAATATTGGTAATACCTCAATCGAGAATGGTTGTTGTGTACTAGACGCACTTGCCTCGGATTGATCCTGATAGTCAAGTCAATTCTAAGAATACGTATCCCGTTCATCCTCAACAATCATATTATGTAATATGATACATGCTCTCATGATGATAGCCAAGTCCGCTATCTCCCACATTCAAGCTGGTTCTCGAATGATTTTAAATCGAGCTTGGAGCACTCGAAATGCACGTTCTATATCCTTCCGATATCCCTCCTGATATTTTGCAAATAGCTTATCTTCTTCACTTTGAGAAAGTTTAACTGATTTGACGAAAGTCGGATAAGAAGGGTAGATACCGTCAACAAGATAATACGTCATATTATACGGATGTTGATTCACAAAGAAATTGTATCGTGGAGTATTTCATGCTTCAAGATCATCGAACACTGGCGATCGGTCCAGAACATTTATATCGTTCAATATGCCTGGACATCCAAAAAATGCATGCCATTGTTAGCACTTTTATATAATTCATGAGATTTTGCCAATACATCATTCTCCGACCACCCGCTTTGTTGCATACGCTTAGCGTTATCATATGCATCTATCCATTTTCCCAATTTGGCGTTTATATAATAATGACTATTTTTGCATGAAACACGGGGAGTGTTAAATGAGCAATGTTCGTTACAGTAATCTGCAATCTTACCCCAAAACGCTTCACTCTTCTGATTTTTCCCGACAACACTGTCGGTTCCAAATTTAATCCACCAACTGGTCAGCACTAAATTGTCCACCGTGCTCTATTTGACGATTTTTTCCCGAGTAGTGGTTGAACCTCCTGCATCTGGAGTTGGAGTAGCTTCATCAGCACCGCCCATGCTACCCAGGACCATTTGTGTTAAATATTCTGGATATTCAGATGCGTGAGAGGGTGGTGGTGAAGGTCGTTGAAATTGCATATCATATGCATCTATCCATTTGCCCAATTTGGCGTTTATATAATAATGACGATTTTTGCATGAAACACAGGGAGTGTTAAATGAGCAATGTTCGTTACAGTAATCTGCAATCTTACCCCAAAACGCTTCACTCTTCTGATTTTTCCCGACAACACTGTCGGTTACAAATTTAATCCACCAACTGATTAGCACTAAATTGTCCACCGTGCTCTATTTGACGATTTTTTCCCGAGTAGTGGTTGAACCTCCTGCATCTGGAGTTGGAGTAGCTTCATCAGCACCGCCCATGCTACCCAGGACCATTTGTGTTGAATATTCTGGATATTCAGATGCTTGAGAGGGTGGTGGTGGAGGTCGTTGAAACTGCATAGCAAAATATGGATTCCAGGTGGGCACACCTGAAGGCATGACATTTGGTTGATAATAAAATTGTGGGACATTTTGAGGACGTGGTTGGTTGGAAAATTGATTTTCTAATTGAAAATCATTAGGATTGTAGTAATTTGGTGGAAGATTACTTGAATTATGAGTGTTGAAATAAGGATTATTGGGATTATTGAGATTGTTGAGATCCATTTCACTATAAAGATGTTGGAAATTTTAAAAAATAAGGGTTAAAGAAGGATAATTAAGAAATTTATAAGGAGAAAAGAGTTTTGTTTTTTTTTCGGTGTCCAAATCAAATAAAACTTATATCAATTTAAAGAGGAAAAAAATGCTGAATTTTGGCGAATAAATAAATAAAATTAATTTGCTGTAAAATAATTGAGCTCAAATAATTGGGTTGAAAATTAAATCTGAAAATCTGGCGGACCAACCAGAGGAAGCCACGTGTAAAAGTCTGGAAAAAAAAAAAACGCTGCGACTCACGCGCCCTGTCTGGCAGTGAGCCGCACGCGCCGATGTCGGCCCTTTGATGGGCTGCCGCGTGTCCAAGCGTGGGCCCCCTTTTTTTTCCTCTAACCGGGTTGAACTTTCTCAACCTTCCAATTCAACCCCCCCTCTCAACTCCCCATTGCATGGCCCTCAACTAGTTGAGGGTTTCTCAACCCCCCCTCAACTACTACATTGTACATGGTCTAAGTACACTTCAGGTTAACCAGTTCTTCCACAATTTTACGCCACATGTCGTCATTACATTGAGCCAAATATTTAATTGTGAATTTTTAAAATAAATGAATTTTGTATAAATTTTGCTCAGCTGTATTTTAATAGGGGCAATGCTAGGGTTACAAAAAAAGTTTAAGAAAATGCATGCAAAATAGTGTGTTGATATTTTATTAGTTGAATCGATTGTGGACCTATACGCTAATTAAAAATTCTAAGAGTATTATTTACTCCCCCCGTCCCTCTTTAACTTACAAAAATTGTGTTGGGCACATTAATTAAGGAGAAAGAGAAATAGTTGATGTGTTGTGAGTATAGATAGTTAGGTAGGAGAGGGAAAGTGGGGAGAATAGTGAGTGGATAGTTGTTGTGAGTATGACAAGTGGGTCCCATTATTTTAAAAGTATAAAAACATTTCTATTTTGGGTCTTTGTAAATTAAAGTGGGACAACCAAAAAGGCAAAACTATAAAATTTGCCATCGTACTTTGGGTTCACCTACAGATTTGCCAATGTACTTTATTTTCATCAATTTTGCCACTGTACTATGAGTTTTGCCATCATTTTCTTCCTTCACCCAAAAGAATGTTAAAAACTTAACCAAAATGTTAAAATTTTACCAAAATGTTACAACAGTCTCTTGAAACTGTTAAAATTTCAAAGTGACATTGAAAATGTTTTAAAAAAATATTAGAAATTTTTTTTAAAAAATATATTTTAAAATTATTTAGTAAAATAATTATTTTAAAAACATTTTTGAAAGTTAAGTTTTTTTAATAATGTTTATAAATACTATTTTTAATATTATTATTAAAAAAAATAACTCCAATGCTCATTTTTTTCAAAATAAATTCTTGGGTGTAGATAACAACAAAATAAAAAATCAATTTATACGACTGGTCCTTAAAGTTCAAATACCCTGGAAGGGGTGGTCCCGATTTTTTAACATGAAGAAAATAATATTTTACATGCAATTCAAATTTTATTTAAATTCAATATCATCAGCATAATATTTAAAATAATTATTTTAAAATATTTTACAATGAATATTTTTTTTATAAAAATAATATTAATATTTAAAAATGATATTAAAAATAATAAATTTTAATATATATATATATATAATAAATTTATATAATTTTAATTCTAAAATATTAATATTTTCAATATCTTTGTCAAAATTTTAACATTTTCATTATATGGTTATAACAATTAGTTAAAAAATTAACATTTTTGTTATGTTTCTAACACTCGTTTGGATGAAGGAAGAAAATGATGGTGTTAGGATTCATTGTTAGTACACCCACTTAATTTGATTGATCCATGCCACGTGTCTCTTTATGGACTTTAGGACCGCATGTAAAGAAGTTATACTTCAATTTTTAGATAAGTCTATTTCTAGTTTTTTATTTGTCTAGGCTGAGTATATAGTTCGGTTTACCCTTAGCGGTTTAGTGATTCAAACCGCATTCGTGCTATCTTCAGACCGCCAGCATGGAGCCGCAAGTATTTTATCAAACCGCATTATGTGGCTTTTATGAAACCGTTCTTCAAATCTTATTTGGAACCTAAGATGCTAACTTGATGGAACCGCAATCAAGTAACCGCCTACTTCAGTTTTTATGAAACCGCTCATCAAGTTCATCCTTGGAACCGCTCATATGCCTGGTGGAATCGCCGATCAGTTATTGAAGAATTCAAGAGAAGTCATTTATTCCTTAGACAAACATTCCCTTTTCAACCATAAAGGAATGTGTTATGTCTTGTCAAAATAACTCTAAGTCAAATTGGAGTTTCTGTAAGGAATGTCGGTTTGTCTAGCAGTTCAAATTCTTTACCGTTAGTCCTTTCTCTGCAACAAAGGACAGTTGTCAGGTAGTGGTGCTACAACTACCTAGGACTACAAGACAAAACCAAGGACTAAAATGACAGCTCAACCAATGGGATTTTGACAGCACTGTACCCTTCAGATTTGATTCAAATCTTTGTCCAACGGTTACAAGGGTGCACTGCTGTAGACACCCCATTTTGGACATTCATTCATAATCACACTACTTCTGTGTCTCGCCTTTGATTTAGGTCGAAACTCGTTAAGTTGGACATGTTTTGTCACGACCCGAAATCTAGGCTCTATTTTATTAGTAATAAATAATTATTATTTATTTATTTGCTTAATTATTTATTTAAATTATTATTTATTTAAATATTTATGTGTTATAATATTTATGCCTAGCATTTTAATTGAGTCGTTTGGGTTAGTGTAGTATTGTTGGGTCTTAATTGTTAGTAGGGAGTGTAAGTATTTGTGTGTAGTGTGAGAGAGGGGGCCTAAGTGTAAGTTTTTGAATTATTTCTCCCTACTCCTTCCCTCACCTCCTCCCTCACTCTCTTCCCATCTCCCTTCCCAGCAAAATCTCTCTCTCTCTCTAGGTTGTGGGTAAGTTTTTCTCTCTCAATTCTCTCTTCATTTTCTTCATCTTCCTCTTGTTATTTCTCATTTCTTAAAACATGAAATGTGTTTAGATCGTCGATAGGATCGCGTAGAATCAAGAATATTCGAATTCCGTCAACTTTCCTTATTTTCAAGTAAGTTACTTTTCCCCCATTTTGATGTTAAAATGTTCATATCATGTTTATATAATGCTTGAGTTGTTATATTTGAAGTTTGGATGAGGTTGCAATTTATTTGGAATTTATTTGGATTTTGGGTCAAAAATGGTGATTTATGAATGTTGGGTTTGATTTTTGATTTTGGTTGTTAAATGTTGTTATATGAGTTCTCTTAGACCCATAAGTTGCTCTAGTACCTTAGTATGCTAGTTAAGAGTGTTGGATTTTGGTTTAGTTTTGTTTTGGGTTAAAAATGGAAGAACCCAGTTAGTTCTTCCCGAATTCCGGCAGACCAGAGTATTGGGCGACCGCCCAAAAATGTCTGGGCGACCGCACACCTATCTGAAAGGTTTTGTTCTTGTTTGATGGCTTTTTGGGCGACCGCACAGTTGATTTTGGGCGGCCGCACAGTCCTCTGAAAGTTTTCATTTGTTGGTTTGTGTGATTGAAGAATGCGTTTTGGTCCAAATCTTGGATGTCCTTCTAGTTGACCTTAGTGAACATTGTAGTACACTCTAGTGATAGAATTGGGTCCTTTGTGATCAAGTTTGTGTTTGAAATTAATTAAGTGTTAATTGGGATTTGGAACATCTTATTGAGATATTGTTGGTTTGACTTATCTTTGTGATGATCATTTGGTATATGTTTGGGCATCTTATGATGTGTTCGTGATTGTTACAATCGAATTGATTTTCGAGTGAGCCTTGGTCTAGGTTTTAGGCGATGTCCTATAGTACCTAGAGGGTGGTTACTGAACACCAAAGTGTAGGGTTTAGTCCAGTCGTGATCATGTTCTAATAAGTGTAACCTTTTGGATTAGTTTGGGGTGTTTAGAATGGGTTCGTTATGAACGGAGATAAAGCGTGAATTGGCAATTGGGTACCTACGGTTTGATTAACCTTAAGATGTATTCATTCGGATCTCTTATTTGGAATTCCAGGTGTGACGAGATGGTTGAGTTCATAGTCCTAGTATATCTTTTGAGTAAATGTTTATGATCACTTTGGTAATAGTCATTGTGCTATTTGTGAGCGACCGTTTGGGTTGCGCTCTTTATGAGTAACTTGTGAGTATCATATTTAGGATGTATTTGATACGTGCCTTGTCTTGGAATCATCTTGTTTTAATGATCAATGTTGTTGTGCTCTTTGTGAGAAATTCCGTTTATCGTTGTTGTGCTCTTCATGAGAAACTCTTGTTATCGTTGTTGTTAAACTCTTCATGAGTACCCGTTGCATCTTTATGGTGATTATTTGGTATGGTTCCCTACTTTGGAATCCTTAGTTGTTTACCGTGCTAGTATTTTATTTCTTAGCATGATTGAAAGTCCAGCTGGTTAAATTGTGTATCGAGTCAGGCAATGGATAATGCTATAATGGCACGAGCCAAGTCCAGTATAGCATCGCCCATTGGTCCTTCTGTCCTCATCCAGATTGGCCTTGGTTGGGATGAGCTATCTCCGTTGTGGGTATTCTAGCTAATCGTTTTGGAGCATGACTTTGTGGCATGGCTCCCGCCCCTTGTGGCACTTTACATTGTTATTGGTTCCGGTACCGGGTTTCTCTTCAGCTTTTATGCTACTATGAAGATGGATTGTTTGATTGATGGGTTGATTGGTCGCTTCTGACCGGGGATTCCTCTTCAGCTTTCATGCTATTATGAAGATGATGAATGGTTGGTTATTGAAGCTGCGCAGCGACCTTTATTTGGTTCTTTCAGTTGGGAAACCTTGGCTAATATCCTTTGTTATGTGTTTACTTTCCGCTGCTATCTGTTGACTGTTAATTGTTACATGCTATGTGATATTTATCATTGTTTATTGCTTATTGCATTATAGCATGTCATGTAGTTGCATTAGTAACTTACTGAGATTTTATCTCACCCCGTTTATTTCCATCTTTGTTTTTCCTTAACCCCCCCCAGGAGGAAAAGGATTAGGATTCGCGGATCGAGGAGGACGTCGAGAGGATTGAGATTTTGGGGAAGGTTGTTATGGATCGGTTTACATTATTTAAATGTATAACCTTTTGGGGATAGTTTTACCATTATTGACGTCATTAAGAATTGTATATTTTATTCTTTTGAGCATAAGCTGTGGAGCTTATGTTAGATGTACTTTGTTGATTTAAACTTGGATTTGTAAAACCTTGTGTTATCATCTTTTGGTTCAAATGGAATTTTTAACTTCTATATTTTAGAGTTTTGGTTTTAAGTCGACGTCCAGCTCGCGTATTCCGGACCCGCGGGTTCGGGGACGCGACAGTTGGTATCAGAGCTATGGTTTAGCTCTATGTATAAGTATAGGTGGATTAGTATGACCTAGGAGGGTAGTGTGTTCGGAGTGAGTAACAATTGTTGTTTTATGCAGGTACTTATTTGAAATGTCTCGAAGGAGAAGTGGTGAAAGTAATACCGGTAATGCAAATCGGAATGAAACAAGGGATGAAGCCCGTGCAATGTTTCAGGGCATGTTTGAGGCGGCCATGAAGGCCATACATGATCAAGGTCCGAGGGTAGAACAAGCACCACCACCCCGCTACGGATTAGAACAATTTCTGAAATTGAAACCGGTTGAGTTCAATGGGGAACCCGATGTAAGGAAGGCCGAGCTATGGATTGAGTCGATGGAGAAAATTTATGATGTCTTTGGTTGCACCGATGAAGACAAGGTCCGGTTTGCGGCTTATAAACTTGTGGGTGCCGCCGAGCATTGGTGGAAGGGTGTTAAAGCGAGTTGGGATGATACTCACACAGTGTATGCATGGGAATTGTTTGTGCGAAAGTTCAAGGAGCATTTTATTCCGGTAGTGGATCAAAACCGAAAGGAGATCGAGCTGCTCAACCTGGAGCAAGGTTTGTTGTCTATAGCTCAGTACTCGGCTAAGTTCACAGAATTAGCCCGGTATTGTGACTATCTTGTGCGGACCGAGGAGCAGAAAGCTACGAGATTCATCCGGGGTTTGAAGACTTCTATTCGGACTCAGCTTATAGCCCAAAGGATTGTGACATTTCAGGATGCGGTAGACCGGGCATACTTGATCGAGCAAGATATTGGGGAGCATAAGAGGAAGACCGAGGTTGCAAATGCGGGTAAACAAGTAAGCCATGCTAAATCTCAACCACATCACCGTTCAGATAACCGAGGTAATTTGGGAGCACCATCTCAGTTTAAGGGACAAACCGCGCTAGGGAATCCGGGTACTACTTCGGGGAAACAAGGGAAACAAGGTAGGTGGCTTTGCACTTACTGTCAGAGGGAAGGCCATTTGGAGGATAAGTGTTGGAAGAAACAAGGAAAATGTATCAATTGTGGTCAACTGGGTCACTTCATAAAAGACTGTCCGAGGTTTAAGGTTCAATCATCAGGAACAGGAACCAGTACTTCACCGGGTCAGAAGAGAGATGCTTCGGGGAACCCTAAGGTATAGGGCAGAGTAATTGCGACCAATCAGCACTCACCAGGTAACGGATAAATTTCAGGAGGTATTAATTTGCGTCGTGAGAGCGAGCGCGTGCATTTTAGGATCATCGCATTTATGTGTTTCTGTGCATTAGTTGCATTTATTTCTTCTGAGTCTTTGACTTATGTGTTGTAGGTGTCTACTCCTATGGAGGAGTTTAGGGTATCTGATGAAGTCTTATGTGCTTATGATGTGCTTAAGTATGGTTATGTCTCACCTGCTAAATTAGCCATATTGCTATTGCAAGATTTTGATATTACTATTGCTTTAGTCTATTATTGTAGAGGGATTGTTATATTCTCCATTCCTAATTTCTTAAAACTGTTTGAGACCGTTCCCTGGGTAGAGTTATACCTATCTTTTCTTAATTGAAATCCGAGTATTTAGTTTCGGTCGATTTGTTGGGTGTATTTATCATTCGTAAGATTTTCATTTGCTTCCGATTAGTACCTAGTGTTTGAGGAGAAGCTTGGAGTTAAATTGCATTGTTGTGGTACAAGGTTGTAGTACTGATAATTAGAGCAATATCTATATTGTAACGGTTGAGTTGTAAAAGTTGAGGATTCAACCGAGGATTTCTTGTTAAGAGATTTTGTTTACTTTTAGTACATCTCCGTGAGTACATCGGGATTGATTAGTATGGAGGGATGCGTGAATTGTTATGGGTAATGAGTGTATGGTGGAATTTATAATCGATAATGGTGGTAAGCGTGTTAAGTTAGAAAGGACTAATAAGTACATTTTGGGAGAGTAACAATTTCTCGATCTATGTTAAAGGCATCTCGAATTTTGATTAGATAGTGGTTCTATGGTCCTAAATCTCTTCTTGGTGGCGTTTCCCGAATTGGATCAAGGGTATGTGAAGGAAGTGGAGTATAAATACTGGGGCATAATTAAGGAATATCATGATTTGATATTGGGTCAGTTGGAACATTGCTAGCTAATTGGTTTATTATGAAGGTAGTACTATTGAGCCTAAGTATCATTAGGTTAATAAATGTATGCGTGAGAGACTAACTTGGGTTAGCTATTGAGGATTTGAGATTTGTTGATTTCCTTGGGTTTATGAGCACGGATTATAATTTAAATGGGAGTTAGAGAAAATCTTTTGAAGATGAAATTTGGACCGTTTTGCGGACTATTGAGTAAATTGAATTGTTTGGGCTTCAAGACCGGATTAATGAAGGGATGAGAGTATAACATAGATTAAGTGGACACTTTGTACGAGGAATTTTGGGGTTGTATGGTGCTATTAATTTAAGGTGTTAACTCAAAGTGAAAGCACTATAATGGTAATCCATAGAGATGTAGCCATTTCGATGAATATTATGGAAATAGAAATTCATTTAGCCTTTTTATATTTTTAAAGCTAATTAAGCTCGAGATGGTAATGTTTTGAAATTCTGGGGAATAATACTAAGTATGCGATTTACAAATGGAAGTACCTTTGTGGTGTAGTTAAGGCTATGAATAAGGCGAGCTTGAGATATCTCGAGAATTAAGTATGGAAATAATTTGGATTCTTCGATTTTGAGTACGGATTTTGATTAGTAATAAAGTTAATGATGGAACGATTCGGTTCATGAGGTAGTGTTATCGTAAGCATCATTTAAGGTTACCTTGTAGTGGGTTAGATTGGACAATTGAGGAATTTGAGAAATGGCGGAACTATCGTATCCGTAGCTAATTAGTCTTTCGGGTAAGTCTCGTTAAAATTCGGGTCGAATTTTCTTTAAGGGGGAGTGAATGTCACGACCCGAAATCTAGGCTCTATTTTATTAGTAATAAATAATTATTATTTATTTATTTGCTTAATTATTTATTTAAATTATTATTTATTTAAATATTTATGTGTTATAATATTTATGCCTAGCATTTTAATTGAGTCGTTTGGGTTAGTGTAGTATTGTTGGGTCTTAATTGTTAGTAGGGAGTGTAAGTATTTGTGTGTAGTGTGAGAGAGGGGGCCTAAGTGTAAGTTTTTGAATTATTTCTCCCTACTCCTTCCCTCACCTCCTCCCTCACTCTCTTCCCATCTCCCTTCCCAGCAAAATCTCTCTCTCTCTCTAGGTTGTGGGTAAGTTTTTCTCTCTCAATTCTCTCTTCATTTTCTTCATCTTCCTCTTGTTATTTCTCATTTCTTAAAACATGAAATGTGTTTAGATCGTCGATAGGATCGCGTAGAATCAAGAATATTCGAATTCCGTCAACTTTCCTTATTTTCAAGTAAGTTACTTTTCCCCCATTTTGATGTTAAAATGTTCATATCATGTTTATATAATGCTTGAGTTGTTATATTTGAAGTTTGGATGAGGTTGCAATTTATTTGGAATTTATTTGGATTTTGGGTCAAAAATGGTGATTTATGAATGTTGGGTTTGATTTTTGATTTTGGTTGTTAAATGTTGTTATATGAGTTCTCTTAGACCCATAAGTTGCTCTAGTACCTTAGTATGCTAGTTAAGAGTGTTGGATTTTGGTTTAGTTTTGTTTTGGGTTAAAAATGGAAGAACCCAGTTAGTTCTTCCCGAATTCCGGCAGACCAGAGTATTGGGCGACCGCCCAAAAATGTCTGGGCGACCGCACACCTATCTGAAAGGTTTTGTTCTTGTTTGATGGCTTTTTGGGCGACCGCACAGTTGATTTTGGGCGGCCGCACAGTCCTCTGAAAGTTTTCATTTTGTTGGTTTGTGTGATTGAAGAATGCGTTTTGGTCCAAATCTTGGATGTCCTTCTAGTTGACCTTAGTGAACATTGTAGTACACTCTAGTGATAGAATTGGGTCCTTTGTGATCAAGTTTGTGTTTGAAATTAATTAAGTGTTAATTGGGATTTGGAACATCTTATTGAGATATTGTTGGTTTGACTTATCTTTGTGATGATCATTTGGTATATGTTTGGGCATCTTATGATGTGTTCGTGATTGTTACAATCGAATTGATTTTCGAGTGAGCCTTGGTCTAGGTTTTAGGCGATGTCCTATAGTACCTAGAGGGTGGTTACTGAACACCAAAGTGTAGGGTTTAGTCCAGTCGTGATCATGTTCTAATAAGTGTAACCTTTTGGATTAGTTTGGGGTGTTTAGAATGGGTTCGTTATGAACGGAGATAAAGCGTGAATTGGCAATTGGGTACCTACGGTTTGATTAACCTTAAGATGTATTCATTCGGATCTCTTATTTGGAATTCCAGGTGTGACGAGATGGTTGAGTTCATAGTCCTAGTATATCTTTTGAGTAAATGTTTATGATCACTTTGGTAATAGTCATTGTGCTATTTGTGAGCGACCGTTTGGGTTGCGCTCTTTATGAGTAACTTGTGAGTATCATATTTAGGATGTATTTGATACGTGCCTTGTCTTGGAATCATCTTGTTTTAATGATCAATGTTGTTGTGCTCTTTGTGAGAAATTCCGTTTATCGTTGTTGTGCTCTTCATGAGAAACTCTTGTTATCGTTGTTGTTAAACTCTTCATGAGTACCCGTTGCATCTTTATGGTGATTATTTGGTATGGTTCCCTACTTTGGAATCCTTAGTTGTTTACCGTGCTAGTATTTTATTTCTTAGCATGATTGAAAGTCCAGCTGGTTAAATTGTGTATCGAGTCAGGCAATGGATAATGCTATAATGGCACGAGCCAAGTCCAGTATAGCATCGCCCATTGGTCCTTCTGTCCTCATCCAGATTGGCCTTGGTTGGGATGAGCTAGCTCCGTTGTGGGTATTCTAGCTAATCGTTTTGGAGCATGACTTTGTGGCATGGCTCCCGCCCCTTGTGGCACTTTACATTGTTATTGGTTCCGGTACCGGGTTTCTCTTCAGCTTTTATGCTACTATGAAGATGGATTGTTTGATTGATGGGTTGATTGGTCGCTTCTGACCGGGGATTCCTCTTCAGCTTTCATGCTATTATGAAGATGATGAATGGTTGGTTATTGAAGCTGCGCAGCGACCTTTATTTGGTTCTTTCAGTTGGGAAACCTTGGCTAATATCCTTTGTTATGTGTTTACTTTCCGCTGCTATCTGTTGACTGTTAATTGTTACATGCTATGTGATATTTATCATTGTTTATTGCTTATTGCATTATAGCATGTCATGTAGTTGCATTAGTAACTTACTGAGATTTTATCTCACCCCGTTTATTTCCATCTTTGTTTTTCCTTAACCCCCCCCAGGAGGAAAAGGATTAGGATTCGCGGATCGAGGAGGACGTCGAGAGGATTGAGATTTTGGGGAAGGTTGTTATGGATCGGTTTACATTATTTAAATGTATAACCTTTTGGGGATAGTTTTACCATTATTGACGTCATTAAGAATTGTATATTTTATTCTTTTGAGCATAAGCTGTGGAGCTTATGTTAGATGTACTTTGTTGATTTAAACTTGGATTTGTAAAACCTTGTGTTATCATCTTTTGGTTCAAATGGAATTTTTAACTTCTATATTTTAGAGTTTTGGTTTTAAGTCGACGTCCAGCTCGCGTATTCCGGACCCGCGGGTTCGGGGACGCGACAGTTGGTATCAGAGCTATGGTTTAGCTCTATGTATAAGTATAGGTGGATTAGTATGACCTAGGAGGGTAGTGTGTTCGGAGTGAGTAACAATTGTTGTTTTATGCAGGTACTTATTTGAAATGTCTCGAAGGAGAAGTGGTGAAAGTAATACCGGTAATGCAAATCGGAATGAAACAAGGGATGAAGCCCGTGCAATGTTTCAGGGCATGTTTGAGGCGGCCATGAAGGCCATACATGATCAAGGTCCGAGGGTAGAACAAGCACCACCACCCCGCTACGGATTAGAACAATTTCTGAAATTGAAACCGGTTGAGTTCAATGGGGAACCCGATGTAAGGAAGGCCGAGCTATGGATTGAGTCGATGGAGAAAATTTATGATGTCTTTGGTTGCACCGATGAAGACAAGGTCCGGTTTGCGGCTTATAAACTTGTGGGTGCCGCCGAGCATTGGTGGAAGGGTGTTAAAGCGAGTTGGGATGATACTCACACAGTGTATGCATGGGAATTGTTTGTGCGAAAGTTCAAGGAGCATTTTATTCCGGTAGTGGATCAAAACCGAAAGGAGATCGAGCTGCTCAACCTGGAGCAAGGTTTGTTGTCTATAGCTCAGTACTTGGCTAAGTTCACAGAATTAGCCCGGTATTGTGACTATCTTGTGCGGACCGAGGAGCAGAAAGCTACGAGATTCATCCGGGGTTTAAAGACTTCTATTCGGACTCAGCTTATAGCCCAGAGGATTGTGACATTTCAGGATGCGGTAGACCGGGCATACTTGATCGAGCAAGATATTGGGGAGCATAAGAGGAAGACCGAGGTTGCAAATGCGGGTAAACAAGTAAGCCATGCTAAATCTCAACCACATCACCGTTCAGATAACCGAGGTAATTTGGGAGCACCATCTCAGTTTAAGGGACAATCCGCGCTAGGGAATCCGGGTACTACTTCGGGGAAACAAGGGAAACAAGGTAGGTGGCTTTGCACTTACTGTCAGAGGGAAGGCCATTTGGAGGATAAGTGTTGGAAGAAACAAGGAAAATGTATCAATTGTGGTCAACTGGGTCACTTCATAAAAGACTGTCCGAGGTTTAAGGTTCAATCATCAGGAACAGGAACCAGTACTTCACCGGGTCAGAAGAGAGATGCTTCGGGGAACCCTAAGGTATAGGGCAGAGTAATTGCGACCAATCAGCACTCACCAGGTAACGGATAAATTTCAGGAGGTATTAATTTGCGTCGTGAGAGCGAGCGCGTGCATTTTAGGATCATCGCATTTATGTGTTTCTGTGCATTAGTTGCATTTATTTCTTCTGAGTCTTTGACTTATGTGTTGTAGGTGTCTACTCTTATGGAGGAGTTTAGGGTATCTGATGAAGTCTTATGTGCTTATGATGTGCTTAAGTATGGTTATGTCTCACCTGCTAAATTAGCCATATTGCTATTGCAAGATTTTGATATTACTATTGCTTTAGTCTATTGTTGACAGTCGGGTTTTTGGTCAGTTTCCTTGTTGATCTTAACCCCTTTTCTTGGCAAACACTTAAGCAATCCGGGAAAACCTAATGGACGATCCTAGAGTCCAAAAATACCTCTATGGGAATCAAGTCTTGGATTCCCATTACAACTTACCTTCTTGGCCAAAACCCTGGGTCTAGAACTCCTATAAATATAGAGGTTCTTGAACCAAAAGGGGGATAGAATCCTCATTCACCCAAAAACCACTCCAAATCTGATCAAAGAGGTCCCCATAATCAGTCCCTCTTCCTCACCCACGAAATTCAAGCCTCCACAACACCATTCAAGCCAAGTTCATTGGATATTCAAGGCCTTTAGTCAAGGCCATCCATAGGATTCTTGAAGAACGCTCAGGTAAAACTCTTTGTTTTCTATCTTCTCATCTCCTTCTTTATCTTTGAAGTAGTGTGATTCCATTAAAGGATCAGCCTAGAGCCTCTCCAATCCATGGAGATGGTCTCGAAGCACATGATTCAACATCCCAAATAAATAAGCAATTATTTATTTGTTTTGTCTTCTTTTTATATACGTTTTCCATGATTTTGAAACAATGATGATGATTTCTTAGCAAGACCAATCCTCGATTGGGTGAATTGGGTGCTCCTTGACCTTCCCAATTCATAACTTAACCCCCGAAACCAGATATCTCGGTCCGTGTTCCGACAACAACATGGTGGCGACTCTCAAACAATCAAACAAGGGTAAATCGAAGGACGAAAAGGCACCTCGAAGATTAACAAAAAAACCTCGCGCAAACAGTGGCGACTCTACTGGGGATGATCACAGTAAGTGGGTTAGACTTTCGTTGAAAGAAATCATTGTTGTTTCAAAATTATGCATTCTGTAGTGTAATCTGTTCCCCGACTGAGAAGTCTCGTACGAGGGATCACTTGTATCGTACGAGACATCTCAGCTCTGTCCGGCTGGTCTGGTTCTTTGGTTTGAAAAAGGATTTTCGTTCATTTCAAACGCGTACACAGAGTTTCAGATACGCTCTCCCCTCTGTTTCTGAGTCTTAGGACCTCCCTAACGACGAAGAAACTCCCCATATATCTTAAGGCTAACCTTTGTTTTGCAGGAGTACTTGCTAATTGTTTCATTCCTTGCTTTACATGCGTTTGCTTTATGTGTGAACTACGACGGCCTGAGTTCCTCCACAAGAGGGAAACGTAGGCAGCCACTTGGCCCGGCCATTGCATGTTTTTATTTTTACTTTAAAAAAAACTCCCTATTTTCTCTTTTCACCTAGATCTTGACTCTCACACACGTGCACACATGTAGAATAACTGCACTACATACCCTATAAACCCGGGTCCCAATTGGAGGACGAATGTCGGTCAGCACCCCCATTCTAACGAATGGCCCTCGCCGATCTCTCCAAAGATGGTGTACCCACTCCGTGACATGCTCCTAGACTGTGTTCATGGGGAGCCTTAGCCATAAGCCTTGAATCAACCTCATGCATACATACTAGTTAATAAGACACTCCTCGAGACCGGTCGGTTCGATTCTTAGGGTTGTTTTAACCTTTGCCCAAGATAACGCATCTTTACAATCTATAATCCTCCCTCGTGAATATGACGAATGTCCCTTTGGTAAAATGTTGGACAAAGGATTTTGAAAGAATGGAGAACCTCTCTACGGAAATCCGAGCTTGTGTTTTCCTACTTTCACTATCCTGTGCGGGATTGTGGATGCCATTTTGGCTTAGTTTCGACCGCACCGTTCAACATGTCCCTTTCGGTTGTCCCTTAAAATTCACAAGGTTTGATTGCATTAATGCGTTGTTTAACAAAGTGCAAAACGACTACGGAATCACTTAGGTTTGGTTAATTGAATGGTGGATTCCGATGAGAATATGGGACCCTTGCCCGAATTGTCCGTTTGGGAGAGTGCAATATAGGTGAAAAACAAGGGGCTCATATTCTAGGGTGACAGAATCCACTGTTCTAGGATGAACTAGAGTAGTAACCTCTTTAAAATGGATTAAATTCCATCCAACCAGTAGGCTTAAAATCTGCAAATCTGACTGTCAGGTTAGATGTCTCGTACGAGACATCCATTGTCTCGTACGAGACATCTCTCCTTTTATGTGAGTCTGCCATGTTGGTCAACCTTGTTCCATAAAATCCGAATTGTTGGGACCCCAGCCTGGATTTGATACAGTTTCTGCACTCTAGGTCCGTCCAATCAGCAAAGTAGCTCCATACTCCCACCACAATCGCTTCAGTAATTTACATTCGTGATCCCGCGACCAAGAGACTAGAAAAGGTTGTAGTAATGGCCGGTACCCCCATCACTGACTTGGAAACCGCCAAAGTCGTTATTGCACGACTTGAGCAGCAAGTCAGAGAGGAAGCCGAAATTGCCGCCCGTGAGAGTGATCGTCACGCCAAAGACATAGAAACCGTCCTACAAGAGCTCCAAGAACTCAAGAGGAGTAATAAGAAGTCGAAAACCCCCTCCAAAAATGGGGAGTCCCATGCTAGGAAAAAGAATAAGAGGGATGATGATTCTGACTCTGATTCAAATACATCCGACTCTTCCTCCTCCTCCGATGACGAGGATACTAAGGCAAGTGATAAGAAAAAGAAAGCTAGTGATGACACCAACTTTATCAACTCCGCCACTGCTGAGTTTCTTGAAAAGAGGTTTGCACATCTTGGTCTAGCAAAGGGCTCCATCATTCCATTTGACCCCATCGCACTTCATAAGTCAATCACTAAGCTACCATGAAAGTTCCGCACTCCTGACATAGCCAAGTTCAACGGCACTACCTGTCCTCATGTTCATGTCGAAACTTACACTTGGGCCATGCTTCCGATGAAAGTAGATGACACCATCTTGGCCCAAAGCTTTCCCTAAACTTTAGAGGGGGCGGCAAGGGATTGGTACATGTCTCTCCCCTTATCCACAAGGACCGATTGGGCTACCGCATGTGAAGTCTTCCAAAGGCGCTTCGAGGACAATACTACTTACCGTCCCACTAAAAGAGACCTCGAGCAAATCCAACAAGGTACTAATGAGACATTTGGTGACTTTGTCAAAAGATGGAGAGCCAAGCTCATTGAGATTGTTGATAGGCCAACTACGGACGACCAAATGCACATCTTCCTGAAGTCACTCCGTAATGAGTATGAAGACCGCCTCTCCGGTACTTTCTTCCCAAGATTCTCTGAACTTCATAAAGCCGGTATTCGACTAGATGACATCTTCAAAAGTAGGAAAGAAGCTAAGAGAGATGGTGGATACCGCTACCCTAGCAAAGGCTCTACTAGCAAAGACACATCTGTCAATGCTATCGCTTTCAATAATCAAGGAAGGAGTAACTATTCTTCTGTCCCTCCGCCCAATAAGGAGAAGAAGAAAGAGAGAGTCTACAACAAATTAGAAGGTATCACTCAAGGAGAGCTCTTCGACATACTCATAGAAGCCGGCAAGGTCGCACCAAGGAAGCCTCCTTCTACTCCAAGGGAACTCCCCCCGAATCATGCCCATCATCTCTATTGCAAATTCCACCAGTTCAGTGGTCACGACACCAATACTTGCGACCACCTCAAAGATGTGATCCAAGATCTCATAGACTCTAAGCAGCTAGGGGTTCCTAATGTAGTGACAAACCCTCTCCCAACTGTGGGAGGATGTGTTGGGTATGCTTATTTCTTAACCCTCCCAAATTATGTTAGAATTGATTGATACCATCACCTATGCTTATTTTTTATGGACTTTAGGATCTTATGTAAGAAGTTTTATAACTTCAATTTTTAGCTAAGTCCACTTTTTAGAATATGCTTAATGGTTAGGGCTTATGCTTATCTTTCAACAACCTCATATTCTTGAAGCTTGGAAAGCGCTTGTGCTTAATTTCAAGATTTGAAGAAGACCAAGGACCAAGCAAGAAGACCATGCGCAGATCATCATCTGCGCATCCATCACTTGTGCATGACTCCCATGCGCAGGTCCTTCTGTCCTGGTCCTTAATACTTCAACAGTTCTCTTAACTTTGGATTTGAGGTCTCATGAGTAAATGACTAAAGGATGCGCATGACTCTCATGCGCAGCACATCTTATGCGCACTCAATGCTCATGGATTCCATGCGCGCGCATACTTGCCTTAGTCAATTCTCTCATTTCCTGACCTCACCTTTTAGAAGCTTGGAAAGCGTCATAACAAGCTACGCTTTTTGAAATGAGCCAAAGTGCTGATGTGTACATACGACAAATCACACTCAGCATACACGTAGATGGAGACGCGCTTCATGTTTGAAATTCAAAATGAAGACAGCTGTCATCCTTCTAGAAGAAGTTTGAAGCTTATCCACTTGCTCTGTCTCCAACGGCTATAAAGGACAGCTGCGCGCCAATCACATTGTGACAGCGCATCAACCTTGCTCAGAGCTCCAACGGCTAGTTTTTGAAGCTCCACTATAAATAGCCCGCTCATCCTCATTTTCCATGTGGTGTGTGAATTGCTTGAGTTTTGCTTCCAAAGAGAAACTCTGAAGATTTGAAGATTGCTTGCTCATTTCCAGAATTCCAAGATCAACCTTCATACCTTCATACTTAATCCAAGCCCAGATTCTATAAGCCTTGTATCACCCAGAATATCTTGTGCTCTCCATCTCTTAGATTCAAAGAGCCCAGATTTCTGTCACACACACACCTCTTGAAGCTTTGATCATATCGATCTAACTTCTTGAGATACACCGGTTTAGTCTAGGATTTGTTCTTCATAGATTATGTTGGGTTTCGTAGTAACATGCGCAGCGGAATAAAGCATTTAAAATTTTAATGAAACCCAAAGCCATAGATCCATTCATGTGATTAAGTCAAATACATATAAGATGAATATCAGAAAAACTAACCCTTGATGATTTTGAATTTTTACTTTTGAACTTGGTGGAGATTTGAAACTTGATCACGTGAGCAAGAACGCGAATCTTGAAGATGATGAGCTTCACCCTCTAGCGGTATCCACACCACGAACGAATATCAAGCAACTTCTTGATCTTGGTTGCTAGACCAAATTGTGAAACACACTTTCACAATTGCAAGAACTATATGGAATTATGAATATTCTTGTTCTTAACTTTTGGGATCTTAGAACAAGAAAATAACCTCTCAAAACTTTATGGAGGCACTTACAATAATATGTCTAATGGCTGTAAAAAGGATCCTTAAATAGGTCCTAATCCTTAACCCTTAAGGAGTTAGGAAACCTAAATCCCGTCACCAAATTAGGCAACAAAGAATTCTGGCCGACATGACTGGCACGGTCGTGCCCACAATCTAGCACGGCCGTGCCATCTAGCCCGCGTGAAATTCAGCCACCCATTTTGGCACGGTCGTGCTTGTTAATCGGCACGGTCGTGCCAAACATGTCGACAGGTCGCCTAGGTTTGAATTTTGGCACGACCGTGCCTCTTAAAGCGCACGACCGTGCCAGAGCCAAAAAACTGATATTTTCCAAAAATCCCATTTAGTCCTTTATGATTCGTTCTATTTGTGTGTGACCCTCTAGGATTACACTAATGGGCTCAAACATGAACCCATAAGCTATGATTAGGTTCTAGCAAACCGTCATACCTATCCTAATAGTGTAACTAGATACAATTTCGCATTCCTTTAGAATATGTCACAATCCCTTTGTCCACGATGTCATTGAACACAAGTCATGGTCAAATGGTCAACTTGCTTTGTTCAATACTTTCTCGATTCCGAATATGTTGATAATTCAAATGCTATTGATCCAATCAATCCATTTGAGTCCGGCCGAACATTTCATCAACATCATTCCTTCGAGGGGCCCAAGCATGACATCTCTCCGTGGAGGGACAAATCCATTTAGCTTATTATTCTTCCCCACGTGAATCCGATTGTGCCAATCATACACTTTATAACTACCGTGTTAAGGTAGCGTTTGAATATGTCAAACACAATGTTCATCAAGTGGAAGACTATAATAACTTTATGTCTAAGGATTCAAATGACATAACTAATATGAGATATATGTACGACATAGACCATGACATAAATCTCATACGGCGGGTCATGTCCAGTATCTTGTTCCAAACAAGTACCCATAAATCTAACATGATCATCCCATTATCATTTAGCCTTTATACTAGTGCTTAACAAGTACTAGGGACGGAGATTATTATTAGTAAACATGAACAACAATAATAATCAAAACATCTCTTTATTGATATGAAATAATTGATAACAATTACAACGTTCATTAAACGTGCCTAGGTCACCACTACCAACAGATTATAGATCTTTGAGTTAGTTTGTTCTACATTGTTGTAACTTGTAACTCTCTCATATAATAAGATCTCATTAGAAAATCCAAGACTAACCATCTTGGTAGAGGACGTAGATCTTTTCCCGATCGAACCTCTCCAAATAGCTTGTCTTTATATTCTGCTTTGCATATTACTTTCAAGCTTTTCTAATATATTGCTTTGTTTGATCTTTGTAGATTGTTTTGCATCGTTTGCATTGTGTTTGTTTGCTTTCTGCCTAAGTACCATTTTGCGCCACTCTTTAGCCAAAACATAGTGCGTGCGTTTAACACTTCTGCGCATCTCCCTGCGCATAAGTGATTGCTTTAAATTTCCGCTGTGCATTTCACACTCTCATTGCGCGCTATACTTAGCAAAAATTAGAGCTGTGCGCATTTGCCATTGCTTTGCAAAAGGGTTTGAAAATAATTTTAAATCGCTATTCACCCCCCCCCCCTCTAGCAATTTTCATACCCTTGTTGCCCTTCTGGGACCAACAAGTGGTATCAGAGCAAACACCTTCATAAAACTTGTTTTGTTTTTCAAGCTTAACAGCTTGGGTGCCGATTCAAGATGGCTTCAAAATCTTGGGCAATGGCTAACTATTCACATGTCCCAGTGCTGAATGAAGATCACTTCGAAATCTGGAAGCACTGCATGCTCACTCATTTTTCTTCTATCGACGAGATCCTCCACGACATAGTTCTTGAAGGACCCTACATCCCAATGAAGGCTAATCCTGATGCTGCTACAAATAAGGAAAACCCTACCATCAAGAAGAACAAGGGGGAATGGACTGATGAAGAAAAGAAATGGGTTGGCTATGATGGAAGAGCTAGAAACATCATTCTCAGCACTCTAGACCTCTCCACGCACAATCAAATTGTGAGCGGTGGAACTGCAAAGGAACAATGGGATGCTAGTAAAGGATATGTGAATGGAGACAAAGTAAGCAAGGAAAACAAAAGATTTGTGGTACAAAGAAAGTTCAACTACTTCATGAGAAAGGATGGTGAAACCTTGAGACAAACCTATGATCACTTCTGTGCTGTTGTAAACTCTTGTAAATCTCTTGGAACTACTTTCACCAATAAAGAAGTCAACTCTCAATTCTTAGATGCGCTAGGTTCCAGATATGTTCACAAGGCAAGTCATCTGGAAGATTCTGGATTTCTAGACACTTGGCCTCTGCGCAGCTTATACGCCAACTTAAAAGTGTATGAGCTTAAGCTTGATCGAATTGATGAAACTGAAGTAAAAGGAAAAGCAATTTCAATGATTGCTCAAAGAGAACCTGCGCCTGCTCAAACCTCAGACAAAGTCTCCACTTCTCCTCTGCTTGAAATGGATGATGATGATTTCGCTATGTTTGTTAAGAGATTCCAAAAATTCAGGAAATTCTCAAAACCTGGATCTTCAAGTATTACTCCTACAAAGTTCTCTCGTGAAAGAGACTCAAATAAAGATGATGACTTGGTTTGCTACAACTGTAGAAAGCCTAGTCATTTTGCATCAAAATGCCCTACTTCAAGATTTGAGTACATGAAGAGGAATCCTGCGCAGAGATTTTCAAAGCAGCGCAGAATGGTTGCTGAAGAAGACCCTGATGAGAAGCAACTCAAGTTCCTGGATAGAGACTGACACTGAAGACAGTGATGATGATGACTCTGAGGATGGACTGCTCTGCTTAATGGCTAATGCTGATAGCGATTCAGACAATGATCCTGATATGGACACAAAGACTGCGCCAAGGACAATTCAGAAGAAAGGTCCCACTATCACTGAACTGGCAGAAATGGGACATCTGACTCCAAGCAGACAGAATGGCAAGTACTTATTTGCCAGAGCAGACTTATCAAAGAAAGATGTACTGCGCCTCCGCGCAAAGAATCTCTTGTAATTCCTGCTGAAATTGTAAAAGAGAATGATAACTCTGCTGCTGAGCGCGAGACCATTTTTCAACAAGCTGAAAAGGTAATCAAGAAATTCAATTCTATGAAAGAAGCAGTGGACTTATCAATTGGAGAAATTTCACAGCTTAAGACGGAGAAAACTCTTTTCAAATCTGAGATCACCCTCCTTAAGGAGCAGATTAAGAGCATGACTCCTCTTACTGGAAAGAACCGTTTTCTTACAGATCAAAATGCGCTATTTAAAGTAAGAAACGAAGAATTGGCTGCTTAAGTAGCTGATCTCACAAAGATCACTGATGAGTGGACCAAATCTCCTGTCACTATGGACCAAATTCTAGAATCCCAAAAAGCTAGTGGAAACAAGGAAGGCTTGGGGTTCTCAACTAGTGATAACTTTAAATGCGCAGTTTGCTCTGAAAAGGAAAAGGATTTTACACCATAGCAAACTATTGAAATTCCTAAAGCAAAGCATTCTGCTTCAATGGGTAAAGGACAGGAGAAAGTCCAGACACAAAATTTCCATTATGTCTACCCAAAGAAGCAGACTGGGAAAGCCAAGGGTAAGGCTATAGTTGAACCTGCGCTTGACAACGGACCTTTTGATATTTGTTGTGCTTCTCCTTCGAATGTCAAATCTGCGCACAGCCATGCGCATGAAAGCCATGCGCCTCAACGCCAGATACGCATTCTTAAGAAAAGCGCACCCAAACCTCAAAAAATGATATTTGTCAAAGCAAGTTCATCTGCTCCAGTAAAGAATGCTGCGCCAAAGAAAAGTAAAGAGTTTGTAAAAACCCAATCTATAAGTGGCTTTCATCATTGTGTTGTGTGTGATGGTTTAGGTCACAAGGCTGCAGAATGCCTTTTGCGATTTGCTCCTAATGCCAAGGGACGTAAAAATCCTAAGGTCAGACAGGAGTGGTTTTGTCAAAAGTTGCTAACTCTAGGACCCAAGAATAAAGGGGACCTGCGTTCTTAATGTCTATTTTTCAGGTCTCCTGCTTCACTGTGCACTCTTTACAAGCTAAAATGCATATATGGTACCTCGACAGTGGATGTTCTAGACACATGACTGGATATGCTACCGCTCTTGAAAATGTGCATGAAGGAAGAGGTCCCTCTGTAACTTTTGGAGACAACAACAAAGGGCACATAGTTGGATATGGAAGAATCAGAAAAGATAAAGTGTGCATTGAGAAAGTTGCGCTCGTAGAAGGACTTAAGCACAACCTGCTCTCCATATCTCAATTCTGCGATAAGGGTTTAGAATGCCATTTCACTGCTACACACTGCTACATCAAAGATGGCATATCCGGACTCACTCTGCTCACAGGGACTCGTAAGACTAATGTTTACATTATTGATCTTACTGCTATAAATTCTATCAATAATCTCTGTTTTGTAGGAAAGAATGTAAGTGAAAGCAGCTGGCTATGGCATAAGCGCTTAAGTCATTTGAACTTCAAGTATTTGGCTAAGCTAGGAAGGGAAAATCTTGTCAAAGGACTTCCCAAAGTAGCTGACCATCATGATAGAAAATGCGCAGCATGCCAACTCGGTAAACAACCTAAGCAGTCTTTCTCCAGCAAGATTGCTTCTTCAACGACCAAATGTTTACAACTGCTTCACATGGATTTGTTTGGACCTGTCACCACCGCAAGCATTGGAGGAAACAAATATACCTTAGTCGTGGTGGATGACTACTCAAGATACACATGGGTTGAAATGATGACATCCAAAGAAGACTGCTATGATATCTTGACTGCTCTCTTTCGAAGGCTCCAAACTCAAAAGGAAGAGGACATCGTAAGCGTTAGATCAGACAATGGAACTGAATTAAAAAATAACGGTGTTGCGCAATACTGCGATGACCATGGAATTGATCACAATTTTTCTGCTGCTGGAGTTCCTCAACAAAATGGCGTTGTGGAAAGAAAGAATCGCACGTTGATTGAGGCTGGAAAAACAATGATAGCTGAAGCTAAGCTTCTAAAGTATTTCTGGGGAGAAGCTATCAACACTGCTTGCTTTACTCAGAATAGATCCCTCATCAACAAAGCCTACAACAAGACTCCATATGAGCTATGGAGAGGAAAAGCGCCCAACATTGCTTTCTTCAAGATTTTTTGCTGCAAATGCTATATCCTCTACAATGGCAAAGATCATAGAGGTAAATTCGACGCCAAAGCAGACGAAGGTATTTTTGTTGGGTATGCCAAACATTCTAAAGCTTTTCGTGTTTTTAATAGAACTACTCTAGTAATTGTAGAATCTGTACATGTTACTTTTGATGAGCATTCTCTCCTTGAGCCACATTTGGCTCCAAATGATTCTGATGATTCTGCTGAGAATGTTGAGACAGGTACGCAGCCTCAAACTGCTCCTGCGCAGAATAATAATCAAATTGATCAAAATCAGAATCAAGCAAGTCCATCTCATGCGCATTCACCAGATGCTGTGCCAGAAGTCACAACTCCTGATGCGCAAACTCCTCCTCCTGCGCATGATGTTTCTCCGCTTCAGCAAATCACTTTTGATGATCTTGATGTTGATGCTAATGAAGTACCCATTGAAGATCTTCGTATTCCTACTACTCAACCATACTTACCTCCTGAGGTTCGTGAAGTTAGAGATCATCCAACTTCAAACATCATTGGTGATCTCAATGTAGGGGTTCGCACTAGGAGAGCAACAAACTTTGATGATGAATATCATTCTTTTATCTCTCAAATCGAACCAAAGAATATTGATGAAGCGCTCCAAGATTCAAGCTGGGTTACTGCTATGCAAGAAGAGCTTAACCAATTTGAGCGCTGCAAGGTTTGGACCTTAGTACCCAGACCTCATGACCAAGGAGTTATTGGTACAAAATGGGTATTCAGAAACAAGATGGATGAGAATGGAAGCATCACAAGAAACAAAGCAAGGTTGGTTGCGCAAGGCTATAGGCAAGAGGAAGGAATCGACTACGATGAAACGTTTGCGCCTGTAGCAAGGCTAGAAGCTATAAGGATTTTCTTAGCTTATGCCTCTCACAAGAAATTCAAGCTTTATCAAATGGATGTGAAGAGCGCATTTCTCAACGGTGAACTCTAAGAGACGGTCTACGTAGCTCAACCACCTGGATTTGAAGATAGCAGATTTCCAAATCATGTCTTCAAGCTTCAAAAAGATTTGTATGGACTCAAGCAATCTCCAAGAGCATGGTACGATACGCTATCCAAATTCCTACTAGAGAAAGGCTTCAAGCGTGGTAAAATCGATACAACTCTTTTTATTGCTAAGTATAATGATCATTCTTTACTTGTTCAAATTTATGTCGATGATATTATATTTGGTTCTACTAATGAGTTACTTTGTAAGCGCTTTGAGAAGCTCATGAAAAGCAAGTTTGAGATGAGTATGATGGGAGAACTCACATTCTTCCTCGGACTTCAAATCAAGCAATTGAATGATGGCATCTTCATAAATCAAGCCAAGTACACAAGGGACTTAATCAAGAAATTTGGACTTGAGAATGCTAAATCATACGACACTCCAATGGCTACGGGCAATAAACTTGATAAAGACTTGAAAGGTAAGAAAATTGATCAAACTTTATATCGAGGTATGATTGGCTCTCTACTCTACCTTACTGCAAGTAGGCCAGATATTATGTTTAGTGTTTGTGTCTGTGCGCGCTATCAAGCGGACCCTAGAGAAGCGCACTTAACTGCTGTTAAACGCATTATTCGTTATCTTTCTGGAACTATTAACCTTGGACTTTGGTACACCAAAGATTCAAATTTTGATTTGCTAGGTTATTCAGATGCAGATTACGCAGCATGCACAATTGACAGGAAGAGCACAAGTGGCACTTGTCATTTCCTTGGAAATCGACTTGTTGCGTGGGCAAGCAAGAAACAAGCTGCTGTGTCCATCTCCACTACAGAAGCTGAATACATTGCTGCTGGAAGCTGCTGCTGCCAAATCCTATGGATGAAGCAACAATTAGTAGACTATGGAATTAATGAAGGAAATTGCCCAATTTTCTGTGACAACATGTCCACCATAGCAGTCTCCAACAATCCTGTCATGCATTCAAAGACAAAGCACATCGACATCAAATATCATTTTCTCAAGGACCACGTGGAAAAAGGGAATATACACTTAGAGCACGTGGGCACAGATAATCAAATTGCTGATATCCCCACAAAGGCTCTTGACGCAAAAAGATTTGTCTTCTTGAGAGGAGAAATGGGTATGCTTGAACTTAGCTAATTGTCCATATGATTTGCCAATACTAACGATCTTGTGTTTACTTGATAATTCTCTAAGATAGGAAATGCCTCATGCGCCTGCGCATATGAAGCGCACAAGATGCTGCGCACAAGGCAAAATATTTATGAGTTTTCAAAGAAACTCTGCACATTATATTGCTGCGCATGAACCTCACGCGCATACCCCGTGGACCTCAGTATATCATTCTTCCGGTGTCTGCTCCCTTAGATCCCTCACGTGGTCACAGTGCAAGCAAAGATTCAAGAGCAACTGGATGCGCAGGATGCTAGGCTCGATGCGCAGGCCAGTATGCTATAAGGCATTGATTGTGCCATTAAGGGGGAGATTTATCTAACAAAGGCAAATAGGGAGAGATCAAAGGCATTAAGGGGGAGAGATTAAGGGGGAGAGTAATCTATCAAAGGCAAAAAGTTCCGATTTGATGCTCCCGCTTCAAATAATTGAAGCTCTGCGCAAAGCAATTTGGGAAGCTACAAGATGAAGTGCGCAGAGCTCTCTCAAAGGTGAACTCTAAACTTATAATGCATCAATGCTTTTCCCAAAACCTTGTTCAATTCAAACTTTTTGTTTGTGGAACAATGAACGCATTATTTCAAACTTCATGCGCATATACTTAACTGCTCATATTTTCTGTGCATGATGTTTTAAACATTCAGTTTAAACGCATACCAATCCTAAACTCATATTATCTATATGCACTGAATGATATTTCTATCTTTCCCATATTGTAAGTTATATCTTTTGGTTAGACTAGAAATCTATAACATTGGCTAGTGTGTGCATTGACTTGAGGCATGATTTACCATTCACATTTTTATGGACATGTTATTATCAAGTACAATGAATTGCCTTTGTTATAGTAGGTAATGGCATCAATCATTTAGGGGGAGATTGTTGGGTATGCTTATTTCTTAACCCTCCCAAATTATGTTAGAATTGATTGATACCATCACCTATGCTTATTTTTTATGGACTTTAGGATCTTATGTAAGAAGTTTTATAACTTCAATTTTTAGCTAAGTCCACTTTTTAGAATAGGCTTAATGGTTAGGGCTTATGCTTATCTTTCAACAACCTCATATTCTTGAAGCTTGGAAAGCGCTTGTGCTTAATTTCAAGATTTGAAGAAGACCAAGGAGCAAGCAAGAAGACCATGCGCAGATCATCATCTGTGCATCACTTGCGCATGACTCCCATGCGCAGGTCCTTCTGTCCTGGTCCTTAGCACTTCAACAGTTCTCTTAACTTTGGATTTGAGGTCTCATGAGCAAATGACTAAAGGATGCGCATGACTCTCATGCGCAGCTGTTAGTACCCGATCTGAAAATGAGTTTATTAGGGCTTTCCCAGATATACGAGGACTTTATAGGAATTAGAAACCTTGCAAAGACTTGTCCTGGATTCCCAAAATATGTCTCATTATTCTAGAAAACCTTAAATATGGTCAAAATATGGTTTCCTTAAACCATGCAGAAACCCTAGCTTAGGAATCACGTCAGCCCGCAACCTTGGCCACGCGGCCAACCTTGCTGCGCCCCAACCTTGGCCACGCGGCCACTCTTGTCGCCGTCTTCAATCATGGCCAGGCGGCCAACCTTGCTCCGGATGATCCTGGCCGTCAGATCTTCCCCTCAGTTTACTATATAAACTCATTCCATTCCATTGGTTTGGGGGATCCCGAGTTTGAGAGTCTTAAATCCGATTTTGAGAGTTCTTAAACATTATTTTGCTCCTTAATTAAGCATTCAAACACTCAAGGAGATCAAGGTTTATTTCTTGCCAACATTGGTAAGTTTTCTAACTTTTTCTTCATGTACTTGCATCATTTTTAATGTAGATCTCTTATATTCATGTTCTTACATGTTTATTCATAGTTTCTTCATATGCTTTGCATGTTCATTCATATGTTCATAATATGTTCTTCGCATGTTCTTCGTGTTCTTAGATTAAAACCTTATTTATGCTATATTTAGGGTTGCGATCTTCATGTTAACATGTTATTTCATAGCCGATGATGATCTAGGGTTCATCAATCCGAGGATGATCTAGGAACTACTTCTAAACCCTAATCTTTAGGTAATTCCCCCCTCATTATGCATGATCCCGATTCTTCTGCCTATTCTAAATTCTTCTCGAACTACGCTGACCTGAGCTTCTCACATTGAGAGGAACGTAGGCAATATTCGGATCCGGTCTCAATCACTAACACACTACATACACCGCATCATGATAGAAAGACTGATCAATTCGGGCAATAGGAGTGATAACGTTCAATATTATTCTCTTGTTATAATTTGACCCCCGAACCCATTAACATGCTTTTCTCAATGTTTTGGATATAATTAAAACGGCGTGGCGACTCTCATAATTTTAATGTTGCAATGAATATCCCAAATTCAAACACACGTATTCACAGTGGCGACTCTGCTGGGGACTGCTTTGAAACTTTTTCAAACTTAGTGGGTCTAACTTTCGTTTACATCATGATGTTTGCCATGTTTGCACATGCACCTCACACTTTGCCATGTTTACACATACACCTCACACTTTTCCATGTTTACACATGCACCTCACACTTTGCCATGTTTGCACATGCACCTCACACTTTGCCATGTTTACACATGCACCTCACACTTTGCTATGTTTGCACATGCACCTTGTATTTTTGCCATGTTAATATGTGTACCTTGTATTTTTTCAATACATGTATTTTTTGTACTTTCCCTATAGTACTAAGGTCAAACGAGACTTTGCTATGCTCCCTTGTACATTCTTATCCTCCCCCTCTTCTCTCTCTCTTGCATTGCATTGCATCATTCAAGCATTCAAAAACTTCTCTTTTTTCTCCCTAAAAAGAATTAGTTTCTTGCCACACACTACCATTAGTCCGTGTCAGCACTGCACAGGTCCCCATTACCCGGAGTATTCGATGTGCAGGAATTTGTGCGCTACTGTCGCACTCTTTTCGAGTCACTCGTCTACTCCACTCACCGTGTACGTTCCACGAGCGGTGGGAACCTTTATCCTACCCGTGTCAACCCACACATAGAGATTAGGACACTCCTTGGACCAACCATTTAGGATGTAAATAAATGCAAAACTTTTCATTAAATAAAATGTGCATTGCATCTAGGCGACCTCTAAGGTCCATCGCTCACCCCTTGGGCTATCTATCAAAATTCCTCATCTTGGCCTATCTAGGTTACCTACCCATCATTGTGATCCATTTGGGTCTACCCTTCATCTCGACCCGCTTTGGCCAAAATCCCACCATCCTTTGGCCTCTTAGGACAATCTTATCTACCTTTGACCTCCTAGGTTAACCTTTGACCGCCTAGGTCAACCTTCCCAACCCTTGACCGCCTAGGTCAAATTTATCCGCCTTTGACCTCTTAGGTCTACCCTTGACCTCCTAGGTCAACCTTATCACCTTTGAGCTCTTAGGTCTACCCTTGACCTCCTAGGTCGACCCTATCACCTTCGACCTCTTAGGTCACCCCTCGACCTCTTAGGTTAACTTTTGACCCCATAGGTCAACCTCATCCGCCTTTGACCTCTTAGGTCAACCTTTGACCCCATAGGTAAATGTTGGGTATGCTTACTTCTTGACCCTCCTATTCTCGTTAGAATTGATTGATACCATCACCTATTAATATTTTATGGACTTTAGGACCCTATGTAAGAATTTTTATAACTTCAATGTTTAGATTAGTCCATTTTATAGTATAGGCTTAGATCACAGGACTTGAAGCGGAAAGGAATGAAGATCCAAGTATCAGTGGTTACTGCGCAGGACTTCGCTGCGCAGGACACCACTGCGCAGGAATATCCTGCGCAGCATTCTTCCTCAGTTCAATCCATTCAGATCACCTAACTTGGAAAACGCTTTGAAGATGTACGCTTTTAAGAGTGTTAAGGTGTGCAGAAATGACAAAACAAGCACACTTAGCAGATCCAACGGTGGAGACGCGCTCAAGAGATATATTTCAAATAAAGACAGCTGTCAACCTTCTAGAAGAAGCTTTTTGAATTTGGTCTTCATGCTCAGTCTCCAACGGCTCTATATACCTGCGCACCAATCATATTGTGCCAGGTCATCAACTTTGATTAGAGCTCCAACGGCTATAAAGGACACATGCGCACCAATCATATTGTGCCAGCTCATCGTCCTTGCTCAGAGCTCCAACGGCTATATTCAAGCTCTCAGCTATAAATAAGCCAGCTCATCTTCATTTCCAAGTTGCTAGAGTTTGTGCTTTATAATATCCTTGAAGTTCTGAAGATTGCTGCTTACTATTCACAGATTCAAGATCAACCTTCAACCTTCATACCTTCAAACTCCTGCCCAGATCCTAAGCCTTAAATCACCAGAATTCTTCGTGCTCTTCATCTCATAGATTCATAGAGCCCAGAATTTCTGAACACACACACACCTCTTGAAGCTTTGATCATTAAGATCTTTCTTCTTGAGATACACCGGTTTAGTCTAGGATTTGCTCTTCATAGATTATAGATCTTTGAGATAGTTGTGTTTCATTGTTGTATCTTGTAACTCTCTCATATAATTAGATCTCCTTTAGAAAATCCAAGACTAACCATCTTGGTAGAGGACGTAGATCTTTCATCGATCGAACCTCTCCAAATAGCTTGTTCTTTAATCTCGCTATTTACTTTCTGCTAATCATTTCTGAATTACTGCTTTGTTTGATCTTATCAGATTGCTACTATTGCCGATGTGTTTGTTATTGCTTATTGCCTTAGAACATTTTATCCAACTCTTTAAGCCAAAACTTAGCGCGTGCGTTTTTATCCTTGCGCAGCTTTTTACTGCGCAGATGCTGCTTAAAACTTCCGCTGTGCATTTCACACTCTCACTGCGCGCTATACTTAGCTTATTTGAGAACTGTGCGCATAATCCATTGATTTGCAAAAGGGTTTGAAAAGAATTTTAAAATGCTATTCACCCCCCCCCCCTCTAGCATTTTTCATACCCTTGTTGCCCCTTTGGGACCAACAGTAAACCTCATCCGCCTTTGACCTCTTAGGTCAAACCTTCGACCTCCTAGGTCAACCCTTGACCTCCTAGGACAACCTTATCACCTTTAACCCCTAGGTCAACTTTATCATCTTTGACCTCTTAGGTCTACCCTTGACCCCCTAGGTCAACCTCATCCGCCTTCGACCTCTTAGGTCAACCTTTAACCCCCTAGGTCAACTTAATCATCTTTGACCTCTTAGGTCAACCTTTGACCCCCTAGGTCAACCTCGTCCTCCTAGGTCAACCCTTGACCTCCTAGGTCAACCTTATAACCTTTGACCTCTTAGGTCAACCTTTGACCCCCTCAGTCAACATTATCACCCTTTGACCTCTTAGATCAACCTTTGACCTCCTTGGTCAACCCTATCACCTTCGACCTCCTACGTCAACCTTTGACCCCATAGGTCAACTTTATCCGCCTTTGACCTCTTAGGTCTACCCTTGACCCCCTTGGTCAACCCTATCGCCTTCGACCTCCTAGGTCAACCTTTGACCCCATAGGTCAACCTCATCCGCCTTTGACATCTTGGTCAAACTTTGACCCCTTAGGTCAACCTTATCCGCCTTCAACCTCTTAGGTCAAACCTTGGACCCCTTAGGTAAACTTTATCACCCCTCGACCTCTTAGGTCAACCTCATCCGCCTTTGACCTCTTAGGTCAACCTTTGACCCCCTAGGTCAACTCTATCATCTTTGACCTCTTAGGTCTACCCTTGACCCCCTAGGTCAACTTTTTCAACCTTTGACCTCTTAGGTCAACCCTTGACCCCTAGGTCAAACTTATCCACCTTTGACCTCTTAGGTCAACCTTTGACTCCCTAAGTCAACCCAATCACCTTTGACCTCTTAGGCCAACCTTTAACCCCTAGGTCAACCTTATCCGCTTTTGACCTCTTAGGTCAATCTTTGATTCCATAGGAGAACCCAATTACCTTTGATCTTAACCCGCTTAGGTCAAACCGTCATCTTGACCCACTGTTGTCCAGACCAACCTAGGTCAACCCGTCTCGACCCGTTTAGGTCAATATCCCATCCTCGACCCATCTAGGTCAACTTGTCCGTCTTAGGTTAAAACTACCCCTTCACCTTTGACCCATCTAGGTCAATCCTTGGCCCGCTTAAGTCAACTTACCCGTCTTGAATCTATCTACCGACCTTCAACTAGGTCAATCCCTGACCCATCTAGGTCAACCCGCGACCCGCCTAGGTCGACTTACCTATCTTGGATCCATCTAGGTCAATCTCCAACCTTCCTTGGTCCACCAACCCGAATAGGTCAACCTTAAACTCGCTTAGGTCAAACCATGTCTATCCCGCTTAGATCATCCCATAGGCAACCCGCTACAACCCGCTATCTTGATGCATTCACCATATATCCAACCCTTCTCATTTAGGTCGACCTATCCTTTACCCATCTAGGTCAACCCACCATCATCGATGCATTCTAGCTTGAACCACTTCTTGTCTCAAACCTTAGGTCAAACCTTAGGTCAAATTTAGGTCAAACCTTAAGTCAAACCTTACCCGATTCCTATAGGTCTTCCTCACCCATGCTTGACCAAGGACCGAGTCATCTCCCTCTTTTTTGACCCCTGTGGTCATCTCCCACCTCTTTTTAAAAGTCTAACTTAACTCGAACTACGGCGACCTGAGCCTCCTATTGTGTGGGACCTTTCCCTCATGGTAAGGGGAACGTAGGCAACTTCGGCCCGGTCAAACTTTCAATTTTTTGTCAAAAATGCATTTCAAAACGTGGAGACCGACTCTTTTCCAAAAGCGATTGTATAATGATGCCTTATCATTAAATATGAATCTAATTTAAATTCAACGACCTAATTCATCTACAACCATTACAGAATCCTGCATCATGTCGGCTGCAAGGAACATCGAAGTTGCAACTGAAGCTGCTACCCAAGATCCCGAGACAATCCTCTACATCGGTACTGCTCTTAGTAAGCAAGCATCCCACTTCGAAGCCATTCTCGATGAACAAGCAATCCACTTTAAGGCCATTCTCAACGAGCAAGCAACACACTTTCAGAAGGAGATGCATAAGACCCTAAGAAATATCGAGAGGCGCCATTTGTCTGACATTCGTGGCGTTTATGATTACCTCAGCCGAGTTCTCCCCCTTGCTCAATGTCGACACCCGTACGCTCCTCAAATGTACGGGCCGCCACAGACTTTCCCCGTCGGGATGCCTCATATGACTACTCATCAACAAGGGGTACCGGTACCTAAATCACCCTCAAAGACAGTCCGTGAAAGGAAGGACGAGCGCGAATTCGACGACTTAGGTATACCGTTAGCCAAATTCTTCAAAGGTTTGGTTCGAGCCGGCAAGTTGGCTCCTCTACTCAACTATGAACCAAACAGGGTAAGACCAGACTTGGATCCCTCCAAATACTGAAAATACCACCAATACATTGGGCATGACACTGAAGGTTGCCTCCAATTGAAAAGGAAGATCCAAAGCCTCATTGATAGCGGAGCCATCACCCGCGATAGGAATGCATGGGCGTGAGCAAAGTCCAAACAAGAAAGAGCAAACTGGGGCTACCTCTTTTAAATAATAAATAAAAAGGGTCATTCAGTCTTCGTAGGTTCTAGAGTGTCTTTAGTCAAAAGTCCACCTTGGACTATTTTTGTTTCTTTAGTAAAAGTCCACCCCGGATTAGTCGTTTTTTCTTTCAAATAATAAAGAGTCTTTATTTCTTTTCTCTCTAGACTTGAGACATAATCTTGCATAAATCAATTCCATGAAAATTGTCTTATTCACCATCTTCACTTGATTGCTATATCTTTATATGATGAATTAATCTTAATCTTACTCATTAATGATGACTCATTAAAAGGTAAATGGACCCACAAACCATTCACATAACTAAGTACACAATTGGTCTCAAGATAACAAATGCTTTGACCAATTGGGATGAACGAATCACTTTCTCTTCTCTCTACATTCTACCCCCATACACTCTCTCTACACACTCACCCCTTGTACACCCTTCATGTACACTCTCTATATACACCTTCTCCCATACACTATCCTCATACGCCTCTCATCCCACCATTAGACCCCTTTTCCATACGGTCATGACAAAGAAATGGACTGCGGTTGCTCATCATCAAATAGACATCCATGCTGCCACAATTTAAGGGGTTGTTTGTTCCCTTCGTAAGTACTACATGCCGATACACTGGGGCTGTCCGTATCCCATCGCAAATATAAAAGGAATGTACGAGGTCATTCATGCCATTAATAGGTGCACGTGATAATCCGATGGAGCTCTACCGGTGAAGATTAAGGGGCTAAGATGCCCGCCGCCAGCAAAAGGCCGCTTGAACTATAAGGAGGCTACCTCGCAATCGAGAGAGGCGAAAGAAAACTAGGGACTCGTCTTGCCCAATGTTTCATGTACAAATGTATATATATATAAAAAAGGGGATCGCTAGGTTGAAACCCAAAAGGGCGACCTAGGCAAAAGTTAGACCATTGCACAAAAAAGAAGCCCGCTAGGTTGAAAACCCGAAATGGCGGCCTAGGCAAAAAAAAGGGTGTGCACAAAGAGATAAAATAAAAAAAAATAAAGAAAAATAGAAGGGGCTATCACTATAGAAAAGTAAAAGTCCCATTTTATTTTCCCTTCAAATGTTCTATTTTTCTTTCTTTCCCTGCAAAGAAGATTAACGCGGTAGCAGCAGCCATGACATCTAGAATGGAGCAAGCCACGGCAATGAGCTACAATGATGCAGCCTGCCTCGACAAGGAACAACTCACCTCAGTTAAACGAACCTCACACCTCTAAACTCAACCCCAACTTCATCATCATCCGGGCCTCCCCCGAACTACGCGAACCTGAACTTCTCACCATGAGGAGAACGTAGGCAACCTTAGGGTCCGGTCCAAAATATACACAACCCACCTCGTAGCCAATTTTCCTTCTCTTCTCTCTTGCCCCATATTTCTACTCCTGACTTCTTCACTCACAATTGATCAAAACATTTATTATTTCGAGACTACTTGTCTAAAACATAATCATAAGATGCATAACTAATCAATGAGGTCCATTCTCGACCAATCAAATGAGAATCTTGAATAAAACAATTTTCAAATGTCTCGACAAGTCTTCCGTTCTACAATCTAGGAAAGAGCTAAACACTTACTTTCTGTCAAGCAGGGGCTTCCTCCCTTTTGTACATATATACACTCAGTTGCCCAAAGAGTCAAAATGTGAGTACTATCTCTCTCTCTCTTACTCTCCCCAAAATGCCCCCGCATGTTTTCAAACAATTCTTTTTTCCTTTTTTGAGTCGACTGAATGATTTCAAAAAAAAAAAAAAATGATGACGCAAAAGAGATGCCCGCTAGATTGAAAACCCGCAAGGGCGGTCTAGGCAGAAAAAAGGGTGCGTCTTAAAGGAGGTAGGATACCCCGCTCTACACCCTTATCGAACTAGGGCTTCCCCAACAGAATGGGTCGACTATGTGGTTTCTCGGAGAATATCGAGGCTTCGACAAGCACATACTTAGAAGAAGGGCATCCCTCATCATCAAGCTCGACGTAGAATTTCTCAAAGGAGGAAGGGTGCCCGCTCACCAAATTAGATAATCCCCAACGGAATGGGTCGACTATGTGGTTTCCCAAAGAATACCGAGGCTTCAACAAGGATGTACCCCTCATCGTCAAACTCTGCACATGATGAACACTTTGAATTTGTTAGAATCATAACTAATTATAAGGCATCTTTATAAAATCATAACACTTTCAAAAGTATTCTCTTCCCTGACACTTTGTTTATAAACCCGCACTCTCGGTCTCCACAAAATTGTAAAAACATCCTCGATCCATCTAAGACCCATCTCCGTGATTCTTTAGTTGACTCGGTCCTTTACCCTATCTCCTACACTTTAGGGAACCCCTAGGCCTAAACCCTCAACTCTCTACGTCCCAATCTGACTTGATTCAAAACCTTAGGTCCCGTACCTACCCGGTCATCTTACATAGGTTACACCATAACCCCTTAGCTCGACCCTCCAAAAGTTAGTAGCATGACTCCTAAAGCCTTAAACCAGTCTACCGAATCCAAATCCTTAGAATGACCCATTAGGTCCCGAACCTACCGGTCTCGAGTCTACCTGATCTCTTAGATCCCAAACCTACCAATATATATTCATCCATACCATGTCTAAAACCATGCTCTCTTATCCTCTTAGGTCCAACCTCTTAGGTCTACATAGTCTAACCTGTGGAGCAATCCCTGAGATCCCAAGACCATTCGAGTCTACCAAACACCTACCTTTTAGGTCTCTAGAATATCTGATCCATACCTTAGGCCTCAACCCCTAAACTTTTAGGTCACAAGACTTTCTACCCTTTAGGTCTCTCACCTTACATCTCCACCCTTTGGACTCTTTAATTCCCAAGCCTACTTGGTCCGACTAAAAGCGACACATCTACGTCTCCCGACCCCCGTCATGTCCAAGCCATGACCCTACCACTCTTAAACCTACCAAGTACCAACCTAGTGTCACCCATTAGCCTCAAAAGACTTCCTAGTCTGACCTTCAACCCTTTAAGGACTCTAACCTACTTAATCCAAGCCGAGTCCAAACCTCGCCACCTACAAGGTCCACCTTTGAACTCCATGGATCTCAAACATCGCTCTCCCAACGAGTCCAAATCTCAAAACCTTGCTCAAGTACATAGGATCTCCTGCGCACCACGCCATTCCATAGGGATCTCAATACCCATCAGGTTAAAACCCGTGTCCTTAAACACCTTTGGTCCCATCCCTAACCTACCTTCGCAATTGCCAAACGAGCTTAGTCACACGCATGACCTCTAAGACAAAATTAAGTCCTAAGTATACCCAATCCTGTTAGGTACCTATTGCACTCGAGCAAAGTCTTTGAGACTCAAGTCCATACCTATGCGCCAACATGGTCACATATCCAAACCCATGTCCCGCACCTATGGTTCGCACCTAGCCTAAACTTTCAAACACTCTAGAATCCAAGCCCGACATGCGTATTAGGTACTAGGATCATCCAATCCCAATCCGTTGCTCCTTGGCCGACCTCAAACTTGCTTGGTCCTAACCCATTACGCGGTTTCTCTAGGACAAAAGACTTACCCGCTTGAAAGCCTTATGTCCCAACGCTACCCTGCCTAGCCTTCGATCTCCTAGATCCCACGCCTACCATTCCATTAGGCCCCGGTCTCCTTAACACATGTCTGAGTCTTACCCTAGCTAAACCCTAGCACTCTAGCCTAGGTCTAACCTATCGAGCCTATCCAGCCATGAGGTATCAAGCTCACCTGCACCAAACCGCAACACTCTTAGACCTCAAACTTGCTCGGTCTAAACCAAGACAAACCTTCAAATGCTTTCGGTCTCCAAACCCTAGCCTCAAGCCTAGGTAGTCACCTTCTATTCAAAGCCTAGCCTTAAACCTAGGTAATAGCATTCCCTCTAAACCCTAGTCCCAAACCTAGGTAATCGCCTTCTCTCTAAACCCTAGCCTCAAGCCTAGGTAGTCACCTTCTATCCGAAGCCTAGCCTTAAACCTAGGTAATCACATTCTCTCAACCCTAGCCTCAAGCCTAGGTGGCCACATCCTCTACAAAACCTAGCCTCTAGCCTAGGAAGTCACATGCGCTCCGAACCCTAGCCTCAAGCCTAGGTAATCACATCTTCCCAAACCCTAGCCTCAAGCCTAGGTAATCACATCTTCCCAAACCCTAGCCTCAAGCCTAGGTAGTCACATTCCCTCCAAACCCTAGCCTCAAGCCTAGGTAGTCGCATTCTCTCCAAACCCTAGCCCCAAGCCTAGGTAATTACATCCTTCCAAACCCTAGCCTAAAGCCTAGGAAGTTACATCCTTCTTAAACCCTAGCCTTGATCCTAGGTAGTCACATTCTCTCCAAACCCTAGCCTCAAGCCTAGGTAGTCGACATTCTTTCCAAACCCTAGCCTCAAACCTAGGAAGTCGCGTTCTCCCCAAACCCTAGCCTCAAGCCTAGGTAGTCACATATCCTCTCTAAACCCTAGCCTTAAGCCTGGGAAACCGCAACATCCTCTTTAACCCTAGCCCAAGTTCTAGGGAATTTCCAAAGCCCCGCATGCAACATCATTTCCAAATTCCCGAAACCCTAGTCTCGAAACCTAGGAAGTTTACAATCTCAATCCCCCATCTTATTAAACCCTAGCCGTGAGTAGACGTGTCCATGCCGGTTAACCGCCGGTTAGCCGGTTATAACCGCCGGTTAATTTTACCGGTAATCCCTAACCGTGGAGTAACCTTCTAACCGCCACATCCGGTTACGGTTATCCGGTTAACGGTTAAACCGGTTAATCCGGTTTTGCCGGTTAACCCGGTTATGAGACTTTTTCAATTTTTTTTTTTTTTTTTTAAAAAGAAACAGTTTTTTAGGATTTTGTTAGAAAACTGACTAAAAATCATTAAGAAACTAACTGAAAATGAAATAAAAACACCAATTTTGTTAGAAAACTAACTGAAATCGTTAAAAAACTGACTGAAATTGTTAAAAAAACTGACTGTAATTCTTAAAACTAACTCGAAAATGGTAAGAAACTGACGGTTAGTATAGACGGTTGAACCGGCGGTTAGCTTCCCGGTTATAACCGCCGATTGACGGTTATCAAAATGGACTAACCTTAACCGAACCTTGAAAATACGGTTGACGGTTGAGACGGTTCACGGTTAACCGGTTAGCCGGGTTTGACCGGTTTTGACTGGTTAAAAAACCTCCGGTTAGCCGGTTCCGGTTAGATTTTGGACACGTCTAGCCGTGAGCCTAGGAAGCCATACCCTCACTAAACCCTAGCGTCGAGCCTAGGATTCAACATTCCCTTCAAAACCCTAGCATCTAGGAAGTTCCCAAACCTCAACCTCTCCAAGCCCTAGCACTAAGCCTAGGATAGAATACTCGCCTCATGCTCAAATGAACTCCAATCCCTAGCCCGTAAGCCTAGGAAACCCACATTATCTCCAAGACATAATCTAAAGCCCAAGAAGCCATGACATCTTTGGCATCCCTATCTCAAGATTAGGAGATCACCATCTTCCTTATTCCCTTTCCTTAAAAAGCCTTAGGTCCTACCTCTAGGCAACCAAGAAAAATGTCCCTTACCTAACACCTTGGTCTCAATGGCTCATAGCCTCATTCCCTCCTAAATTAGGATAAGCGGAACCCAGATCATGTTTCCCATATTAGCGACTCCCCAAGAGTCCATCTCCTTCGCGTCCCCCTAAAGGTCCTTCGCCCTTGTGACTCACCAAAGAGTCCTTTGTGACTCCCCGAGAGTCTATCACCTTTGTGACTCCCCGAGAGTCCGTCACCTTTGTGACTCCCCGAGAGTCTATCACCTTTGTGACTCCCCGAGAGTTCATCCCGTTTGCGGCTTCATAACAATCCATCATCTTTGCCTCCACATGCAAAATTTCAGTTTTACCCCTAGTACATTCCCCTTTGTTCATTTTAGGTGCCCTTAACCTATTTTGACCGATATTCGTTACCTTTGGGTACGGAAAGCCCTTTAAAATTTCCATTTCTATCCCATCTTCACCGCGATTATCGGAACTTGTCCGTTTCTACCTCATTAGGCCCAAATATTTGCTTAGGATTCGTATGATTGCAGAGACCCGTTCGCCTCTATGTCATACGCATCCTAGATCGATCGTGATTGGCAGAGACCCGTTCGTCTCTAATTGCGAGAAATCCAGCATCTATTATTTTACCACTTCCACCGTGAGGCCATTTAGACGCCGTAGTCTTTATTGTCTCATTAGCCCCAAATATTTGCTTAGGATTCGTATGATTGCAGAGACCCGTTCGCCTCTATGTCATGCGCATCCTAGATCGATCGTGATTGGCAGAGACCCGTTCATCTCTAATTGCGAGAGATCCAGCATCTATTATTTTACCACTTCCACCGTGAGGCCATTTAGACGCCGTAGTCTTTATTGTCTCATTATCCCTAAATATTTGCTTAGGATTCGTATGATTGCAGAGACCCGTTCGCCTCTATGTCATGCGCATCCTAGATCGATCGTGATTGGCAGAGACCCGTTCGTCTCTAATTGCGAGAGATCTAGCATCTATTATTTTAGCGCGATCGGCAGGAACCCGTCCGTTTCTGATTGCCTTTACCCCGGCAGTTACCACTTCCACCTTGAGGCCATTTAGACTCCGTAGTCTTTATTGTCTCATTATCCCCCAATATTTGCTTAGGGTTCATATGATTGTAGAAACCCGTCAGCCTCTACGTCATGTGCATCCTAGAACGATCGCGGCCGTTGCGAAAGTTCCAGCATTTATTATTTCCATCTTGGGATTATTTAGACGCCGTAGTCTTTATTGTCCCATTATCCCTCTTACCTCCTTTTCCCAAATGATTTCATTGCTTACGAATGTTCGTTCTTCATACAAGATAGTATCCGTAGGATTGTTATCCCCAGCAGGAGTCTGATGTCTCGTTTCCCTAACGAATGTTCAGTCTTCATACAGGATAGGGTCCGTAGGTTTGTTATCCGCAGCAGAAGTTCGATGTCTCGTTTTATCCACAGTATCTTCGAACTACGACCGGCTTGATTCCTCCGAGGATACGTAGGAAGCCTGAAAAGGTTCAGCCACCCGACCGCCTTGGTCATTTCCTATCCCCTCTGAACTACGACCGGCTTGATTCTTCCAATGATACGTAAGAAACCTGAAAAGGTTCAGCCACCCGACCGACATGGTCATCTCTCATCCCCTGCAGTTGCATTTTCCCCGGCAGATGCATTTTCCCACAGATCAGACTTCTCCCCAGCAGAAGATGTTGCTCCCCACCAGTGGACAATCATTCCCAATTTCCTATCAGATCTGAACTACATTTGGCTTGATTCCCCTGTGGATACATAGGTCGCCTCCAAGGTTCATCCGTTCCATCGATCCTTTCATCTGTTTTGAAACTCATGTTCCAGAACGGATCCTTCTTTTATCGTCGACCCTCCATTGCCATGCAAGAAGCGTCGCCGAGGGGCTACTGTTAGTACCCGATCTGAAAATGAGTTTATTAGGGCTTTCCCAAATATACGAGGACTTTATAGGAATTAGAAACCTTGCAAAGACTTGTCCCGGATTCCCAAAATATGTCTCATTATTCTAGAAAACCCTAAATATGGTCAAAATATGGTTTCCTTAAACCATGCAGAAACCCTAGCTTAGGAATCACGTCAGCCCGCAACCTTGGCCACGCGGCCAACCTTGCTGCGCCCCAACCTTGGCCACGCGGCCACTCTTGTCGCCGTCTTCAATCATGGCCAGGCAGCCAACCTTGCTCCGGATGATCCTGGCCGTCAGATCTTCCCCTCAGTTTACTATATAAACTCATTCCATTCCATTGGTTTGGGGGATCCCGAGTTTGAGAGTCTTAAATCCGATTTTGAGAGTTCTTAAACATTATTTTGCTCCTTAATTAAGCATTCAAACACTCAAGGAGATCAAGGTTTATTTCTTGCCAACATAGGTAAGTTTTCTAACTTTTTCTTCACGTTCTTGCATCATTTTTAATGTAGATCTCTTATATTCATGTTCTTACATGTTTATTCATAGTTTCTTCATATGCTTTGCATGTTCATTCATATGTTCATAATATGTTCTTCGCATGTTCTTCGTGTTCTTAGATTAAAACCTTATTTATGCTATATTTAGGGTTGCGATCTTCATGTTAACATGTTATTTCATAGCCGATGATGATCTAGGGTTCATCAATCCGAGGATGATCTAGGAACTACTTCTAAACCCTAATCTTTAGGTAATTCCCCCCTCATTATGCATGATCCCGATTCTTCTGCCTATTCTAAATTCTTCTCGAACTACGCTGACCTGAGCTTCTCATATTGAGAGGAACGTAGGCAATCTTTGGATCCGGTCTCAATCACTAACACACTACATACACCGCATCATGATAGAAAGACTGATCAATTCGGGCAATAGGAGTGATAACGTTCAATATTCTTCTCTTGTTGTAATTTGACCCCCGAACCCATTAACATGCTTTTCTCAATGTTTTGGCTATAATTAAAATGGCGTGGCGACTCTCATAATTTTAATGTTGCAATGAATATCCCAAATTCAAACACACGTATTCACAGCAGCACATATTATGCGCACTCAATGCTCATGGCTTCCATGCGCGCGCATACTTGCCTTAGTCAATTCTCTCATTTCCTGACCTCACCTTTTAGAAGCTTGGAAAGCGTCATAACAAGCTACGCTTTTTGAAATGAGCCAAAGTGCTGATGTGTACATACGAAAAATCACACTCAGCATACACGTAGATGGAGACGCGCCTCATGTTTGAAATTCAAAATGAAGACAGATGTCATCCTTCTAGAAGAATTCTGAAGCTTATCCACTTGCTATGTCTCCAACGGCTATAAAGGACAGCTGCGCGCCAATTACATTGTGACAGCGCATCAACCTTGCTCAGAGCTCCAACGGCTAGTTTTTGAAGCTCCACTATAAATAGCCCGCTCATCCTCATTTTCCATGTGGTGTGTGAATTGCTTGAGTTTTGCTTCCAAAGAGAAACTCTGAAGATTTGAAGATTGCTTGCTCATTTCCAAAATTCCAAGATCAACATTCATACCTTCATACTTAATCCAAGCCCAGATTCTATAAGCCTTGTATCACCCAGAATATCTTGTGCTCTCCATCTCTTAGATTCAAAGAGCCCAGATTTCTGTCACACACACACCTCTTGAAGCTTTGATCATATCGATCTAACTTCTTGAGATACACCGGTTTAGTCTAGGATTTGTTCTTCATAGATTATAGATCTTTGAGTTAGTTTGTTCTACATTGTTGTAACTTGTAACTCTCTCATATAACAAGATCTCATTAGAAAATCCAAGACTAACCATCTTTGTAGAGGACGTAGATCTTTTCCCGATCGAACCTCTCCAAATAGCTTGTCTTTATATTCTGCTTTGCATATTACTTTCAAGCTTTTCTAATATATTGCTCTGTTTGATCTTTGTAGATTGTTTTGCATCGTTTGCATTGTGTTTGTTTGCTTTCTGCCTAAGTACCATTTTGCGCCACTCTTTAGCCAAAACATAGCGCGTGCGTTTTACACTTCTGCGCATCTCCCTGCGCATAAGTGATTGCTTTAAATTTCCGCTGTGCATTTCACACTCTCATTGTGCGCTATACTTAGCCAAAATTAGAGATGTGCGCATTTTCCATTGCTTTGCAAAAGGGTTTGAAAATAATTTTAAATCGCTATTCACCCCCCCTCTAGCAATTTTCATACCCTTGTTGCCCTTCTGGGACCAACAGGGTGGATCAATGTAATAGAGATAGCTAGTGAAGAAGAGGAGACTACTCACCTAGTTCCACATGTGGGCGAGAGCATTCCAAATTTTAATAAAGAAGTTTCTTTTTGGTACATGTTGTCTCGGAATCAAACACTAAGTAAGAACAATGATAACTTCACACGCGAGGGGGAAAATTTGCCATACTTCATGTTCCCTGAACCATGGATCGACCATAGGGGGAAGCTCCAGCCGGGTTTTGAAATATTCAGTGACTGTGATCCGTACTCACTTGAAACAGAATAGATGCAATTCTCGTGGCTACCTCGAGAATTAGGGGGTTCCAAGGCCGAAGCATTCAGTGAGTGGGACTTTGTGATGGGAGAAGACTTACTGCACCAATTTCTCAACCTTTGCAAGCTAGAGGACACTCAGATCAATGCAATAGACAAGGGGGACGCTCCGAACCAAGACTACTCCAAGCTCATCGAGAAGAGTGACAAGCCTATTAAGAATTAGTACACAACTGGGGGACCCATAGCAAGTGAAGACTTCCTGATCAAAGAATTAGGATGTACTCCCCATCCCCATAGAGAAAGAAAATTTGTAACTCTTACCTTATAGTCAGATACCACTACAGATGAGCTCACCCAAGAGGACTTGGATGCCATTGCGGAACATGTATTCCCCTACTTTCTTAATGAAAAAATAGATCTTTCTGAGTATCCCGAGATTGCTAGCATTCTAAATGATGAATTAACTAATAACTCTAACGAATTAGATAATAATGAGTCATATGACGAGATAGATCAAGAAAACGAACAAATCTTAAAAGAAATTAATAAGAAAGTAGGTTTTCATGGTGGAAATGGTCCTATTGATGCCGAAGAAATGCAAACTGTTAATCTGGGGACGGACGATGATCCGAAAGAGACCAAGATTGGCAGTTTCTTCAAGGGGGAAGATCGACAAGCCCTTATAGCACTTCTCCGAGAATTCGTAGATGTGTTCGCTTGGTCCTACAAAGATATGCCGGGGATAGCCAATTCGATTGTTGAACATAAGATACTGCTGCTTCCCGATTCGAAACCAGTTAAGCAGAAACTCCGCAGAATTAAACCCGAGTAGTCGGTACAAATCAAGCAAGAGTTAGAGAAACTCCTGAGCGTTGGGTTCATCAAACTAATAGAGTATCCAACCTGGTTGGCTAATACTGTGCAGGTTTCCAAGGCAAATGGAAAGGTCCGCGTCTGCGTTGATTTCCGTGATCTCAAGAGAGCATCTCCGAAAGATGATTTTCCTCTCCCAAACATAGACATGCTCATTGACAATACCGCGAAATACGAAGTCCGTTCATTCATAGACGGATTCGCCGGTTACAACCAGATCCTCATGACCGAGGAGGACCAACAAAAAACAGCGTTTACCATACCTTGGGGGACGTTCTGTTATACGGTCATGCCATTCAGACTGAAAAATGCCAGAGCCACTTATCAGAGAGCTGTAACTGCGTTGTTCTATGACATGATACATAAAGAAATGGAGGTGTATGTTTATGACATGATCATACACTCCAAAGGCTCCGATGGACAGCACTTTCGTCGACCTTAGAAAGTTATTTGAAAGGTTGAGACACTACAAGATGAGACTTAATCCGGCCAAGTGCACATTTGGGGTAGTGAATGGAAAAGTGTTAGGGTACATGGTCACCGAGCATGGTATAGAAACGGATCCCGCTAAGATCAAAGCCATCATTGACATGGCTCCACCTAAGATGCAAAAAGAAGTCAAGGGATTCATGGGTCGCCTTCAGTACATTAGTCATTTCATTAATCAGCTAACGACGATGTGCGAGCCCATTTTTAAGCTCCTCAAGAAGAATGCATCCCTAGAATGGACCAAAGAGTGCCAAGAAGCCTTCGAAAAGGTCAAAGAGTATTTGGTCAACCCTCCTGTATTGGTCCCACCGCATAAAGAGAAACCGTTGACCTTGTACCTCACAGTTAATGATACTGCATTAGGGGCTATGCTATCATAAGAGCAACCCGATTCGAAGAAAGAGAATGATGTGTAGTTTGTTAATCGTCGCTTCAAAGGGGCTGAATTGAATTACTCTGCATTAGAAAAGTCGTGTGTTGCACTGATATGGGTAGCTGAGAGACTAAAGCCGTATATGGAGGCGTTTCCTGTACAACTGATTGACCGAATGGACCCAATAAAGTACATCTTCGAGAAGTTGCATGTCTCCTCTAGGATAGCCAAGTGGTACTTTATGCTCGCAGGGTACGATATCACTTACATCACACAGAAATCCGTGAGAGGAAGAGTCTTCGCGGACCATTTAGCCGAATTTCCATGTGATGAAGCGAAGGGGGAATACCCGCGATTCCCTGATGAGGACATCTTAGCAATAGCAAAAAATAAGTGGCAATTATATTTCGATGACGCTGCCAATAAACGGGGATATGGCATTGGCATGTTACTAGTAGATCCCTCAGATTCCTACACTCCACTCGCAATCCGCCTTAACTTTGAGGCCACTAACAATATTGCCGAGTACGAAGCTTGCATAGCGGGGCTTGAAGCAGCCTTAGAAAGAAATGTGACCGAACTAGAAGTGTACGGAGATTCACAACTTATAATCTTTCAGTCACTCAAGAAGTGGAAGGTACAAGATCCTACACTCCAGAAATATAACGACTGTTAGGCCCAATTGGAAGGAAAATAGGCTAGAGGGGGTGTGAATAGCCTAATTAAAACTTTTTCAAAGAAACACTTTATAAATGCAAAGTCACTTATTAGTTTGCAAACTATTATCAGTAAGCGCAGCGGAGAAGATATGACTTAGTTTCACTCACACAAAATCAGTATGAAATGGTTTTGAGAGCTTGGTTTAAACAAAAAGTGATTTCTAAAAGTTCAATGCAGTTTCAAGAGATTGGAAAATAGAAATTACAATGAATCAGTAAGAACAAGTAGGATCTGCCGGTGATAGAATTCCAACCGGCAAGGACAAAGTAAGAAACATGGGACACAATGATTTGGAGAGGTTCACAGTGTAAATACTGCTACGTCCTCTACCAATTTTGGTCAGAACTTGGATTTGGGTTAAGAGCACTATTAGATATCCCTAGTCTATTACAAGAACGGCTTTTCCGGATGCAAAGACTAAATTCTAGAGATCACTAATGGATCGTAATACAAATACTGACCAAGTGTTTTTGAGCGGCAAGTCCAAGAGAACTTATCTCACTCAGGTGGGTGTGTGAATAACTCAAGCTACGTATTCCTTAGAATAATCTAGTTCGGGAATACTTACAATGTTGTAAGTTTGTGCACAAGTGTATGTCCTAATAAATGTTCTAATGATTATCTGGACAGAATGTTTGAGCTTTTAATGAACGCTCTAAACAATCAACTATCTTCAATGCACTATTTTCACAACCTTCTTCAATGCTTTAAGTCCTCTATTTATAGGAGTTAATGACTTAAGTCTTGATGAAGAAGGCTTGCAATTTGAAATTCTAGCTGGGTAGTTGAGGAGCATTAAATGCGGTATCTTCAGCATTAATGGCAAAGATATGGAGTACACGCATGTCTTGAAAAGTCTCATGGGTAAAGACCCTTTTGTCTCAACCGGTTACCTGCAAAAAGCAAGTAGAGACAGTAGAACTAAAAATAGCTATGTGTCAGATGGCACAGTAATCATAACAGAGCAGATAAACTACTTCCAGATAAGACAGTACGAAAGTACAAAGACAATCGGTAAGGTTGACTTTAAGGTAGAGCGATGTAACTTGACTACCAGTACAGACTGTCTTTGCCGATCGGTAACTTGAGTAGTAAGTTAATCGGCAACTTGAGTAGTAAGTTGATCGGCAACTTGAATGCTGGTCCGCTAATTTGCTTCCTCTAGCTGGTTTGCCTTGATTGAAGAGTTGTTATACATCTGTGCTGGTCACAAAGAATCCTAAAGGTACCTTACAAAGGTTCTAATAAAATTGGGGGATCCTAAGTGTTAAACATGATTGGGATTAAGCAATTCTATGTCCTATACATATATTTGAACAACAATCTCCTCCTAATTGCTTAAGTCCAATCACCCTATCCAAGAACATCTATCTTAGCTTAGTAAAAGAATGTATAAGGAATGTCTATTTATTATCATTCCCTAAGCCAAGTCACACACTAGATGTCTTAGAAATAAAAATAAAATAAAATAGATAGAGAAAAAGAAAAATGGACTGCTGATAGCAATGATCAGCAGAGAAATAATAATCTGTAAAACAAAGTTAGCAGGAAGAGCAGCAGATATATTATAAGAGTATAACATAAAAATTAAGCATACACAAAAACAGAATTTTAGCAAAGAGTTTGTTGGATATATCTTTGAAGGTCTTCGGGATATCTATATCATTGGCTACATTGACTCAAGACAAGGGAGGGTCTTCTTGTTGGTCAGCAGACTTTGATGTAGATTCAGTACGCTTGGCCTTCTTATTTTCTCTGGCTTCTTCTTTGTCAGCTTTTCTTTTCTGTCTCCTCTGAGCACTTTGTAACCTCTCAGTCAGCATCTTGTTATTTGCTTTAAGAGCCGCAATCTTTATTTGAGCTTCAGTAAGAGCAAGATTGGCAGCAGATAGATCTTTTTCAGTTCTCTTTAAGTCTCTGATCTGCAATCTTTGGTTATCAACAAGTTGCTTCTGAATGGAATGCATACTCCCCAAACTTTCTGATAGGGTAATCAGTCTAGATTCTCTGTCCACCAGAAGTTCTTTCAAGTCTTGGATTCTCTTGTTTTCATCCTCCTGATTGGACTTAAGGATTTTGTTAGAAAGATCCTCATAGATATGGTTCAATTTGTCTCAGAGGAAGAGGCTAGTATCGCCTAGATCGGCACGAGTAACAGGCACTTGTAGATCCTCAGTATCCCCTTCAAGGTGACTGAAGTATTCATACATACTATTCAGTACCACGGGCTTTGTAAGACCAAGAGAAGAATGTACCAGGAAGGAAGGAATAAAGTCTTCATTGATTAGATCAGCATCTTCTACAACACCATCAGGATTAGGCACAGACATCTCATCATCAGAAGATAGAACGATCAGCAAAGGAGATGCTGGCATCGGAACGGGAGCAGATGGCAGAGGCAAGGGCGAAACTTGTAGAATGAAAGTAGCATCAGCAGCATATTTATCGGTAAGAAGGAACTCAGCAGGAATAGAGGTAGAGTCAATGAGATCGGCAGCAGTATTGGCATGGAAGATCAGCAGAGGAAAGTCAAGATGCACAATAAGCACACGATCTCCAGACGGATGAAAAACACCATTGTCTTCCATAGAAAGGAATAAGGCCAGAAATAGGTTCAAGCAAGCTCGGCCCTCAAGAATCATGTTGACCACATTCACAATCATCAATCTTGAGGTAAAGACAAGGTGATCAGCACGCTGTCGAGGGTAAAACATCGGCAGAGTCATTGCAAGAGTAGCAGATTTGACCAAGTATAGCAGACCACGAGAATCAGTAGCCCTGAATTCAAGTATATCATGAAGTTCATCGTTGATCATCATGCACCTTCTCATCCAACCATTCGAGTTGATGCAGACTTCCTTAGAAGAGGGACCAGGTAGGTGAATTTTACCACCATCCTTTAACTTACCAGGTAAGCAGTGTAGAGGTTCATAGACTGGTCCTTTCACCTTGAGCTTTGACACCCGGGGAGCCTTCCCTTTCTTTCTTTTGAAATCTGGTTTAATCCAGGGTAAGAATATAAGCTGCTCACTCGTTGAGCCAGCAAGGAAAGAATGGTTTGAACCAAAGGGATAAGGAATTGGTTGTAGACTAGTTATCGGTAGCTCCATGTAGTCCTCAGGATCTATCTCGTCTGAGATTTTATTACCATCAGAAATATTAACAACAGCAGGTTACTCTCTAGAGACAGGATCAACAACTGGAGCAGGAAGGGCTTCAGGAGCAGGCAGCAGAGGAAAGGAATCAGGAACAAATAAAGCATCAAGGTCAGCATTGTTAACTGGAATGGCAATCTTTGTATCGGCACCTCCTCCCAATTCAACAATCTCTCTAACACCAGTAGATTCAACCAGAATCACATCAGCAGAAAAAAGAGAAACTTGAACAATCTGAGTGTCTGAAGTTTCTCAGAGACTTCATCAGCAGTGACAAGATTAATCTAAGTGTTGGTAGTTGGCTCAGAAAGATGAGTGTCAAAAGTTGGCTCATCGGCAATATCTATAGTAGCATCTTCTCCTCCTGAGATCGACAAATCCCTAACAACAACTTCATCAGCAACAAGAGTGTCAGTAGTTTGCTCAACTGATGCAACTTGGTCTTCTTCTTTAATCAGAGGTTGAGTTTCCATAGTTTCCTCAACTTGATTTACCAAGGGCTCATCAGCAGCATTGGTTTCATCAGCAGGTTGAGTGTCGGAAGTTTTCTCAACAATATGTTCATCAGATTTATCTGCATATCCTTTATCAGCAGAGCCTCCATCACTGATCAATACTGAATCAGCAAAGGCTTTAGCGGATGATATAGTGGTGGCAGGAACTGAGGGCTTCTTGTAGACAATGCTAATTGGCATCTTGTCATACTCACCTATTGAATCGGAAGAAGTGAGAGTGTCACCAGCAGATTTGTGAGCACAGAGGAAGTCAGCAATATCTACTGAGCTGCTTGGAGTTGGATTAGGAGTAATTGTTGGTTGCTCGGCCGCACGCTTGGAGAGAAAAGCTTTAGATTCTCTTATCAGATCAATGGTGATTGTCTTTACTTTCTTCAAGAACTGATCAGCTAGATGACCAGTAGAGATGGTCTCACTATCGTTGTAGACAAGTAAGTCATCATCATCTTCTAGTCTTCCCATTTGGTAGGGATCAAATTTAAGGAAGTTTGACTGCTGACCGTATACCTCAGCATAGGTAACCCATACACTTTGGACCATCAAGTCTTGTCTAAATCTATCTTGGAAGAGGTAGACTTGATTCCAGAGAGTCGGCAGCAGATCAAAGAAACGCCCAAAGTTTAACCTGAGCACAGATTCTGATAACCTTTGAAATTTTTGAAGAGGGACAAACTTCTCTTTGAACATATCAGTGAGTCGGTTCAAGCTCGTAAGGTCCACATAATCAGCTCGATTCCCAGGAGGAACTGACTCCTTTCTTTCCTCATAAAACTGGAGCAGTCGGCGAATGAGGGGATTGAGATGATCAATGGGAAACACCCAATTCTTTGGAAGGACCTTATTTATGAGAGACCAATGGTTGCGATAGAAAGAATGGAAAGTGGGGTTTCTTATTGGTCGGCATTTTCTTACAACAACAGACCTCTTCAGTACATCAGCAATAGGATCTTCAGCCAGATCAGCAATGTCTTCTACTTCAGTCTTAATTATAGGAGAAGCAAGTGAAATACCAGAGAGAATATGTGGAGGAAATCTTATCATCTTGGCTCTAGGATCAGCATCTGGAATTGTAACAAACTGAACCTGATCAGCAGGTTTTGGCTTTGGAACGATAGATGGTTCACCGGCAGATATAACTTTTGACTTTTTGGTTGGCTCTTTATCAGCAGCCTTGACTAACTTCCTTTTTCTAGGAGCAGCATGAGTTGAGTCAGCAAGAATCCTGTCGGTAGATGGAGCAGGAGTAGATACATCTGTAGGGGCAACAACAGCAACTTTAACAATCTTCTTTGCCTTCTTCTTTTTCGGAGTACCAGCAGTAGGAACAACTATTGTGCCGGTAGAAGCCTTCTTGGTAATTCTGTTCCAGTCAGAAAGCTTGAAGGATTTAAGCTTATCAAACTTAAGGCTTGGAGGTGCTGGGGAAGCTCTAACGATTTCTGAGTTGTGCCTCAAAATAGTGCTAATCAGCATATAGTGACAACCCTTTCCAGGGTGAGCCTTGTTCTTTCGTCTATCCTCTTTCCACTTGAAAGCAGCAATGGCAATGACCCTAAATAGGTAGGCACACCAGTTGAATTCTTCTTGCAATACAATGGCAGCCATTGCTTCAAACTGTACATCAGTAATATGGCTGTGAGATCCAGATCTGCAGACCAAACACCTATCAACAATTTCAGTAAGAGCAAAATATCTCCTTCTATAATGGGTTTTCAGATGATTATCTCTACTAAGTCTAGGACCGGCTCCCCTCATAAGGGTCCATGCCTTGTCCAAGGACTTATCATCAGTAAGACTAGTTACACCTTCACTTCTAAGGAGTGGGAAAACAGCAGAAATAGAGGATGGAGTGATGGATATAGGGACGCCGGCGACAGTAGAGTTGATGGAGACGAAGGTAGACGGGTCGTTTGCAGCAGTGATAACTGAGGCGTTGGAGAAGAACTCTTGAACTTGACCCAAAAATAAGAACTCAACACCAGTCGGGGTGATGAATGAGTCCAGAAGAGAACCAATCATCAAATTCTTCAAGAAATCCCCGTCGGTTGAGTCTTCGAAGAACGCGGAGTCAATGTAACCTCCATAGATATCCTTTTCGTTGCTAGACATTTTTTGCAAAAACACTCAAGAAATCTCATAAGTTAAAATCAATTAAATCAAAATAAATTTGAAATACGAGTGTAAGAGCATCAAGAATTTACCAGCTAATAGAAAAATATCTATTGAAGAATGGTAGGAAATATTTAGATGAGATGATTATCACAAGCAACGGTGAGAGTTCGGGAGAGAATGACGAGCGAAAACAATAAGAGGAGTTTAAGTGAAGTTTTTATATGTTATGGAAGAAAGAGAGAATAGGAAGGGTTTGCATGGGAGAAAGAGAATTAATAATGAGTTTAACTATAGCAAGTATATCGGAGTACGTGCGCACAAAATGAATTTAATGCGCGTACCACACGGTTTAAAATAGACGGTTAAACTTAGGAGAGAGAAGGGGTAAAGACGGCAACAATAATATAGTATATATAAAAGTTACCTTTCCGATTTATCACAAGGATTTGGGATAAATCTTTGACACGATTTGGGTAAGGCGGTGCACACACATGTCATAGTGGTGGTGTGAACGATTGTAACTTTGATTTGACTGTGCTTACGTCACGTGTCAGAGAATCCTTATCTGTTAGAATGAGATCTACCGATGAATTTGAATTTTGAATTTTGAGAAATCGGCAAGACATAATTTGTCAAGTTATTGGTCGGCAAGATATTGTCGGCATAATGTTCGTTGGCAAGATATAGTTGCTTTGCTGATTTGTTCGGCAGACTAACACAAGTAGCAAAGTCAGCACAATTTTAACCATTGTAATCAATCATACCTAGTTCACCTCTGAGGAATTCAAATCTTTTTTGATCTAAGGGCTTTTTCAGTATGTCTGCTCTTTGGAAATCGGTATGAACCTTGAGCAGCACAACATTTCCCTTTTTTATATGTTCTTTCAAAAAATGGTATTTGATGTCTATGTGCTTGGTTTTGGAATGCATGACCGGATTATTTGATACTGAGATAGCAGATTGATTGTCACAATAAATGAGACAAACTTGAGATAGAATTTCATAGTCAACCAACTGCTGCTTCATCCAAAGGATTTGTGAACAGCAACTGCCGGCAGCTATGTACTCAGCTTCAGTAGTGGAAGTGGAAATTAATGCTTGCTTTTTACAGGACCAAGACACCAACCGATCACCAAGAAATTGGCATGTTCTACTAGTACTTTTTCTGGTTACCCTACAAGCTGCAAAGTCTGCATCTGAATAACCTATTAGATTAAAAGATGAATCTCTAGCATACCATAATCCAAGGTTAGTAGAACCACATAAATATTTAATAATGCGTTTTACAATCTGCAGATGGGATTCCCTAGGGTCAGCTTGAAACCTGGCACAAACACAAACAGCAAACATGTTATCTGGCCTACTGGTAGTTAGATAGAGGAGTGAGCCAATCATACCTCGGTAGACAGTCATATCTACTTTCTTACCTGACTCATCCTTATCTAAATGAATGTTAGTGCCCATCGGTGTGCTTTGAGAATGAGCATTGTCGAAGCCAAACTTCATAATTAGTTCTTTTGCGTACTTGGCTTGACTGATGAATATTCCTTCATTGGTTTGCTTGACTTGAAGTCCAAGGAAATATGTTAATTCACCCATCATGCTCATCTTGAACTTGCTCTGCATTAGCTTCTCAAATCTCTTGCAAAGTGATTTATTAGTAGATCCAAAAATGATATCATCAACATATATTTGAACAAACAATGAATGACCCTTATGCTTAGCAACAAATAAAGTAGTATCGATTTTACCTCGAGTGAAACCTAAGCCATCGCTAAGTAAAAACTTAGAAAGGGTTTCATACCATGCCCTTGGAGCTTGCTTTAGGCCATAGAGAGTTTTCTTCAATCGGTAGACATGATCAGGCTTCTTGGAGTCCTCAAAACCAGGTGGTTGTTCAACATAAACGAGTTCTTAGAGTTCTCCATTCAAGAAGGGACTTTTCACATCCATTTGATATAACTTGAATTCTTTGAAGGCAGCATAGGCTAAGAAAAGTCTTATAGCTTCCAATCTTGCAACAGGAGCAAATGTCTCGTCGTAGTTAATTCCTTCTTCTTGTCGGTAGCTTTTTGCAACTAACCTTGCTTTGTTTCTAGTGATTTTCCCAGCTTCATCTAACTTATTCCTGTAGACCCATTTTGTACCAATAACTTGCTGAGAAGTTGGTCTTGGCACAAGTTCCCATACTTTGCATCTTTTAAACTGATTCAGTTCCTCTTGCATAGCTTCAACCCAACCAGGATCGGCAAGAGCTTCTTCAGTCTTCTTTGGTTCTATGTTGGAAACCATAGCAGATGAGAAGAGACTCTCATCAAATGCTCTAATAAGGTTCCTTGTTAATCTTGGACCAAAGACGTCACCAATCACATTTTCTAATGGATGATCACGAACTGTTCTAACTTCTTTTGGCACATCATGTCTTACTGACTCTTGTTATAAAGACTCTAGAGGAGGATCAAGGTCAATAGATGGTGGAAGGGAAGAAGAGCTTTGAGAGAGAGATGGATGAGAACTTGAGGGTTCAGGTCTTATAACAAAAATTGGTTGAGGGCTGGATCTGTCTTCAGGATGATCAGCAGAGTTTGCATCGGCAAATGGATTATGAAAGTTATCGGTATAATCATGTTCTGCCGATGATGGGAAATATTGAGTATCTGCTGGTTCTTCTACTGAAATGATTGGATCAGCAACTGGTACTTGACCTGCAGGGTTAGAATCATTGGATTTACCTGTCTCATGAACACTAGAACCATTAGTACTATTTGGAGCCTTGTCAGACTCTAACAAATCAAATTCATCAAAGGTTACATGAACAGATTCAACAATTTTCAAAAGTTTCTTATTGAAAACTCGAAAGGCCTTACTGTGTTTAGCGTAACCAACAAAGATTCCTTCATCAGCTTTCTCATCAAATTTACCTCTGTGCTCTTTACCATTGTAGAGCACATAACATTTGCAGCCGAATATTTTGAAGAAGCCAATGTTGGGAATTCTGCCTCTCCAGAGTTCATAAGGATTCTTGTTGTGGAATTTGTTGATTAGAGATCTGTTCTGAGTGAAGCAGGCAATATTGATGGCTTCAGCCCAAAAGTATTTCGGCAGCCTGGCTTCAGCAATCATGGTCTTACCAGCTTCTATAAGAGTTTTGTTCTTTCTCTCAATGACACCATTTTGTTGTAGTGTACCGGCAGCTGAAAAATTGTGGTCTCTGCCATGATCATTACAATACTGAGCAATACCATTGTTCTTGAATTCAGTGCCGTTGTTTGATCTCATACTGATGATATCGCTTTCTTTCTGGGTCTGTAGTAGTCTGAATAACTTAGTAGCAACAGCATATGTGTCATCTTTGTGACTGAAAGTTTCTACCAAGTATATTTAGAGAAATCATCTACTACAACCAAAGTGTATCTACTTCCCCCAATACTTGCTGTAGTTGTGGGGCCAAATAGATCCATATGTAGCATTTGGAGACACTTAGAAGTTGACATGCAGGGCTTGCTTCGAAAGGATGACTTATATTGTTTTCCAAGCTGGCAGGCCTTACATTTCTTTGCTTGATCAGCAGACACTTGAGGCAGACCGGTAACCAGTTTTGAACCGGCAAGCTTAGATAGGTATTTGAAGTTCAAATGACTGAGTCACTTGTGCCATAGCCATGATTTCTCACTGATGTTCTTAGGTACAAAACAAACATTAGCACCACCAGTAATAGCACTCAAGTCTACTGCATAAATGTTACCTTTACGTTTGGCAGTGAGAAGAGTTCATTGGAAGCAATGTCTTTCACATAGCAACTGGAAGTAGTAAATACACATTACTGTAGATACCCCGGGAAACCACAACTTGGCTAGAGCGGTGAATTATCCTAGGATGTCTAACTTGTTTTAGATTGTTTAGAGTCGCCACCTATGTTTTTAAAGGAACATAAGAAAAACCTAGAAATAGCCTAATTTATGTACAAAACCAGAGATTCGGGAGAGAAGGGTTCGGGGGTTAGGTGACGGAGTGGGAAGTACTTAAACACCCACTCCGCCCCGCTTACGCGGGTCTTGCTACTATTGGTGTTCTAATATTTACATGTCCTTCAATTAATTAAATAGAAATGTGCTAACAATTGTGATGAGAAGAAAAGGGGAAATAAAGGGGAAATAAAATAGAATTATTTTATTTATTTAATGATAAAGATTACATGTAACAAGTAATGTTAAAGAATTACATTAAGAGATGAAGAGAAATTAACATGGTGAATTAAAGTTAAGATTAAAATGTAGGGAGATAACCTTAACTAACTTCAATATGTGAAGTAGTCATGTTGGTCGTGTCCCATTAATGGGGATTGCATACATCAAGAAGAAGAAAACAAAGGAAGAAAATGGAGTTGTACCTTGAGAAAGAGGACTTGGAACCTTGACTTGAAAGTGTTGTTGTTGTAATGAAATTGTTGTAGAACAATTTGTTGTATAAAAACTCTTGTTGGAGAATTTGTGTAGAGAATTGTGTATAGTATAGGTGTAGTGAAAATGTGAGATTAAGGTCCCTTTCTAAGGTAGAAGAAGATGGATTTTATAGGTAAAAAGAGGAGGGAAGACTTGGAGGGAAATTGGTCAATCCATGTGAGATGGAATTGACCAATAGAAAATAAGATAAATGAATAAAAGAAAAATAAAAGAAATAAAAGAAATCAAATAATAAATGAAAGAAATATTAGTTTTTGGGAAAAGGCTTAGAATTTGGGATTGGGAGTTAATGAGAAAAGGGGGATGAATGTGGATGTAAAAAGGGTTGTTTGTGATCAAGAAAAAGGAGGGAAATAAGGTGCAATCCGTTACTACCAAAGTGGGAAGCGAGCGAGTCCCGCTTTTGGGGCGAGATGCGCGCGCAGCCCGTTAACAGTTCCGGAAGCGCCCGCGGCAGAAAAGGACAGAATGACCCTAAAAGTTAACTCTGTTATGCAGTTTAGTCCAAAACTAACGGAATCAGTTAGGAACTTAACCGAAGTAACAGAAATCAACAAAAATAAGTTAAATAAAAATACTTTGTATGCAATCGGGGTGAGAGGTCCAAGGCGGGGTGTCTACAGAGCCCCTTGGCGACGTGGATTGCGAAGCAAAACGCGTCGACGAAAGTAAAAACACCCGCCGAGGACATCGACAAAGAAAAAGAAAGAAAAGAAAGCAAAGACTCGATGAAAGCAGTAATTTGAAATTGCTAGAGATAGGGGTGCACTCCCTGTGTGAGCGTCTTTTTTTTTTATAGAGGGGGGCGGCATGATCCGTTGGTAAACCTGCCGGCTGAATCCGTTGAGTGAGGCCGTTAGTGAACCTTTGAGGAGGCCGTTGGTGAACTTTTGAGGAGGCCATTGGTGAACCTTTGAATGAGGCCGTTAGTGAACCTTTGAGGAGGCCGTTAGTGAACCTTTGAATGAGGCCGTTGGTGAACCTTTGAGGAGGTCGTTGGTGAACCTTTGAGGAGGCCGTTGGTGAACCTTTGAATGAGGCCGTTAGTGAACCTTTGAGGAGGCCGTTAGTGAACCTTCGAGGAGGCCGTTAGTGAACCTTGAGGCCGTTAGTGAACCCTTTGAAATGAGGCCGTTAGTGAACCTTTGAAGAGGCCGTTAGTGAACCTTTGAATGAGGCCGTTAGTGAACCTTTGAAATGAGGCCGTTAGTGAACCTTTGAGGAGGCCGTTAGTGAACCTTTGAATGACGAATCCGTTAGTGAAATCCATTGATGAGGCCGTTAGTGAACCTTCGAGGCCGTTAGTGAACCTTTGTTGACGAATCTGTTAGTGAAATCCGTTGATGAGGCCGTTAGTGAACCTTCGAGGCCGTTAGTGAACCTTTGTTGATGAATCCGTTAGTGAAATCCGTTGATGAGGCCGTTAGTGAACCTTCGAGGCCGTTAGTGAACCTTTGTTGACGAATCCGTTAGTGAAATCCGTTGATGAGGCCGTTAGTGAACCTTCGAGGCCGTTAGTGAACCTTTGTTGACAAATCCGTTAGTGAAATCCATTGATGAGGCCGTTAGTGAACCTTCAAGGCCGTTAGTGAACCTTTGTTGACGAATCCGTTAGTGAAATCCGTTGATGAGGCCGTTAGTGAACCTTCGAGGCCGTTAGTGAACCTTTGTTGACGAATCCGTTAGTGAAATCCGTTGATGAGGCCGTTAGTGAACCTTCAAGGCCGTTAGTGAACCTTTGTTGACGAATCCGTTAGTGAAATCCGTTGATGAGGCCGTTAGTGAACCTTTGAATGAGGCCGTTAGTGAACCTTTGAAGAGGCCGTTAGTGAACCTTTGAATGAGGCTGTTAGTGAACCTTTGAAGAGGCCGTTAGTGAACCTTTGAAGAGGCCGTTAGTGAACCTTTGACGAATTGCTGCTTTGAAGCCGTGTGCTGTTTGGCGTTGCAGTTGACTTTTGCGGGGATGCGGGCATGGTTGACTGTGGACCATTTTCTGCTGGGGATGAAGTGCCTCGAGTTGCAGATGCTGTTGACTTCGTGGTGATACCTGTTATGTGTGTGCTTGGCAGGTATATGTGTTTGTGCAAGAAGATGCATGAAGAGAGAAATTGTGCTCGTGGTGCAATGTGATTTGAGAGCAGTTTTGCATGAGAGAGAGCTTTTGTAGGAATGGAGAAAGTGATTTTGTGTGCGATGTGATTTGAGGAAAGCCTCGGATGCATTCATACCTTCACTTACCATTGCCGCTTGATTGGAGATGGATTGCCGAAGGATGTTGATACTTTTGATGAAGATGATGAACTGCCGTTGCCTTCGATGGAATGTTGTTGAGATGACATTCTGAATGATGGGTTGGTCGTGCCAAAGGCTGCCTACGTATCCTTTGAAGGGAATCAGACCAGCGTAGTTCAAGGATGATGGAGAATGCTGGAGGAGAAGCTAGGAGCAAAGCAAAGTAAAGCACATACTTTTGCACATAGAAGGAGAAAAAGAAATTTTTTTTTTTTTTTTTTTAGATTAGAAAGGAAAGAATATGCACACATGTGAGGAAAAGATTTTTTTTTTTTTTTAGTTCGTGGGTGAACCATTTTAACCAATGTGTGCTTGTGAAGCCAACCCAAGATCAAGTCATGTTCAGTCGAAGTCCGGATTGCCTCGCTTGAATTCTGTTGTCGCCGGTGTGCCCAACGAAGATTGATGTCTAGCCCCAAGAGATTTGTCGATTATGGGGCTTCAAAAGGCTTTTGATGCCGAGATGAGGGGTTGCTGATTGTAAAGCCCCTAGAATGCCTTTGATGCCAAATTTTGAGGGACTTGCATAGCTCCAAGATAAATCAGCTCTCGGCCCATTCGAGTAAATCGCCCTTTGTTGTTGTAGTGAGCAAGCCCCAAGAGGAGATCGTTGATGCCAAGCTTCGAGAGATTGCAAATCCCCAAGTGTCGTGGACTTGTTGCTTGCGGGCTTGGAGATGGTGAAATGAGAAGACCTTTCATTGTAAAGTTCCCAAATTATCTTGTGATCGGCTCGGCATTGAGCGCGGATGTACCGTCGAGTAGAATTCTTGATAGAGATCTCCTTCTTGCTCTTACTGGGGAGATGAATGGCCTCATTGTGGTCGATACCCAAATGGCTGAGGGCTTATGTCAAAGGATGCAGTAATGTCTTGCGGTGCCGTCGAGGTCGCGGAGGATAAGGTCTTGGCGTGATAAAGTCTCAAATGAGTATGCTTGCTTGACTCTTCTTGAGTTGAACTAATGATGGATCTTCGGATGCAACTAGTGCTGTGGCCCAACTTTATCTGAGCTGCACCTTGTGCTTTTGATCTTGGAGAAGGGGGTGCTGAATTGCAGAAACATTGGGATTGGCCGTGGCATTTCCCGCTATAACCCTGTTTTGATTAGAGTTTAGCATATTTAATCTTTTTCCTTTTCTCTAAGACTTCCTTCAAAATCTCGCTGTGAGTTCTAACAAAAATCATCAACTTCATTCATAACATCGGAGTTTTCATTTAAAACCAAGAGGCCTTTGACTTGAAGTGTTGAGAGACCCTTTGAAGCTTGATCCCTTTCATGGAGACTACTCCCAAATTGCGTTGCTCGAGTATTGTTGCCTAAAAGACTGTCGGTCGCGAAGCCCTAATACTGCCCTTTGCTTGAATTACTGTAATGCCGTAGCCCAAAAGATTGTAGATTGCGAAGCCCGTTGAGACCTTCGGTGCTGAATTGAGGAAGCTTCCAATGTTGCACATGACTTGGCTGGGGATACTGCTGGGGAGTTAATTGCTCTTTGCCGAGGGAGCCTTTAAGACTTGACCGTAGCCCCTAGAGTGCCATCATTGATTGCGAGAAAGGTCCACCCTTGATTGGGGAAACGAGCACGGGCACACATGACAAGAGGGCTTTTTGACATCCCTTTTGAGGGACTTTGAGGATAGTCTCACACATCTTTCTTGAGCATAGCCCCTAGGGCGTATTGATTGCCAAATGAAGCAAAAGAATCCCTTGTTCTTGAGTCACATAGCCCCTAGGGCGTCACCGTTTGTTGAGCAAAGCAAGAGTGACTCGTCCTCGTGTGAGGGAATAAACATGAGAGGATATGGCAAGAGCTACTCCATTTCTCGAGAGCCTTTCGGCGTACTTTAGAAGCACATACTTGAAGAAGCCTTGAAAACTGAGACACATGTTGTTGCTATTTGCTGCCCAAGCCAATTGACTAGCTAGGGATTATTTGTGCAACCTCTTGCCCTTTTATGATGGGCTTGTTCTCGGATGGATCTTGGTTACCACGGGCCTTCTTTTCATGAACCCAAAAATGCACACTGCTGGAGAATGATGCCGATAACCCAAGACAACCTTTGATGGTGCTATATCTTGTCGAGCCTTTTGCAATCCCAAAGTTGACTTGGTGGGGAATTGACTTGCTGAGGAGATTCAATGTAGAACTTGTCTTCTTTAGAGGCCGGGGATCTCCATTTCTCTTTCCCTTCTCTCTCTCACTCTCTCATTTTTTTTTATGACGCACCCTGTTTTTTGCCTAGACCGCCCTTTCGGGTTTTCAATCTAGCGGGCATCTCTTTTGCGTCTTTATCATTTTTTTTGACTCAATTGATGAGGAAGTGTGCATTGACTCTAGCTGAGGAGATAAGACATGTGATTTTGCGGTGGAGACCTTTTGTCACTAATGATGAGTGACATTGACTTGACTAGGGAAGTCCCTAGTATTGACATGTATTTTTTATTGAATTGAATGACTCGCGAAGGCAAGTAAGTCATTAAGAGAGAAGAGAAGGAAAGCCCCAATTTGATTGCAAGAAATTGGGAGTATGCAGAAAGAATAGAAGTCCCTAGACTCGACAAGGAGCGCGAAATGATTCCAAATCTAAGAAAGTTGTTCAATCTTTTTGGTGATTAATTCATTGGCAAATGAATCGTACAAAGATGTCTTGACAAGTTCGAGATGAAGGCCAATCACCATAACGCGCTAGGGCTAAACATATCTTCTTTCTTGCATGAGACCGGACCCTCAGGTTGCCTACGTTCCTCCAGTGTACAGGCTCAGGTCACCGTAGTTCTTGTGAATTCTCCATTCTTCCGGATGGAATTGTTGCTTCGTCGTGTAGCTTCGTCCTCCTTTGGTGGATGGAATGATGTTGTTGTTGTGAACTTCTTTGAATGAAGGGGGATTTTTTTTTTTTTTTTTTTTTTTTTGTGCTCTAACTTTTGCCTAGGTTGATTTGATGATTTCAACCTAGCGAGCTCTTTTTTTTTTATTTATTTATCCCCTTTTGAAAACTTTGCTTCATGATCGTTGCTCCGCCTTTCTTTGTCTTGATTTCGCCGTTGATGTTTTGATGTCTTCGTTGTTGATGCTATCGTCGATGTTTAGCCCCTAGGCGTTCAAGCGATGGCCTTCATTCCAAAACTTGTTTAGACACCTTTTCATCATTTTGCCAAGAATTAGATTGAACAACTTGGAAGAGTGTATGAGGACAAGAACGACTTTTATTTAATGATTGACTCAAAATTTAACATTGGACGAGAGAAGACATTAATGCACACATTAGAGGACTTTTGACTCTTTTTTTTTTTTTGTATCCTATTTCTAGGTAGAGAAAGAGAAACGGAGATTGTTGTCGTCATCCCCCATTGTCGTTGTAGTCTCCTTGTGGCATGATTTCTTGTAGAAGCCCCATTTCGAAACCAAATCATTCTTCTTTGATGAGTTCTTGCATGTTGGCACTCTCTAAAGGTTGCTCTTCACCCACAGTAAATTCGCCGTTGTCGAACAAATCTTGGATGATGTTTCGGAGAAGGAAGCACCCTTCGGTAGTATGGCCACTATGCTTGTGGTAGCCGCACCATTCACCATGTGCATGATTCTTCGGTATCGTCTTCGGCTTTTACCCCTCCAAAGGCTTGACCTTTCCACTTGCCACCTAAGTTTCAAATGCTTCGGCTTGGGTTACTCCTAGGAGAGGAGTGAAAACTCGGTTGTTGGCGGTACCTTTGTAGCTTTTGAGGGACGGGCCACTTGAGCATATTTTACCCTTAAACTTTGCCTTGTTGTTGGTGAGCTCTTGCAAACGGGCTTTGAGCTCGGAAACCTCTTCCTTGTGAATCTTCCTCTCGAGATCAAAACGGGCTTGCCACAAATCGTCTTTTCGGCGGGCATCCTCGGAAAGTCTATCCATTTGTTCCCCCATGGCTCTTATTATGTTGAAGAGTCTTTCGTTGGACACGGAGAAGTACCCACCATTGTTGTTGTTGCCGTTGGAAGCCATTGGACCTATTGAGAGAACACGGTCGATCTTAGGTTGGCCCCACAAACACCTTTTGAGTAAAATGATTTCACCCACAAACAAGAAAAGACTCAACCACATAAAGAAAAATGACTCTTTTTTTTTTTTTTTTTTTTTACAAAAGTCGGAAGGACGTGGTCCTTTTTGGGGTTTCTAGAAAAAATAGTGGAATCGTCACACTAGTATATAGACCTTCTCGCGGTCCCATATACTCATCGGATTCCACCACGCTTGTGAGACCTACATGTGTCGGGATTAAACTAAATTAATGTAGTAAATCATACATGCGGGGACGGATTTTTATTTTCGTCCAAAATAACCACTTTTGGGGACGGAGTTTTATTTCGTCCATTGCAACAAGTTGGCATGTATGATTTGAAGACATTAGTTTAGGGAAATCTCGGCACATGAAAAACCGACTTGGTCACGGAGTGTTAGACCCTAGACTAGAATTGTGTGGTTTGTGCTCGGCTTGAATATGAGGCTTAAAGGTCACCCCCGGCATGTAGTCATGAACTACGCCACGGTCTGAGGTTTACCGCTTCGAAAGAGCCAAGGTCGAGTGGAGCTTGAAACTTTCTAGGACGGGCCTCGAAGGGTTTGGGGTTGGACTTGTGCGACTCGATAGTGAGCAGTTGATAAGAATATGTGCATGTAGTGTGAGGTCTAACATGTGACAAAACATTATTTTTTTTTCAAAAGAAATAAAAAAAACAAATAAGCACATAATTACAACTTTCGAATCACCCGTGTGACCGATAAAAATAAACAGAAAGTAAAAACTGTTTTGTGCTGGCCCGGTGCCCACACACTGTCAAAACCACTATGTTCTGTGCACTGTTCTGTTTCTGGAAAATGCCCAGAAGCGCGCGCATTAGGATGCCTACTCGGGAGGCGTGCGCGTTAGACAAAGAGGGGCAGAGGCGCCCGCATTTGGGTAACAACCTGTAAATCAGCGGGTTCAAGGGATTGCCTTGACCCTAAATAAAAATGCTTTCCCCTGCAGAATTTGTTAGCACAGAAACATGGAATGGAAGGACAAGAAGGAAGACGGGCGATTCTGGTAATTGGGGTCGGACGCGCGCGCTTTAGGCCAAGGAGGCCAGAGGCGCGCGCTTCCCACCTTTTTTACCAGAATGCCCAGAAAACAGTAATAATAACACCAAAAGTTAACAACGCAAGTTTAACCCTCTAAATCGTCCCCAGCGGAGTCGCCACTGTAGATACCCCGGGAAACCACAACTTGGCTAGAGCGGTGAATTATCCTAGGATGTCTAACTTGTTTTAGATTGTTTAGAGTCGCCACCTATGTTTTTAAAGGAACATAAGAAAAACCTAGAAATAGCCTAATTTATGTACAAAACCAGAGATTCGGGAGAGAAGGGTTCGGGGGTTAGGTGACGAAGTGGGAAGTACTTAAACACCCACTCCGCCCCGCTTACGCGGGTCTTGCTACTATTGGTGTTCTAATATTTACATGTCCTTCAATTAATTAAATAGAAATGTGCTAACAATTGTGATGAGAAGAAAAGGGGAAATAAAGGGGAAATAAAATAGAATTGTTTTATTTATTTAATGATAAAGATTACATGTAACAAGTAATGTTAAAGAATTACATTAAGAGATGAAGAGAAATTAACATGGTGAATTAAAGTTAAGAATAAAATGTAGGGAGATAACCTTAACTAACTTCAATATGTGAAGTAGTCATGTTGGTCGTGTCCCATTAATGGGGATTGCATACATCAAGATGAAGAAAACAAAGGAAGAAAATGGAGTTGTACCTTGAGAAAGAGGACTTGGAACCTTGACTTGAAAGTGTTGTTGTTGTAATGAAATTGTTGTAGAACAATTTGTTGTATAAAAACTCTTGTTGGAGAATTTGTGTAGAGAATTGTGTATAGTGTAGGTGTAGTGAAAATGTGAGATTAAGGTCCCTTTCTAAGGTAGAAGAAGATGGATTTTATAGGTAAAAAGAGGAGGGAAGACTTGGAGGGAAATTGGTCAATCCATGTGAGATGGAATTGACCAATAGAAAATAAGATAAATGAATAAAAGAAAAATAAAAGAAATAAAAGAAATCAAATAATAAATGAAAGAAATATTAGTTTTTGGGAAAAGGCTTAGAATTTGGGATTGGGAGTTAATGAGAAAAGGGGGGATGAATGTGGATGTAAAAAGGGTTGTTTGTGATCAAGAAAAAGGAGGGAAATAAGGTGCAATCCGTTACTGCCAAAGTGAGAAGCGCGCGAGTCCCGCTTTTGGGGCGAGATGCGCGCGCAGCCCGTTAACAGTTCCGGAAGCGCCCGCGGCAGAAAAGGACAGAATGACAGAATGACCCTAAAAGTTAACTATGTTATGCAGTTTAGTCCAAAACTAACGGAATCAGTTAGGAACTTAACCGAAGTAACAGAAATCAACAAAAATAAGTTAAATAAAAATACTTTGTATGCAATCGGGGTGAGAGGTCCAAGGCGGGGTGTCTACAATTACATTCCTTTATCACAGAATTGTGATATAGATAGAAGGTTGTGTTTCAAGCCATCCACTAGAGAGACTTCTGTACAGTAACTGCACCTCTCTTGATGGTACCAATACCAATGATTTTTCCTTTGGCATTATCACCGAAAACTACTGGGGGACCTGATGCTTCAGAAATATCGGCAAGTAGATCTGCAAATCCTATCATGTGCCTTGAACAACCACTATCTAGAATCCACAAATCCTTGCTTGCACCAGTTGAGACCATGAAACATTCCTGAAATAAGACAGTATGCTTATGGTCCCCCTTATTCTTGGGTCCGATGGTTAGTTCCTCTTTTGCAACCATATCTGGCCACCACTGGAGGATGTAATCTCAGTGGGTCCAGACAGGTACTTTAAGAGGCATTCATGAGCCTTGTGACCATAATCAGAACAATTAGAACATCTCACTAGACTGCTAGACTGTGGAGTCGGTAGAACATCATTTTGTTTAGCCAGTGCATCGGTAGAACTAGAGGATTAAGCAGGCACAAACTTAGTAGGTTTGAAGGTGCTAGTGTTGCCTTTCTTCCCATTCTGTTTACCTTTGGCAGTTACCTTTTTAGGTACTTGTCCATCGGCAGCAGAGGTTGTTAGACCGGCAGCACTTGCTCTGCTGATGTATTCACCAAGAATACCGTTATCGGCAAACTCAATGTCAGCAACCTTAACATAACTTTGTTTGTGCTTATCTTTCCTTTTGTTCTGGTTCTTAGGATACTTCATAGCAACAACACTATATACTGGCTTGGCATCCACATGTACTGGGTTAACAGAACTATATTCAACTTTCTCACCCTTTTTCTCGGTCGCACAAGTTTCAGTAGAGCTACTGCTGTTGGAATCGAATCCGAACCCAGATTGGTCCTTATATGACATTTGGGTTTGTAGAATTGTTTCAACAGCAACTCTAGATTTTGTGTAAGAATCAACAATCTTTGAGAGATGATTGTTTCTTTTCACAAGATCTTCGATCTGAGCTATCAATACTGCTACTTGACTTTTGAGATCTAGGTTTTCTTTCTTTAGAAGAACAGACTCAAGCTCATGTCCTTTGAGAACTTTAAGTTCAGACATAAGCAAGTCATTCTCTGCAGAAATTCTATTGAAATCAGCAGCCATCACTTTATGAACGCTACTCAGCTTCTCATGATCAATAAAAAGTTCATCCATTCTCTCTACCATTTCAGCTTTAGATATTTCAGGAAAAGGATCAGCTAAAATTTTTGAGATAGAGGTAATGGGTTTAGGAGAGAAGTCAGGTAGGGAAGAGATAGGTTTAGATAGGTTTTTGACAATGCTTGGATGTTCGGTGAATGAAAATTTTCTAGTCATCGGTAAGGGTTCTGGTCTAATGGCAGTGAATTGAGAAGAGTTACACTGCCCATAGAGTGAGGTTCCCACTTGATGAACTTTGTATCCATTTGGGTTTTCTGCTTTGACACTAATTTCTTTGAAGTGTGGTTGAGGTCTTCCAGCAGTTTCTTCTCTGACTGGAGTTCTTGGTGGAGATGGATCTCGGTAGTTTAGAGTCGGCAGAGATGATATGTCGCCATCTTCCAAGTCTAGGGCAACAAAACTTACATCTGTATCTTCGTCTTCATCGGCATCTTCGTCTGAGTCAATTTCACACCAAACCGGTAAGGCCTTTTCTGTGCTTTCATCGGCAATAAAGCTTCGAGACTTAGGATGTCTCTTGGTAAATGACTTCCTCACATACTCATATTTTGGTTGTGGACATTTGGAAGCAGAATGACCAGGTTTTCTGCAGTTGAAGTAGACAAGATCACCTTTGTTGTTCTTTCCATTGGTAGCACTTGTAGAGGGTTTGTTATAACTTGATGGTTTCTGAAATGATGGTGTGAATGGTTTTTGTTTCTGGTAGTTTCCTTTCTGCATTCTCTTGAAGTCTTTAAACCTTTTGTAGTTCCTAGCGAAGGCGGCAAATTCATCTTTTTCCATAGGTTTTTCTGAGGTTGTTTCAGGGTCATTGGAGCTGCAGGATGTTTGATGGGGATCTATATGAGGGAATTTGTTTGGAGGGAAGGATATCTGTGGCTGAGCTGATAGAGACAAGTTTTTGAAATTTTTATCGAGAACGTTAAGTTTTTGCAGTTCTCTCTCATACAGAAATAGACTAGACACAAGATTCTGAATAGAAGTCTTGTTTAAGTCTCTCACTTCTCTAACAGCAGTGACCTTGGTATGATACTCATTTCCCAAAGAACTTAGAAAACGAATATTTAGGTCTTTCATAGTATAAAACTTACCTAATGAAGCACATAAATTGCTTACCTCGCAAAATCTGTCGTAGGCACTTCTGAGTGACTCACCATCTTGTTTCTTGAAGGATTCAAACTCAGCAATGCAATCGTAAAGTCTGTTTTCCTTCACCTGCTCATCACCTTCAAAGTATACAAGGAGCTTGTTCCAGCATTCTTGAGACATGGAGCATAAGTCAATGAGTTTGTATTGCTTGTCATCCAAACCACAAGAAATAATGTGGCATGCTTTTCCATCTAGGGCAGCTGAAAGTTTGTCGTCATCGGTCCATTCCTCTCTGGGTTTTTCAACCAGAGTTTCTTCAATCTGAACATGGGTTTCTTGTTCAGTATCACGATCAGCATGTTGTGTCAGCGGGGTGGAGGGAATAGGTCTATAGGTGGTTGAGACTTTTAAGGGAATGATTGGACCACCTTCTATGACCTTCATCAATCGGTCATCGATTGAGTTCATATACTTTATCATACGAGATTTTCAGACACCAAACTCGTTGACATTCAACAACGGAATGGTAGTGATGTTGAATGACTGCATGATTTTTCCTGCCATGGTATCGGCAAACAAGCTGTAAAGCTTGGAAATTTATTTTAAAATTCCAAGCTCTGATACCAATTGTTAGGCCCAATTGGAAGGAAAATAGGCTAGAGGGGGGGTGAATAGCCTAATTAAAACTTTTTCAAAGAAACACTTTATAAATGCAAAGTCACTTATCAGTTTGCAAACTATTATCAGTAAGCGCAGCGGAGAAGATATGACTTAGTTTAACTCACCCAAAATCAGTATGAAATGGTTTTGAGAGCTTGGTTTAAACACAAAGTGATTTCTAAAAGTTCAATGCAGTTTCAAGAGATTGGAAAATAAAAATTACAATGAATCAGTAAGAACAAGTACGATATGCCGGTGATAGAATTCCAACCGGCAAGGACAAAGTAAGAAACATGGGACACAATGATTTGGAGAGGTTCACAGTGTAAATACTGCTACGTCCTCTACCAAGTTTGGTCAGAACTTAGATTTGGGTTAAGAGCACTATTAGATATCCCTAGTCTATTACAAGAACGGCTTTGCGGGATACAAAGACTAAATTCTAGAGATCACTAATGGATCGTAATACAAATACTGACCAAGTGTTTTTGAGCGGCAAGTCCAAGAGAACTTATCTCACTCAGGTGGGTGTGTGAATAACTCAATCAACGTATTCCTTAGAATAATATAGTTTGGGAATACTTACAATGTTGTGAGTTTGTGCACAAGTGTATGTCCTAATAAATGTTCTAATGATTATCTGGACAGAATGTTTGAGCTTTTAATGAACGCTCTAAACAATCAACTCTCTTCAATGCACTATTTTCACCAACCTTCTTCAATGCTTTAAGTCCTCTATTTATAGGAGGAGTTAATGACTTGAGTCTTGATGAAGAAGGCTTGCAATTTGAAATTCCAGCTGGGCAGTTGAGGAGCATTAAATGCGGTATCTTCAGCATTAATGTTGAAGATATGGAGTACACGCATGTCTTGAAAAGTCTGATGGGTAAAGACCCTTTTGTCTCAACCGGTTACCTGCAAAAAGCAAGTAGAGACAGTAGAGCTAAAAATAGCTATGTGTCAGGCGGCGCAGTAATCATATCAGAGCAGATAAACTACTTCCAGATAAGACAGTATGAAAGGACAAAGACAATCGGTAAGGTTGACTTTAAGGTAGAGCGATGCAACCTGACTATCAGTACAGACTGTCTTTGCCGATCGGCAACTTGAGTAGTAAGTTGATCGGCAACTTGATTAGTAAGTTGATCGGCAACTTGAATGCTGGTCCGCTGATTTGCTTCCGCTAGCTAGTTTGCCTTGATTGAAGAGTTGTTATACATCTATGCTGGTCACAAAGAATCCTAAAGGTACCTTACAAAGGTTCTAATAAAATTGGGGGATCCTAAGTGTTAAACATGATTGGGATTAAGCAATTCTATGTCCTATACATATATTTGAACAACAACGACCATCTCCAAGACTTGGTCAAACAGTTCAAAGAGGTCACTTTCTACTATCTTCCTAGAGATAAGAACCGCTTGGCAGACTCGCTAGCCATGCTAGCATCACTTGTGAAGATTCTCGAATGGACAAAGGTTAAAACCTTCAAAGTCGCGAGGCGAACGACTCCCACCTATTACTCAATCATAGACCTGCACAACTGCAAAGAAGAGCGTGACCATGTTTCCGTAAATACCTTGGACGATAAACCTTGGTATTATGATGTATGGCGTTTCCTCCTAGACGGAACATTCCCATCAGACGCATCACCTAAAGCAAAGATAGCCCTCAAACGGTTTGCCGCCCAATTCGTTATCATAGGTGATCGCCTCTACAAGAAACACCACGAGCAGTGTCTACTCTGTGCCGACGAGCACGAAGCCGTAGAAATCATGGACCAAGTCCATCAAGGAGTCTGTGGAACCCACATGAACGACAATATGCTAGCAAAGAAAGTCATCCGACTAGGGTACTATTGGGCTACAATGGAAGCCGACTTCACCGACATGGTTAAGAAATGCCACAAGTGCCAAATACATGCCAACTTGTAACACGCACCACCGTCCGTGGTATACCCCATAACATCCCCTTGCCCATTCTCTATATGGGGAATAGACGTCATTGGCAAAGTTTCACCGACAGGTCATAATGGACACTCGTTCGTGTTAGTCACCGTTGATTACTTCACTAAATGGATCGAGGCTCAATCCTACAAAGTCTTAAATGCCAGAAAGGTGGCTGAGTTCATTAAGACCAACATCAAATGCCGATATAGAGTACCTCATGAGATGATATCTGACAATGGATCACACTTTGAGAAAGAATGCGACCAACTACTTGCAGAGTACAAGATAGAGAGACATCAGTCATCACTGTACTGAACACAAACCAATGGAGCGGTCGAAGCTGCTAACAAGACCATTGAGACCATCGTTTGGAAAATGGATAAGACTGGCAGAGACTGGCCCGACAAGCTACCTTTTGCACTCTGGGGCTACCGCACTTCAATCCATACCGCCACCGGTGAAACTCCATACGCCCTAGCCTATGGGATGGAAGCAGTGCTACCAATCGAATTAAAAGTACCATCACTAAGGGTTCTCCTAGAAAACCAAGTGAATGAAATCGCATGGTTAGATAGTCGTTATGAACAACTAGCTCTGCTAGATGAACGACGACTTCGAGCCGCCGAGCATATCCAAGCGTATCAACGGAGAATGGCCCGAGCGTTCAATAAGAAAGTCAAGCCCAGAAACATCGAAGAAGGGGACCTTATCCTACGTGAACATCGTCGTGGACCATTCAATCCTATGGGAAAGTGGGGACCAAGATGGATAGGCCCTTACATAGTCAAGAAGATCTTCTCCGGAGGAGCAGCACAACTCGCAGACCTAGATGGAGATCAACTGCCGAAGCCCGTCAACTTGGACAAGTTGAAGAAGTACTATTCATAAGTCCGTCCCCTATTTCAAAAAAAAAGAAGAGGAAAGCTCACTAGGTTGAAAAATCGCAATGGCGGCCTAGGTAAAAATTAGAGCAGAGAGCACGAGAAAAGAAGCCCGCTAGATTGAAAACCTGAAAGGGCGGTCTAGGAAAAAATCAGGGTGTGCATAAAAAAAAATTAATAATAATAAATAATAGGGGACAGTCTCGTACGAGACATAGACACATGTCAGCACATCAGACATATTTTTTCTCTTTCTTAAATAAGAACTACGATGACCTGAGCTCCTTATTTAATTGATGTAAAAGAAGAACGTAGGAAGTCTTTTGGTCTGGTCTATTCAATAAACAAAATCAAAATCTTGTCTTCTTATTAATTGAATGCATTTCAAGAAAGCAATAAGAGAATTTCTAACATGAATACCAACTTGCAAAAGAAAAATAAATAAAATGCTAAAAATCTAAAAATCTAAACATTTGGTCTTTCTGTGGCAATCTCTCGATACTCCTAAGGATCTATTTCTTCCTTGACTTAGTAGGGGCTTGGCCACGATCCGCCTTGTCATTCCTCTTCCTCTTGTGCAAAGGTATCTCAAAACCGGGAGGAACATCAAGTCTACTGAACACCGAGGGAGTCAGTCTCGCAAACACATGAGGCCTATCTAGAGCTTGAAATTTACTGGGAAGTCCGTTCGCTCTCTTCTCGTAAAAGTCACTATCCAGAAAATCTTGAGTGGCATCTACTCTGACGTTAGAAGGATCCTCCTTAGCTTCCTTCTTCCTCAAATTCAAGCTAGGCTCGAATTGGTCCCCCAACAGAGAGCGGCGGATCTCATCAATACCCTCAACACTGGGACGGAGTTCTTTCAGAAACCAATCCAAATATTTGTCGGACAAATAGATGCTCCCTCCATCATGGCGAAGATTGGTCCAACGGTCCATAGTGGTGCCTTGCCCCCAAGCGCAAGCCAAGCTCGTAGAGAACTCTAAGTCCATAAAAGAAATGTCTCGAGACCATCCCCCTAACACGAAAGTGTCCTGCTGTTGACCGAATTGTCGCATTACCCTTCGAGCAAAATAGAAAGAGGAGTCCCTCAAACCCAGAAGGACGAACATGTTGTACCTAAGGGTATTAGCTATGAACCTCCTCACATTCCAAAAGGATGGGCACCAAGCAATATCATCAGTCTCCGCTTTAGCAAAAAGATGAGCCCACTCCTCAATGCTGAGACCCCTTCACCAACAGTCTCCGTCTATGGAAAGTATAAGGAGAATACTTGATCGGAGAATCCAACAATTTGAAATGTTCTCTGAGCTAAATAGTCAACAATAATGGACTTCCCCGAGTCATGGAGCTGGTTCAGTGTAGCTCATCAAGTCCATGAAGGGTCTCCCCCAAAATAAGAGGGACTATGTTAAAGGCCCCCCCTCTAGCTTGCAGAACAATGTCTACGAGCTCCATGTTCGCCATGCCACACTGGCTTATGAAAAGCGCGCTTCGAAACAAACACAATGCCAAGAGGCAACACTGAGAATCCACGCCGTGACCACGAGTCACCCGACATTTAAATCTCCTAGGCAAAGAGTGGAGATCAACATAGCGGTTATGAATATAACTCTGCGCCTCGGGAAGGACTATACTCAATAAGTCTCTAAGAGACTCCACCGGTACCTTGTCCCAATCAGGAACCTGCAATCACCCCGGTCAATGGCATATCCAAGATAGCCGCCATCTCATCTACAGTAGGGACCATCCATTAAGTGAAAAGTTGAAAAGATGAGTCGATGGATCCCAAAAGCGTGCAACTCACTTTAGAAGGTCCCACTCCGGTTTTAGATTCTTCAAGGTGAAAAGAATCTTGAAACCGAACATCTCCACAAATCTTTCTTGACGAGGTTTGTCAAATGAGCGAAACAACGTTGCTAAGTCATTCTTGTAGCGTTCCACTAATTCCGAATCCAATGAAAACTCATCAATAATTATTGATGAAGGGACGGATTTACTTGGGGCCATTGGGAGCAAAAGGTTGAGAATTTTACTCCAAAAGAAAAGTTCCCAGAACTGATTTAAGGCTGCATGGTATTCTAGGACGGACTAGAGGTGTTTATATACAAGTTTGGACACCAAATCATCGAGGAAAAAGGAAAATTCAGAGGATGACTCATACGAGACATCGATGTCTCGTACGAGGCATCTCCCATTTCAGATCACATAAACTCTGCTCAGATTCAGGTTGCCCAATGAGTCAAAAAAACATGTCTCAAACACCTCAGAAATGCACCCCAGACAGTTCATACATCACATACAGATGACCCAACACGAATCCATCTCATAAAAAGAACCCCTCGGTTGACCAACCGGATGTGAATCAATTCATTTACACAGTCAGAAATAAAAACTAAAATCAACTAATGTGTCGTGTGTTAGAGTTAGGAAATAAATGTTGTATAGTTACAATCAAAGAAAGAAAAATTGTCTTCGCCTACGCCGAGGCAACAAATACATCATCAACAAAAAGAGGGAATGGGGGATCCTATCTACTCGGCATCAAAAGAAAGAAGACGTCGCCACCGCCACGTGATCATTCGTCAGTCCGAGGTCTCTTCCCGCAAGAAGCCGACTATGTTGTCTGGAGAGCCAATCGACCTAAGAGATCCGCAGTCTCTCTCTTTACCCTCTTGGCATAGGCCATGAAATGATCAAGCCGTCCCACGACCTCCCTATACTCAGCAATGGGCACCTGTTGACAAGAAATAAATAGAGATGTCAGAATCTTCAGATAAATGATAAACTGAGAGATGAAATAGTAGAATGACAGAAATGACAGAAGAAGGGTCATAAATCATACCATAGTCGCATCGGCAGGAGGTACGAGTCCCTCAAGCATATAGTACTGGGCGGGAAGGTCCTCGGTACTCTCTATTCCCTCAGCCATGCTGTAGGTAAATGAAGCTGGTCCGAGCTGTGGACGGAAAGGGACGTGGACAACTCCCTGGGCCTGAGCCTGATCACCCTCTATAATCAACTGAGGTATGAGATGAGCGAGAAAGTCCTGATAATCAGCCTCCGAGGATATATGGTCAAAAGCATCCTGACCAATAATGAGGTTCCCTCTCTCCTCCTCCGCGATGGCATAAGAGTTAAGCATATGGGCCGGCGGGTCCAAAGGGACGATGACATCGAGTCTGCCACCACCCTGCTGGCGAGAGACTCTCTCTCCTAAATAAAAGCATCCCCCACCGAGGCCAATCATTAGTAAACTCATACCAGCGAACCCGTAAACATGGTCAATGCCCAAACTCCGCCAAGGAAAGAAGGCGACAGCAGACTCAGGGACGGCCTCCCATCGATCAAAATACAGCCGCATACGCTCTACCATCATGTCAGCCCCCTCCGCATGCTCATCACGGGTATCCATGTTACCCCAGCGCCATCTCAAAGTATCTGGGAACATAACAGTGTTGTCTCGAAGGTTAAAAGTGAAGAGACCAAACATGGCGTATCCCCAAGCCTGCAAATGGGAGAAACATAGAAAAATGTCAAAACTAAATGAGTTACCAAGATAGAAAGTAAACTGAGGCTGAAATTAAGGAGGAATACAGAAGAAGATGAGTATTATACCTCCCAGGCATGACTATAGCTGCCTAAGCCAGTGTTCGCACGATCCTGCGAACTCTCATCCATGGCCACATAGCAGTGGGCCAGGCCAGCAGAACCCCAGCTAGCATCAGTAACATGCTGAATGTCCCTCAACGCACTCAGGAGAGTGAACAAGGCTGTCGACGCATGATTGGCAAATAGCGTCTCAGAAAAGGCCCACCATAGAAAGTCGCGGACGGCTGTGATACGGGCGTCAGTAAGGTGCATCTGACCGGCATTAACATTAATGTAGGCATCAACCTTGTCCCTCAAGGACTTCAGAGGGACACCCTTGCCTAGGGTACGCACAGAGAAGCCCAGAAAATGCCTCATATTATCCCTACTGGGAGAGAAATCCGTATCAACCTCAAGTGGCTCACCGACGATGGCAAGCCCAGTAATGGCATGAAAGTCAGTAGGGGTCATAGTAACCTCCCCCCACAACATATGCATAGTATGAGTGCTATCCCACCAACGCTTTCGAATAGCTTGGAGCAAGTGAACGTTCCTCCTCTCACCGACTAAGCCGTCAAAGAAGGGTTTCAGCCTGAGATTCTCGATCTCTTCCTTCATCTCGCCATTGAGAGTTGCCCACCTCTCGGAAACCGCTCGCACGCTGCCTCTACAGTTATCAATCATCCTGAATGACTGCAAACAACAAAGACAAAAGAGACAAATATCAAAAAATCGGTAAAATCCTCATTTAAGCATTTTACCCGAAAAGTCACAGAATTGCCTAGAACGACAGTCAAAATCATGTACTACTATACTACAATGATTTTCAACATCAATAAGGGTGAAATTCCATCAAAAGATCAGCCATGCATGATAAACCCTAGCAACAATAATTCTAGGCAAAAGTCGATGAAAGTCGAACTGCGAAGGCACCAAATTGAGACATGCAACGACGAAATTGACATGGAAACTCAGTCAAAGGAATAGATCCTTACCCACCTCGTCCAAACGGCGTGAGAAATATGATCATTGGGAAATGGGCACAACTCATCCGTCGCCCACAATTTTCCTCTCATGTGCCTACCAAAGAGGTGTTCCCTATGAGAACGATTTGCACCGGCCATTTGAAAGGGTCAAGAATCACTAGAACTTGGTGATAATAAAGATTTTTGGATAAAAAAATCGCCTAGGGTTGAGAATTCCCGAAATGAAATAAGATAAGTGATTTGAAAATCACTTTCAGCGCCTGATATCGTCTCTGATATGCGTAAAAACAGAGAAGCCTCGTACGAGACATCGCTATCTCGTACGAGATATCTCTAGAAAAATCTCAGAAAATCATGTTTTCTTGGGAAATTCCAGAAAATCCCTGCTTTTAACAGAAAGGTCAGAAAAGCCCTGCTTTTGACTGAAAGGTAGAATCTGAACCCGGTTCAAGATGGAACATTGAGTCGTCAACAAATGGATATTTTCAGAATTGGAACAAGCAAAGTTGTTTCTCAGTACGAATTTATTCTCACCGCACATCCAAGATCATGGGTGAGCAACAAAATCTGCATCATCAAACTTTAAATCCCATGACTGTCATCAAGATGTATGTTAATGGCACATGATTTACAACTGGGTATCCCATGACTGTTATCAGGACGTAAGTTAATAACACAGGATCCCACCATTCAGAGTCCCATAATTGTCATCAAGGTGTAAGCTAATGGCATAGGATTCACATTTTTCAACAGAAAGGCAGTCTCGTTGAAAGGGGAAGCAAGGATCCAAGTAATTGGCGTCTCCAAATCCGGGTATCCCACAACTGTTATCAAGACGTAAGTTAATAACATAGGATCCCACCATTTAGAATCCCATAATTTCCATCGAGACGTATGTTAATGGCATAGGATTCACTTTTTCGGCGAATAAGGCAACCTCGTTGGAAGGAGAAGCAAGGATCCAAGTAATTAGCGTCTATAAAACCAGAGTTCGATAATTGTTATCAAGACGTATGTTAATAACATAAGATTCACATTTTCCGGCGAATAAGGCAACCTCGTTGGAAGGAGAAGCAAGGTTCGGGTAACTGGCGTCTCCAAAATTGAAGACGGTTCGTCATCAACAACAGGGCATATTCAGAATTGGGGTCAAAGAGATTGATTCATCAGTATGGATTGCAATTGGAGACGGTTCGTCATCAATAAAAAGGAGTATATTCATAATTGGGTCAAGGCCATTGATTCATCGGTACGGGTTACTCTCTAAACTCTAAACTTTACTTACCGCAAGTATTGTTTTCAAAAATGATTTTCAAAATACCTTAAACCTCAGTTTTTACGTGTTTTCAGAGTCGAACTACGTTTGGTCTGATTTCCTTTTGAGGAATACGTAGGTAGCTTTTTAGCACGACCATACCCCTAGTTCAAAATGGCATCTTTTCTATCGACGACGTTACTTCATCCATAAGTATCATCGCCGAGGGGCTCTATAGACACCCCAATTTGGACATTCATTCATAATCACACTACTTCTATGTCTCGCCTTTGATTTGGGTCGAAACTCATTAAATTGGACATGTTTCGTTAAGTTTCTGACTGACTCTGTTAGTCAGGGGCCAAAATGAACATTAAAACTACTATAGAGGGCAAAGAGTGAATTCCAGCACTGAGATGCCTCGTACGAGACATTGATGCCTCGTACGAGACATCCCCCTTGACAGTCGGGTTTTTGGTCAGTTTCCTTGTTGATCTTAACCCCTTTTCTTGGCAAACACTTAAGCAATCCGGAAAAACCTAATGGACAATCCTAGAGTCCAAAAATACCTCTGTGGGAATCAAGTCTTGGATTCCCATCACAACTTACCTTCTTGGCCAAAACCCTAGGTCTAGAACTCTTATAAATATAGAGGTTCTTGAACCAAAAAGGGGCTAGAATCCTCATTCACCCAAAAACCACTCCAAATCTGATCAAAGAGGTCCCCATAATCAATCCCTCTTCCTCACCCACGAAATTCAAGCCTCCACAACACCATTCAAGCCAAGTTCATTGGAGATTCAAGGCCTTCAGTCAAGGCCATCCATAGGATTTTTGAAGAACGCTTAGGTAAAACTCTTTGTTTTCTATCTTCTCATCTCCTTCTTTGTCTTTGAAGTAGTGTGATTCCATTAAAGGATCAGCCTAGAGCCTTTCCAATCCATGGAGATGGTCTCGAAGCACATGATCCAACATCCCAAATAAATAAGCAATTATTTATTTGTTTTGTCTTCTTTTTACATACATTTTGCATGATTTTGAAACAATGATGATGATTTCTTAGCAAGACAAATCCTAGATTGGGTGAATTGGTGCTCCTTGACCTTTCCAATTCATAACTTAACCCCTGAATCCAGATATCTCGGTCCGTGTTCCGACAACAACATGGTGATGACTCTCAAACAATCAAACAAGGGTAAATCGAAGGACGAAAAGGCACCTCGAAGATTAACAAAAAAAAAAAACCGCGCGCAAAACAACTGCCTATAAATAACCTTCATTTCTCAACAATGAAGGTTGCTGAGCTTCAAGAGAAATATCCCAAGTATTCAAGTTTGCTTCGAAGATTGAAACCCAGATATTCATACCTTCAAACATCTCCTTAGCAAACCCAGAATTCCTTCATCAAGCTTCAAGCCTAACAACCATTCCATACTCAGCCTTTTCACAAAAAGTTTTTCACTTGCTCAACCATCATTTAGATACTTAGAGTATTTGATTTCTTTCCACACACACACCCGATTTATATGATCATATAGATTATATACTTCGAAAACACAGTTTGTTATTTTAGCTTTATAGGTTAGATTGTTTGTTTAGAGTTTAGATTCATCTTGTAAAACCTCCTCTAAATTAATACAAGTCTAGTAGCTATTAGAAAATCCTAGACTAACCATCTAGGTAGAGGACGTAGTTCATTCAAGAACGAACCTCTTCAAATTGTGTGTTTGATATTTTATTTTTGTCTTGTTATTTACTTTTCTGATTGTGGTCTTTAACTTGCTACTCATACGAAATGACTTGAAAAGTCAATTGTGTTTTTCTTTGATCTTTAAGTTGAACTTATCGGTTGCATCATAGTATTTTCAACCCGAGTCAAACCACCCAACTCTTTAACTATCCTTTTGGCTAAACCGCAAAACTCCGCTGTGCATTTTATCAGTTCGGTTTAAGTGCTTTAAACCGTAGTTGACTAAACTGATAAGTACTCAGTTGATTTTCAAGGGTATTTTACGAAAAAGTTTGGACCGCTATTCATCCCCCTCTAGCGGTTCTATACCCTTGTTGCCCTCTGGGACCAAGAAGTGGTATCAGAGCATATCCACCAAAACTTTTTTTTACAAGCTTAACCGCTTGGGTGCTGATCCAATGGCAAACTCAAACACCCATATGATGCAAACATCCAATTCAAATCATTTGCCGATTCTGGATGAAGATAGTTTTATCTTTTGGAAAGATAGGATGATGAAACACATAATTTCATGTGATCGTAGACTGTGAACCGCGGTTAAGGATGGACCATATACACCTATGAATGCTAATCCACGTGCAGGAACTGCTGGAGAACCGGCTGAAATAAGAAAGCTGGAAAGTGAGTGGACTGATGCTGACCGCAACAATGTGGAGTTTGATGGAAAAGCAATGTCAATGCTTGTCTCAGCTATTGACCTAAGGACTCATTTAAAGGTGCTGAACTCCACAACTGCCAAAGCAACTTGGGATGCAATATTTGACTGTCTGGAAGGAGATACATATACCAAGAAGAACTGCCTCTATCAACAGAGAAGGCTCTTTGACTATTTTGTTAAAGATCCTAAGGAATCTCTTCGTCAATGCTATGAGAGGTTCATAGATATTGTTAATATTTATTTTTCTCTTGGACATGTCTATACTAATACAGATTTGAACATGAGATTCATGCAAGCACTTGGTAGAAAATGGCTGATCAAAACGATAAACATCGAAGATAACAAAGACTTGGAAGCTCTTGATCTTCATCATTTATATGTCATGCTAAAGGTATTTGAATTCAAGCTTGAAGAGGTGCATGAAACCGAAAACAGATTTAAGACCCTCTCTCTAGCCGCATTCAACAATACCTTATCTCCGGTTTACAATCCAGACCATCATCAAACCGCTCCTCATCTCCACTTATAAACCGCACCTCCAGATCAGACCGCACTTAGATTCAATCCTCCAACCGCACCTTCTGATTATTATCAATAGTCTCATCAACCCTATCCTCAACCTCATCAACCTTATCAACAGTCTCATCATTCCTACACTCCTCAAAGTGTAACATCTCAATCTTCTTGCTCTAATCAAGTTGATTTTGATGATATGGATGATGAAGAATTTGCTTTACATGTGAAGAAATACACCAAGTTCAGGAAGAACAATAGATCTCAATTTCCATCCCCCAAAGGACCTGTAAAGTTTATCCCTCCTACCAGATTCAACAAAACCACAAATCCTAAGAAAAGGGATGGCCAAGTCTGTTATAACTGCAGACAACCAGGTCACTTTGCTTCAAGTTATCCCAAACCACGCTATGAAGCCGCACCAGCAAAGAAACCATTCAACAAGAAGTTTGTCAAGAGAAGAGGAATGGTAGCTGACAAAGGGGATCAACCGCTGACATGGATAGGATCAGATTCATATGACAGTGATGATGAAGATGAAATTGCAAATCTCTGCCTTATAGGATTTGAAGAAAAGGTTGAAATTGATGAAAGCCTTTCACTGCCAAATCAACAGATGAAGTCAGTTTTACCAAGAACTCTCGAGGCTAGAACAAGCAAAGCTCCTACAACACTAAACCGCTCTCCTGAGGTCCATGCAGACCAAAGCCATGATGACCAGATATTAGAATGTGCTAATACTATTTGTCAACAACATACTGTGCTTAAAAAGGCATATAAACTAATGGCTGCGGAACTTGATGATTCCCAAAAATAATGCAAGTCCCACAAGGAGGAAATTGAGAAACTCAAGTTCCAAATTGCTGGGATTTCATTAATTGAGGAAGAAAACCGCTATCTGAAGGATAGAGCCGAGGCACTTCTCACCCAAATCCATGATCTTACTGTACAAAGGGATGACCTTCAAAAAGTGACTGATGTATGGACTAAGTCTGGTGTCACCGTGGAACAAATCCTAAGTTCACAAATTCCTACTTCAGATAAAAGTGGATTGGGGTTTAAAACTGATGATAGGTGTAAGTGTCCTTGCCTCTGTGACGAAGGTGGTGTGATACCAAATGAACAAACCAAAGAAATTCCTAAGGTAAATCATGCTGGTAAAAAGGGCTCAAAACAAGAAATTAAAAAGCATAATTATTTCTTTGAGTATCCTAAAAACCAGAATGGGAGAGATTCAAAGTGGAAAGAGAAATCCACAGCGGTTGAGGCAACCAAGGAAGTATTGATTGATGAAACCGCTCCTAGTTGGTTTAAGGAAATTCTTATCATATTTTCTAAAGCCGCACCTAAGAGGAAGGTTGAGCTCAAGAAGGTAATCTTTGTTAAAGCCAAAACCGCTGACCTAGTAAAACATGAGAAACCGAAGGTCAATAAAGGGTTTATAAAACCACAACCTAAACCGGGTTTAATTCATTGTATCATTTGTGCTGATTATGGTCATAGTGCTGGTCATTGTCTTTTAAGGTTCACACCCAATGCCAAGGGACGTAAAAATCCTAAGGTCAAACAGGTGTGGGTCCCAAAAAGCTGCTAACCCTAAGACCCAAGGAATAAAGGGGACCAAAATCTTTAATGTTTATTTTTCAGATTTCATGCTTTATGGCTGGTAGTTCGAAGAAGAAGGATCTTTGGTACTTAGACAGTGGTTGCTCACGACACATGACCGGAGATAATGAACTTCTTTGTGATACCATTTCAATGAAAGCCCCCCCAGTAGTGTTTGATAACAACAAGAAAGGAGAAACAGTAGGATATGGAGCAATCAAACGAGGAAAGGTGACTATTGAAATATGTCACTAGTAGAAGGACTCAAGCACAACCTTCTATCCATATCTCAGTTTTGTGACAAAGGAATGAACTGCAACTTCACCTCAACTAATTATTTCATCAAAGATGCAACTTCCGGAGTCACTCTATTGACGGGAAACAGAATAGGTGATGTATATATGATAGATTTGAGTAATATTGTTTCTATTGCTAACCTCTGTTTTATAGCAAAAAATATAAGTGAAAGCGGTTGGTTATGGCATAAGCGGCTCAGCCACTTGAACTTCAAATATCTAGCAAAATTGCAAAGGGACGGTCTCGTCAAAGGACTAGCCAAAGTGGTTGACCATCATGATAAGAAATGTAAAGCATGCCAGCTTGGTAAGCATCCCAAACAGTCATTTCCCAGCAAAACCGCTCCTTCAACAAACCGCTGCTTACAACTGCTTCACATGGATCTATTTGGACCTATCCCAACCGCCAGTATAGGAGGAAACCGCTATACCTTGGTGGTTGTTGATGATTTTTCAAGATATACATGGGTGGAAATGATGGCCTCTAAAGATGATACTTATGGCATCGTAACCGCTCTCTTTAGACAGCTCCAAACTCAAAAATTGGATGACATCGTTGTTGTGCGTTCAGATAACGGAACCGAGTTTACAAACAATAGTGTTGCCCAATATTGTGATGATCATGGAATTGATCATAACTTCTCTGCCACTGGGGTCCCACAACAGAATGGAGTAGTAGAAAGAAAGAACATGACTTTGATTGAAGCCGGGAAGACCATGATTGCAGAAGCCAAGCTTCCCAAGTACCTCTGGGCCGAAGCAGTCAATACCGCTTGTTTCACCCAGAACCGCTCCCTTATCATCAAAGTCCACAACAAAACTCCTTATAAATTATGGAGAGGCAGATCACCCAACATTACCTTCTTTAAGATATTTGGATGCAAGTGTTACGTCTTGTACAATGGCAGAGAGCATCGAGGTAAATTTTATGCTAAGGCCGATGAATGTATTTTTGCTGGTTATTCAAAACACTCCAAGCTTTTCGTTGTTTCAATAAGACATCATTAAAAATTGTAGAGTCTGTCCATATTACATTTGATGAACACGATCTTCTTGAGCCACATATGGCTCCAAATGTTGCTGATGATTTTAGTGTTTTTGAGACAGGTACATCTTATCCTAATCATACAGCAGCTGATGACCAACCTACACAAACCGCTCCATCAGGTTCTCCAGCCGCTCCTAATCAAACTGCAAGTGGAGTTGCCGCTGAACCGCTATCTTCTGTCCTCATTCAAACCGTTGATCCAGTTCCAATCATCACCTTCAATGAAGATTTCAATGATTATCAAGAAGAGCCTCCTCTAGAAAATCTTCAAGAAATAGTGGTTCATGAAGACCTCCCTCCAGAAATTAATGAGCATAGAGACCATCCAACTACTAATGTTATAGGTCCTATCAGTTCTGGTGTTCAAACAAGAGGAAGCTTAACTCATAGAGATGACCACAGTTTGTTCACAACCGCGTTGTTATCTCAGATGGAACCGAAGAAGGTTGATGAAGCTCTAAGTGATCCAAGTTGGGTAGCTGCAATGCAAGAAGAGCTTAATCAATTTGAAAGATGCAGAGTTTGGACTCTAGTTCCAAGGCCCAAAGATCACACTATAATTGGAACAAAATGGGTATACAGAAACAAGATGGATGAAAATGGTACTATAACTAGAAATAAAGCGAAGTTGGTTGCTCAAGGTTATAGGCAAGAAGAAGGGATTGATTATGATGAAACCTTTGCTCCTGTAGCCAGACTTGAAGCCATAAGATTGTTCCTGGCATATACCTCCTTCAAGAAATTCAAGTTATATCAAATGGATGTGAAGAGTGTATTTCTGAATGGTGAACTACAAGAAGAAGTCTATATAGCCTAACCGCCAGGATTTGAAGACAACAAACACCTTCATCATGTCTTTAATCTCAAGAAGGCCTTGTACGGACTCAAGCAAGCACCAAGAGCATGGTATGACACTCTATCTAAATTTCTTATTGAACAAGGCTTCTCTCGAGGTAAAATTGATACAACCTTACTTATTGCTAAACACAAAGGTCATTCATTATTAGTTCAAATATATGTTGATGATATTATTTTCGGTTCTACTAATGAAACTATGTGTGTTATGTTTGAGAAGCTAATGAAAGGTAAATTTGAGATGAGTATGATGGGAGAGTTGACATTCTTTCTTGGACTCCAAATAAAGCAATGTCATGATGGAATCTTTATCAACCAAGCCAAATACACCAAAGACTTGATCAAGAAATTTGGGCTTGAAACCGCAAAACCAATAGATGCCCCAATACAAAAGGCCTGCAGTTTGGATCGAGATGAACAAGGTAAGAAAGTGAATCAGACACTCTACCGAGGTATGATTGGCTCTCTTTTTTACTTAACTGCAAGTAGGCCAGATATTATGTTCAGTGTGTGTGTTTGTGCTAGATTTCAAGCTGACCCTAGAGAATCTCATCTTATTGCTGTTAAATGTATAATTAGATATTTATGTGGCTCTGTTAACCTTACACTTTGGTACTCCAAAGAATCTTCATTTGATTTGTTAGGTTATTTAGATGCTGACTTTGCAGCATGTAAGATTGATAGAAAGAGCACTAGTGGTACATGTCAGTTCCTTGGATCTCGGCTTGTATCATGGTCCAGCAAGAAACAAGCGTCGGTTTCAGTCTCAACCGCTGAAGCTGAATACATTGCGGCTGGAAGCTGTTGTTCTCAAATTCTCTGGATGAAACAGCAGTTGGAAGACTATGAAGTATTTAAAAAGAACTGCCCTATCTACTATGATAGTACTGCAGCAATTTCTATCTCCAACAATCCAGTTCAACACTCTAAGACCAAGCACATTGACATAAGATATCATTTCCTCAAAGCTCATGTTGAAAAGAAGAAGATATTCTTAGCAAAGGTGGGAACTGATGATCAAATAGCTGACATCCTCACCAAACCGCTTGAAAATTCAAGGTTCTTCCATTTACGAGGAGAAATGGGTATGCTGGAACTAACTTAAAATTATTTCATGTCTATTTATTTCTTGGTCTAATAAATTTTGTTAACTATTTTGGCTCTATTGAGAAAATGCAAAAATAGCTTGCGGTTCTATCAATATTGGAACCGCATCAATAAAGGTTCGGCAGAAGATTCTAATCAAACCGCAGAGTCAAGAAGGATGATTTCGGTTTACTCCAAACTGTACCAAGAAAATAGTACATCGGTTTGACCAAGTGAAACCGAAGACAGATCTGAGAGATATCAGTTTCATCAAAACCAAGTGAGGAAAAGGTAAGTCGGTTTACTCAAACCGCTCAGGTATGTATAATTGCAATTTAGTCCCTACTTTATATTACTTCATTCTTTAAGGACCTTTGTGCAATTATTTAAGCCGCATTTATTGCGAAAGACAGGTACGCTGACGTTTGGGTTTTCCTCAGCCGTCATGCCCGCTCCACTACCCGAGGTGGTTAATTTGAGTATAAAAGACAAATTCATTTTCAATTTAATTTTTTACCTTCCTTCTCTATTTGGCAAACAATTGATCTTGCTTCTACTTCTACATCATCTAAACCAATGAAGCCTGATATGGACCCATCAAACTTTGTCCCTGGTTCAAGGATTGTAGAAGAGGACTTTAAACAGGATGCAGTTGGGAGAAAGCTACTCAAACTACTTGAAGACGCTAAGCTTCTACCTCTGTTTCTCATGGATGAACCCCAGTTCGTGACCTTCATCTGTGCTGAATTTTTCCAGAACGGGATTCCCACCAATGCTGCATTGTTGGATGTAAGAGGTAAAGAAATCAGAGATCTGGAAACTGGAGAAGTGAAGTATGAGGATGCTATCAAGTCCACGGTTTGTGGAAAACCTGTGATCTTAACCGCTTCAAAGATAGCAGTGTTAGCTGGTCTTGAGAACTCCAGTGTTTTGGGGATCAAACCAGACCTTCTAAACAGTACAACTATAGAATTGATTGGGATGAACAATTTCAACACTAAGAATTCCTCCAAGAAGGATTTTGGAGAGGTGATGGCACTTCTATGTGACCTAGTGGATACTGCATTCATGTGCAAGAATGGGAACCACAACAACTTCACCAGTGAACAGTATGCCTACTGTGTGGCTATTTACAAAGGGAAGAAACTGCACTGGCCCAAGGTTGTGATGAAGAAGATGATCAATGCCTTAAACTGCCACACTGCTGCTAAAGCCGCGGGGAAGTCTAAGATCAGGACCCACTGTAGGCTTTTGACCAAGTTCTTGCTTCAATAAACAGAGATCTTTAAATTCTCTGCTGCTCACAAGGACTACTGGATGGATCCAGTTGAGAAGCCAATTTTGATTATCAAAATTTGATGCATTCAGAACCGCATTTGGATGGCGGTATGCACAGGCAGTTTGGACCGTAGATCCATTGCCTGAAAATGAAAGAGGTCCATATCCTGAAGCGCAGCTAAACAAATTAGGAAAACTGTATGCTGGAGCACTAGCTGATATAGCCGCTGCCAGTTTAGCAAGGGATGATATTCAGAGAAGAACTCTTGAAGAAATGGGGCTAAGTGGTATTGATCAAACCGCTGCACAGGCTGAGTGGGAGCCTGCGGTTGAGGGGGAGCCTGCAGCAAGGCCTAGACCTGCGGCTCAACCCAGGGAAACTGCGGCTCCAAGAAAAAGGAAAGGAACAATTGTTATTCCTCCTTCAATATCAAAGGCAAATCTAACTCATCTTGTACCTAAACCGTCAACCAAACCGTCTTCAAAACCCTTAGTGAAACCTGTATCTAAACCTCCCTCTACTTCAACTTCTTTTCCCCTATCAGACTCTCTCCAACTCTTTCAAAACCTATCCCTTCTAAACCTTCCATTCCAAAACCTCAAGTAAAACCTCTTTCCCCCATCAAAACCAATGTGGAGAAATCCATTAAGTTTGCAATGGATTCCCACACTCTCAAAGCCGCCAAATCCAAATCCATTCAAACCAAACCTCCATCTCCACCTAAACCTTCACCTCAGAAAATTCTTACTGAATTCCTTCAAACCGACCCTTCATCTCCTTCTAAACCTTCATCGTCTAAACCGCTCTCCGTTTAGTTCACAAATGAACAGTTAGCTGAAATATTTAAAGCTTTTCCAAACCTCAAACCTTCTACTCATAACGAACCTGCGCAGACCGAAGTGTCTGAGGCTGCGGTTTAGCCTGAGCAAACCGGTGTGTTTGAGGCTGCAGAACTGCCTGAGCAAATTGATGTGTTTGAGGCAGCAGAATTGCCTGTTCAGACTGATGTGTCTGAGGCAATAGATAAACCTGAGCAAGATGCAAAAGTTATTGAGGTTCAACCATTGAGAAAGAAGAGAAGGTTAAGGCAGTTGATTATGTGGAGCACTGGCAGTCAAGGCCACCGGGAGCAGTAGACTTCACAAAAGCCCATGACAAGAAGGACCATTCGCCTAAAGAAGGCAGTTTTTCTAAGGAATTGAGAGAAAGGGCTGAGATGAGAAAGGCAAGAATTGACCCAATGATGATTGAAGACTCACCACCTAAACTTAAACGTAAGTTGAAGTTTGACTCACCTGAGCATACTCCTTCTCCGGTTCATTCTTTTCCGTCTTCATCTCCGGTTTTACCGTATGCTGCTACGTCGGTTTTGCCATCTCCGGTTCAACCATCTACATAGGTTCAACCTTTGGCTCAACGTTTGGTTCAACCCCTCTTCCAACCGTTAGTTCAACAATCTCCTCAATCCTCGGTTTCATACATAAAACCGAAGATAAAGAAAAGAAAGAGTGCTGCAGAACTGGCTTCCTATCTGAAGCGGTTCAAGACTTCAAATTCTAAGGAAAGAAGGGCTGGGGCCATTGCTCGTGCTGCTGCTAAAGCCGAAGATCGATTTCTTAAGTCAAGCCGCCCCAATCCCTTTGCCATTTTCCCTGCTGAGGATAGTGCCGCAGTTGCTGATCATATCATTCTAGCCGCTGCAAACCAGATAATGGGTGAACTTGCTTGTCAGGTTTTCAATGAACCTACTCTCTACTCCAAATTATTTCTATTCTTTAACTGCCTTTGCATTCCCAATTTATACAGAATTTTCCTTGTTCCTTCCCCTTCTATATTCATTTCTTCTCCTCCTCAAACTGCCCTTATTCCTTATTCTCTCTATCTACCTTTTGACCCCATAGGGTTTGAAACCGCCATTAGGGTTTCAATGGGTGAATCTTTAGAAGATGCCCATACTCTTTTGAAAGGCAAAGCTAAAATGCATCCTTCTCCTTCCCATCATTCCGATGATGCCATATCCATCTCTGATGATGATGATGATGAGCCTATGCCTGATTATACTCCCTTTGATGAACCCCCTCCTTCATTTCAGTCTTATCCCATCTTACCACTTCGTGCTACAACCACCGATTTGATAGATGCGGTTACGAACATCCAGTTTCATCAGCAAAATTCTACCATTCGGTTTGACTCTCACCTCTTTACAATCCAATCAGACCTTGATGCCATTAAGGGGGAGAGAATAAATGAGGGATTTGATGTTAGATCAAGACAACAACAATTAGATGAAAGAATGAACATCATTTTGGAAAACCAACTGTCCCTTCAAGATCTTGTCAGAATCAACAATGATCTTTGCTCCTTAAAGTTTCAAGTCGTTGATGAAATGTTAAAGACTGTTGTTGAAAAACTTGATATTTTGGCACAACACTCCTTTGATTCTACTGAGCACATTATGCATAGAACCGGAAAGTTAGTCAAGCAAACTGCTGGTATTGAGAAGAGGATCAATGAACCGACTGAAGTTCGGCTTCGTGCAGCAGATTTTGTCTTTAAAACCGCTCATGCCTCCGGTTCAAGGAATGTTGCTCCAACCGAACCCGCTGCAGTAAATGCTCAAGCCGCTGAAGATGCTCAAACTAATCAGGACCATACCGCAGATGATGCTACCGCTGTAAGGGGTTCTGTAGCTGATGAAGTAGACTAGATTTTAATTCCTAGTCTTTTTGCTCTCTTATATTTATTTCCTTCTTTGTAAGTTCAAAACTTTATGATTGAAATATAATGAGAATGATTGCATGGCATTCAGTTTCCAAAACTTTGTTTATTCAAACTGCTTGTTTGTGGAACAATGCTTGCATTTTTTAAAACTCATGCACTATATTCTTCATGATTTTTTTTTAACTGCATTTTGTTTTAAACATTCAGTTTAAACATGCATATCTGATCTTTAAAATCGTATCATTTTATATGCATCTGAATGTATTTATTTTCTATCTGTTCTTCATTTCCTTCATTTTTGGATATATTAGAAATCTATGATCTAGCATAGTGTGTGCATTGACTTGGGACATGCAGTTTCATGAAATTTATTTCGGACATGTTTTTACCAAGTATAATGTTTTGCTATTATCATAGTGTGGTAATGGCATCAATCAAATATGGGGAGATTGTTAGGATTCATTGTAAGTACACCCACTTAATTTGATTGATCCATGCCACATGTCTCTTTATGGACTTTAGGACCGCATGTAAAGAATTTATACTTCAATTTTTAGATATATAAGTCCATTTCTAGTTTTTTATTTGTTTAGGCTGAGTATATAGTTCGGTTTACCCTTAGCGGTTTAGTGATTCAAACCGCATTCGTGCTATCTTCAGACCGCCAGCATGGAGCCGCAAGTATTTCATCAAACCGCATTCTGTGGCTTTGATGAAACCGCTCTTCAAATCTTATTTGGAACCTAAGATGCTAACTTGATGGAACCGCAATCATGTAACCGTGTACTTCAGTTTCTTATGAAACCGCTCATCAAGTTCATCCTTGGAACTGTTGGAATTATGCTCTAGGCCCTTGAGAAAGGCCTTACGTTACATCATTTGTTTTGGAGATAACAACCTTGGGTTATAATATGTTTTACATGTTTATTATAATAATCCCCGTCCCTAGAACTTATGAAGAACTAGTATAAGTTTAATTGATGATCATGTGATGATCATGTGTATTAGATACAGATTAAGCTTATGGGTACATGTTGGTGACCATGTACTGGACATGACCCACCTATGAGATTTATGTCATGGTCAAATGTCATAATTAAATCTCATAATAGTTATATCATTGATACCCTTAGACCTGAGATTATTACAGTCTTCGACATGATGAACATTATGTTTGACGTACTCAAACGTCACTCCTAACCGGGTGGTTATAAAGGCTACGATTGGCATAATCGGATTCATGTAGGGAAAGGTAATAAGTCAATATGGGATTTGTCCCTCTCTCAAGAGAGATATCTGCTTAGGCCTCTCGTAGAGTGAGATTGATGAAATGCGTGGCCGCGCTCAAATGAATTGATGAGATCAATACCATTTGCTCATTATCAATCTACTCAAGATCGAGAAAGCATTGAACAATATAAGTTGACATGGACCATGACTTATGTTCAATATGATATCGTGAGACAAAAGGATTGTGATATATTCTATTGAGGATTACGAACTTCTTTAAGTTATATTAATTGGGTAGTCATGATGGCTTGCTAGAGTCCGATCATGGTTTATAAGTTTGACCTTGGTTGGACTCATTGCCAACTTAATATAATCCTATGGGGTCACACACAAAAGAACGAATTGTTTAAAAGGCTAAAAATGACTTTTTGCTGGTGCTCGGCCGAACACCTCAAAGGACTCGGCGGAGCATGAGAAACAGAAAGTTTTGACACAGAGGTGCTCGGCCGAGCACCTTATAAGACTCGGCCGAGCAGGCCCTGTTTGGGCCCAAAAATCTGATTTCGTATTTTGACGGGTTTTGACCTATTTCTCCTAAAAGGTTTAGGACTAATGAGTTTAAATACCTCTCTCTTAACCCTAATCAGTATGGATTGATATTGTATCATTATTGGTATCCTCCATGTGTTTGAGAAACATATTCTTGAGTTTAGATTGAGAATCAAAAGCTCAAGAACACCAATAAAATCATATAGCCTTTGAAGATTAGAAAAGCGTGTTTTCTAATGGGTCTAGCAATCCAGATCTAGAATCGTTCTAGATATTCGTTCGCGTGTGGAAAAACATAGAGGGCGTTGGCATCAACTCCTTCAAAGTTCGTGATCCAAGTGTTGCGGTTGTTCCTGCGTTCGTGATTCGAAGAAGCGCGAAGAACAAAGATTGAAGATCTCAGAATTTTAAAGCTCCATCACGGTTAGTGTTCTAAATTCATCCTCGTATTAATTTAATCATCGTGATCGGATCTAGGCTTTTGGGTTTTAATTCCGCTGCGCATGTTTGCTCAAAACCCAACAGTGGTATCAGAGCCCCGTTCATCATGATTATTTTAATAATATCATGTTAATAATATAATTGGATTATATGTGTTTGCATGTTATTTGGATTCTTGATGTTTATGTGATTTGAATTTTATGTATATATATGTGATATATGGAGATCATAAAATCGCACCGTTTAAATACGTTATGTGGGATTTTAAATTGCAATAATAATTTGATTATTATGTTCCTTATGATTATCAAAAATTAATTGGATTGATTTGTTGATGATCTTTGATTCATGAATAAATCGTTTATTCAAGGCTTTGATGAACATGATGATTTGATCATCATGAACATCAAACCCTAATTGAATCGGGAAAGCAATTTGAGAATTGAAATTCGAAAAATCTGTTCTGATCATGGTGCTCGGCCGAGCAATCCATAAGACTCAGCCGAGCAGATTGAATCAGAATGTACAGATTCTGGAACACAAAGATGCTCGGCCGAGCACCTCAAAGGACTCGGCCGAGCAGAAGGATTTTGGACAGAATTTGTTTTTCAGATGGCTGGTTTTAGAAACTGTGTTTCCTGAAATTAAGGCATGTTCGAAATCACTTTAGATTGAACTTGTTTGTCAGATGGCTGGTTTGAGAAACAGTGTTACCTGAAAACAAATTTCAAGGTCAAAGTAATAAATTGATGGGACAAAAGAATTTAGAATCGAGTTACTTTATGTAAGGGATTGTGGATGCCTTCTGGCTTAGTTTCGACCTTACATAGTTGTTTCTTCTAGTTTCTAAATTTGGTACGGGATTGTGGATGCCTTATGGCTTAGTTTCGACCGTACAATCGTGCTCTCAATAATGTGTTAAATAATTTATCCCCATAAATCAATCACATGAAATCTTAATTTAATTAATGAGATTAGTTAAATTATTAACCGTTGCTTTATGTGTTTATATTATGTGACTATAAACATTGACCATGCTATATGTCATGAACCTTCTTTAAAATTTAAGTTCCGTGCCAATCCATGATTAAAACACTTGTGAGTACGTGGGTATTTTTGTGTGGGTTACGCCCTAGCGTAGGTGCATTGATTCTATCCATTTATGAGCAAGATGAGGAAACAGTGATTCCTATACGTTTAAAATGGTTTAACTTAATTAGGCTATCAAAACAGTTTTGGGCCTAAGGCACAGATGAGATTAAAACATGTTAGATATACGATATCTAAAATCTCATAAAAGATCTAAAAGTCATATACGATATGATTGACAAGGAGTTGTCTATCTAAATAACTTATTTTGAGCAGTCGTGCCCTAGCCGACTCAAAGTTAAGTGAAATATGGATCTTAGCCCATTCAAATTATATTATACATTGGATGTATATGAAGGTTATATAATTTAGTGGGAGTATTTATGAAATACAATCTATATATATCTCTTAAATGACTGGTATGAAATATAGGTGTATATTTATTTGCATATTTGTGTAGAATATTTTCTTAAACTTTAATTATGTTTATTACTGCGATCTGTTCTTCAGAATGGAAATTATTCATGAGCTTAAGAATTGTTCTAAAGAAAGAATGGAAATTATACATTCTTAATAATCCTGAGTAACCTAAATTGCAATATTAATTTGATTAATATGTTCCGTATGATCATCAAAATTTAATTTGATTAACTTGTTGATGATCTTAGATTCATGAATAAATTGTTTATTCTTGGTTTTGATAATCATGGTGATTTGATCACCATGAGCACCAAATCCTAAATGAATCAAGAAATGCAATTATAGGATAAATTTGGAAATTTAAAATCTACCGCTTCTAAGATAAATATTTTGAGTTGAATTGAATTATCAGATGATTGGTTTCAGAAACCATGTTTCCTGAAATTAAATGTCAAGTTCAAGATTAATCTGGGATTGAATCTAATTTCAGACGGCTGGTTTGCGAAACCAAGTTTCCTGAAAAGCGATGTCAATTAAGAATTCAGATAAACTAAAATTAGAATCTTGAATTGTTCTTGATTGCTGAAGTTAGTCGAATTGATGAGACATTGGTTTGTGCTCTCAATATCTGAACTATCATGCGGAAAGATGATGACCTAAGTCGAAAATTCGATTTTGACTTTATGATTTTCTAAAAGGAAGGATTAAAAGCTAAAGGTAAGACAAACGTTGTCAAACCTAAAGGAAATAATTGTGGCTAAAATTATGACTCTGAATAATGCAATTTGGTAATGTGGCAATTTGATTGACCATTTAAAATTGCAATCAAAATTTTGGATGATCAATAAAAAGTGAATGGTAGTGAGACAACCACAAAGGATATTTATGCCATAAAAATTAATCTTTCTAATTTTAATCATTGGGTATTGGATACCGGATTGGATCCCACATTTGTATAAATGTGCAACAATTAATAAAAAGAAAGACTATTTATAAAAGGTAAAGTTAATCTGCGAATGATAATGATGCAAGAGTTGCAACATTGTTCGTGGAACACTTATGAAGTGGCTTTGCTCATTAAGTAGAAAGTATTATTTTGCTATAAGATAATGAAGGATATTTATTTCTTATTTGGAATAAGAAAGAGCTTTATTTATTATGATTTGCTTTATCGTATTGTTAAATCATATAAATAAATCTCATATCCTAAATCTTGAAGAACAAAATAATAAATAAGACTATAACATAAATAATTAAATTCTCAAGGCATTATTGTTTTGATCAAATAAATGAGAAACGCATATCTAAAATTCCATGGGACGGAGTTTTAAAGTCATACGATTTTGAATCATATGATTTATGCAAATCTTATTTACTTGGATTAAGACAACTTTTACTAGGAGTAGTAAAAGGCTGATATCTTATTAGACCTAATACATGTCGATGTATATGGTTCATTAAGTAGCAATGCTAAAAGAGGATTTTGGTAACTTGGCAAAATTATTCAGAAATCCCGATTCGATCGTGATAATGAATAATTGAACCAAGAATTTGACAATCATCTTTAGGTTGTGAAATTGTTTCACAAATTAACTCCACCGAGAACACCATTTAGAATGATGTGTCTACGTGGAGGTGTAGAACCTTATTGGATATGGTTCATTAGATGATAAAGTCAAATTGATCTTCCATTATTTATTTTGGGGTTATGTTTTGGAAACCGCTATAATTACACTAATTTGAGTTCCATTAAAATAGGTTCAAAGGTACCATATGTGATATGGAATGAAAGAAAACTTGGTTTGTCTTTCATAAAGACTAGCGGGTAACCCGTGCTCTGCACGGGAAACCAATACTATGTCTTAAAAAATATTTTAACTATAGTTAACTAATATAGTAATCATCATTTTAACTAATACTATTAATAATAAAAGTTAATCTATATGATTACTATTATTATAATAATTATTATAATTAATTAATACCATTGATAGTAATAGTTAATATATATATTAATAGCAATGATTAGTCTATATAATAATAATTATTAATATAATTATTATTTTAAAATAATATTATTAATAGTAATAGTTAATTGATATAGTAACTATTATGATTAATTAATATTAAAAATTAATAATCTAACTTATATAATAACTATTATAATTAACAATACTAATAATAGTAAAAAATAACTTATAAAGTAACTATTATGGTTAACTAATACTATTAATAGTAATAATTAACTATATAGTAACTATTATAGTTAACTAATACTATTAATAGTAATAGTTAACTAATATAGTAACTATTATAGTTAATTAATACTATTAATAGTAATATTTAACTTGTATTGTAACTAATATTGTTAACTAATACTATTAATAGTAATAGTTAACTAATATAGTTAACTATAATAGTAACTATTATAGTTAACTAATACTATTAATAGTAATATTTAACTTGTATTGTAACTAATATTGTTAACTAATACTATTAATAGTAATAGTTAACTAATATAGTTAACTATAATAGTAACTATTACTAATAAGAGTAATAGTTAACTATAATGGTTAACTATTACTAATAATAATAATAGTTACTATAATAGTTAACTATTATAGTTACCCTTTTTAGTAACTATTATTATTAGCTAATAGTATTAGCTAATGAAAAGAAAATGAAAAGTCACTTATTTATTAGTATGTTGTTGATGTGGCTTCTCTAAATACAAGCTTTCTCCATTGTTTGTCCACATGTTAATACCATAGCTCTTTTGACCAACTTTAATATATATATATATATAGATTTAAAATGGTGAGACTTTTTGCGAAAAGACTTGTTTGGAACAAGCTCACACTTAAATCTAATAAATGTATTTTCATGGGATATCCCAAGGAAACTTGAGGATATTATTTTACTTCTAAGAAACAAATTGTTTGTTGCTTGTAATGGTACTTTTCTAGGTAAATTGTTTATCTCTAAAAGAATCAGTGGGAGTAAAATATATCTCGAATGGTTCGAGACCTAGAAGATAACATAGAACCTTAGATGGAAGTTGAATGAACTTTCGCAAGGAGTTGTGGAAATTCGTTCAAATTACACAAGTTAATTGCATATATGATAGGATACAATCTATAATGAGAAATATTGGATTTCTTATTAAAGAAAATATAAGAGGTAAAGTTCATTGAGAATGATATATTTACTTCCTATCAAAATGCAATGTCCGCTCCATTTTAGATTAATGGCCTGGAGTCATAAAATCTAAAAGGCAATCCATGTATATTAATCAAGTTTGGAACTTGATCTTTCTAACCTAAGGTGTAAAAACCAAAGGATGGAATCAAGTTTTCTTGGAGAAAACTAACATGGGTAGCAAAGGAACATACTAATTAAGCAAGATTAAATGTGAAAAGGTTGACTCATATTTCGACTATGATAAAACTTTCTCACTTGAAGTCATGCTTTAAGTTATTAGAATTCTCATTGTCATATCTTCATATTTGGAATATGAAATTTGACAAATAGATATCAAAACAGCGTTTCTTAACGGGAACTCACTTAAGGATGTATTGGATACAACCTGAAGGTTTTGATAGTCTAGAAATTCTAATAAAGTATGTATGTTGCGGAAATCCATGAGATGGATTGAAGCAAGCTTCTTGGAGTTGAAACAATCATTTTGATGGAGCGTTCAAATCGTTTGAAATTCATCAATAATGAGACTTGTGTTTGCTAAGAAATTAGTGGGAGCATAGTCTAATTCCTAGTCTTAAATATATGTCTAACATATAGTTCATTTGAAAGAGTTTCTTAATGAAAGGACTTAGGAATAAGCCGCTTATATCCTTGAAATTAATATCTATTGATATTAATCTAGGAAGTTGATTGGTTTGTGTTAAAGTACTTATGGAGACAATGTACTGAATTGTTCAGTATGCAAGACTCTTGGAGAAGAACTTGCGAAGTTGTCTAATGACAGTGTTCTTGGCAAGACTTAGTCTTAGTGGAAGACTAATGAGCAAGAATACATTATTAGGATTCCATATGCTTCGGCAATTGGATCTATCATGAATGTCATATTATGTACTTAGACGGTATAACTCGTATACTTGGAGTATGATGAGAACATACTAATCGTATCCTAGTGAAAGTCATTAGATAATGATCAAGAATATCCTTGTGTACTTGAGAAGAACTAAGGATGCATTCTTGATGGTTGTTGGAATGGGAGATGATCTAGTAAATGGTTACATAGATACATGCTTCCACATCGACAAGGGTAATTTAAATCGCAGTATAAACATATGTTTAAAATAAGTGCTATTAGTTGGAATAGTTCCAAGCAAATACACTATAATTTATTCTACGAATAAATTGAGTATTTAGTTACAAGAGTTGTAGCTAATAGAGTTGTTTGAATATAGATGTTATTAGTAAAACTAGAAATAGTTTATAGTGATACTAATCCAATGGACCTTGTTGTGAAATAACGGTTATTGCACAAGCTAAGGTGCCAAGGGCTCATCTATGATCCAAACACGGGCTCAGACGTTTCCATCTCTACGAGAAATCGTTGACATGGGAAGTGTCAAAAATATGTAAAATACCTTATGATGATAACAAAGACAATCATCTTACATGTGCTCACTTGCAAAATGATGGAGATCATAACTTAGCTCAATGGGTATTGGATACACGTTGATTGGCCCTAGTGCAAGTGAGAGATTGTTGGAATTATGCTCTAGGCCCTTGAGAAAGGCCTTACGTTACATCATTTGTTTTGGAGATAACAACCTTGGGTTATAATATGTTTTACATGTTTATTATAATAATCCCCGTCCCTAGAACTTATGAAGAACTAGTATAAGTTTAATTGATGATCATGTGATGATCATGTGTATTAGATACAGATTAAGCTTATGGGTACATGTTGGTGACCATGTACTGGACATGACCCACCTATGAGATTTATGTCATGGTCAAATGTCATAATTAAATCTCATAATAGTTATATCATTGATACCCTTAGACCTGAGATTATTACAGTCTTCCACATGATGAACATTATGTTTGACGTACTCAAACGTCACTCCTAACCGGGTGGTTATAAAGGCTACGATTGGCATAATCGGATTCATGTAGGGAAAGGTAATAAGTCAATATGGGATTTGTCCCTCTCTCAAGAGAGATATCTGCTTAGGCCTCTCGTAGAGTGAGATTGATGAAATGCGTGGCCACGCTCAAATGAATTGATGAGATCAATACCATTTGCTCATTATCAATCTACTCAAGATCGAGAAAGCATTGAACAATATAAGTTGACATGGACCATGACTTATGTTCAATATGATATCGTGAGACAAAAGGATTGTGATATATTCTATTGAGGATTACGAACTTCTTTAAGTTATATTAATTGGGTAGTCATGATGGCTTGCTAGAGTCCGCTCATGATTTATGAGTTTGACCTTGGTTGGACTCATTGCCAACTTAATATAATCCTATGGGGTCACACACAAAAGAACGAATTGTTTAAAAGGCTAAAAATGACTTTTTGCTGGTGCTCGGTCGAGCACCTCAAAGGACTCGGCGGAGCATGAGAAACAGAAAGTTTTGACACAGAGGTGCTCGCCCGAGCACCTTATAAGACTCGGCCGAGCAGGCCCTGTTTGGGCCAAAAAATCTGATTTCGTGTTTTGACGGGTTTTGACCTATTTCTCCTAAAAGGTTTAGGACTAATGAGTTTAAATACCTCTCTCTTAACCCTAATCAGTATGGATTGATATTGTATCATTATTGGTAGCCTCCATGTGTTTGAGAAACATATTCTTGAGTTTAGATTGAGAATCAAAAGCTCAAGAACACCAATAAAATCATATAGCCTTTGAAGATTAGAAAAGCGTGTTTTCTAATGGGTCTAGCAATCCAGATCTAGAATCGTTCTAGATATTCGTTCGCGTCTGGATAAACATAGAGGGCGTTGGCATCAACTCCTTCAAAGTTCGTGATCCAAGTGTTGCAGTCGTTCCTGCGTTCGTGATTCGAAGAAGCGCGAAGAACAAAGATTGAAGATCTCAGAATTTTAAAGCTCCGTCACGGTTAGTGTTCTAAATTCATCCTCGTATTAATTTAATCATCGTGATCGGATCTAGGCTTTTGGGTTTTAATTCCGCTGCGCATGTTTGCTCAAAACCCAACAGGAACCGCTCCTATGCCTGGTGGAACCGCCTATCAGTTATTGAAGAATTCAAGAGAAGTCATTTATTCCTTAGACAAACATTCCCTTTTCAACCATAAAGGAATGTGTTATGTCTTGTCAAAATAACTCTAAGTTAACTTGGAGTTTCTGCAAGGAATGTCGGTTTGTCTAGCAGTTCAAATTCTTTACCGTTAGTCCTTTCTCTGCAATAAAGGACAGTTGTCAGGTAGTGGTGCTACAACTACCTAGGACTACAAGACAAAACCAAGGACTAAAATGACAGCTCAACCAATGGGATTTCGACAGCACTGTACCTTTCAAATTTGATTTAAATCTTTGTCCAACGGTCACAAGGGTGCACTGCCTATAAATAGCCTTCATTTCTCAACAATGAAGGTTGCTGAGCTTCAAGAGAAATATCCCAAGTATTCAAGTTTGCTTCGAATATTGAAACCCAGATATTCATACCTTCAAACATCTCCTTAGCAAATCCAGAATTCCTTCATCAAGCTTCAAGCCTAACAACCATTCCATACTCAGCCTTTTCACAAAAAGTTCTTCACTTGCTCAACCATCATTTAGATACTTAGAGCATTTGATTTCTTTCCACACACACACCCGATTTATATGATCATATAGATTATATACTTCGAAAACACATGTTGTTATTTTAGCGTTATAGGTTAGATTGTTTGTTTAGAGTTTACATTCATCTTGTAAAACCTCATCTAAATTAATACAAGTCTAGTAGCTATTAGAAAATCCTAGACTAACCATCTAGGTAGAGGATGTAGTTCATTCAAGAACGAACCTCTTCAAATTGTGTGTCTGATCTTTTATTTCTGTCTTGTTATTTACTTTTCTGTTTGTAGTCTTTAACTTGCTACTCATACGAAATGACTTGAAAAGTGAATTGTGTTTTTCTTTGATCTTTAAGTTGAACTTATCGGTTGCATCATAGTATTTTCAACCCGAGTCAAACCACCCAACTCTTTAACTATCCTTTTGGCTAAACCGCAAAACTCCGCTGTGCATTTTATCAGTTCGGTTTAAGTGCTTTAAAACGCAGTTGACCAAACTAATGAGTACTCACTCCGTCCTAAAATGATCTTCTCATTTGTCATTTCCCATTGTCCCAAAAAGTTCTTCACACTTCCACAATTTAAGCTTAAAAGCGCCTAAACAAAGCATGACTAGTGAAGCAAGTGCTTATATTTTTAAAAAGTTTGAATAGTCAAACGCGAAGATCATTTTGGGACGGAGGGAGTATCAGTTATTGTGTCAAAAAATGCTAAATGAGTTTTTATAAGTTTCGAAACAAGTGCGTATTGTAATATTGAAAAAATGTACATTATACAGTGTTAAAAAGTGTTAGGTGAGTTTTTATAAGTTCTGATTATTAATGAAAAAGCCACCGCATGTTATAAAAAAGTTTCAATTATTTGCAAAAATGACACTCTACATTTTGAAAACAATTTTTTGCACTAATTGACAGCGTTAAACAAGTTTTCGATTTCCTGATACAATAATTATAAAATAAAAATAAAAATTTAAATTTCAATATAACAAATTTTCATCAATTCATTATTGTACTTTCTTTAATCATCAGGCTTTAGCCTGGTGGCCAGAGCTTATGGCTTTCAACCTGGAAGTCATGGATTCGATCCCCTCCCAGACGTTAGAGAGAAGTTTTTCTCTCCCTTTCTTTAAAAAAAATCATTTCATTTCTGTACTAGCAATGCAAACAAAACAACCCACAACACAACAGAAAGGAAAGTAAAACAAGCAATCACAGAAGACCCCCAAACAAAGATTTAGAGAGAGAAAGTTACAATCTTTTTCTTTACTTAGCATTCTAGAGAGAGAAACATAGAGTCCTCTGTCATGTGGTTTAAAAACAGTTCGATTTGATATCTTGTTTTTGTTTGGAAAAATTTTAATTTGTTGTGATAAAAGTTGAGATTTCCGATCAAAAAAAAGTTGGTCGTTCTTCTAGGTCACTCAGGGTTGAATAATTTTGGGAGCAGAAATGGTGAATTCGATGGTGGAAAGAGCTACGAGCGACATGCTTATCGGTCCCGATTGGGCTATGAACATTGAGATCTGTGATATTTGCAATCGCGATCCTTCGTATGTCACCTACTCTTATCTCTTTCTGATCATGTGTTTCTCTATTATTCCCAATTTTGATTGTTTTCTGTATATTTTGCTATTATTTGTTGAATTAAAATCTTGATGAAGTTGAGTAGTCTATGATTTTTTGATTACCTAAACTATTCAATAGTCAATCGGTTCTAGATTTTAGCTTGTGCCCTTTGTCCAAACTAAAAATAAATAAATAATACTACCAGGTTTGATGTTTTACTTTGTTGTGACACTTTGATTTTATTCATAGTAATTTGCTTAGGTTTTATCTCTGTGATTATGGAAAAAATGTTTCAATTGATGAGGTGATTTGTTGGGGAAATCGAAGGGATTGGAAGGGGATGTGTGGTGAATAGGTAGTGTGTAAGCTGATACCCAAAACACATGGTTTATGGGATAGTAATGCAAAAGAGTTTGTTTTTAAGTCGGATGGTTGTTAGTTAGAGTAGGTGGAGTAACTTGATGTAGTCTAGAGGTAGGCTGTGTTTAAAACTAAGTTTAGCCATTCAGATGAAGCTGGGTGTTGGATGGATGATTGGCGTACTACTATTTGGAGAGGATGCTTATGTGTATAGAACGATCAGTTAAATGTGGAACTAGCTACTGATGTTTCAAACATCCAAGAAATTAAGGCTTAAAAGTCAATTTTATTCCCGCAACAGTTACATGACTTCCCTCTAACGGTAGTGCTCAATTGAAGGCTAACTTAAGGGTATATACTTTGTAGTGACATTGAGATAAAGGCTTCATAGCTTTCATTTTTTAACTATCTCTTCAAGTTTTCATTGTTTTCTCACATCTTCTCAAAGAGTCCGTACAACAATTCTTATCTTAGTATATAAATACTCGGGACAATACCTAAGAAAATAACGTTGTTAGTTATGCTTCTCTATGCGGCACTCTTCTTCTTCATCATCATTATGTTCTCTCTTCTCTCTGCCATATGCTGTAATTGGTACCACTTTACAGTATTTATAACTTTATACTTGGTCATGGACCTTATAATAGGTGAGAACTAGGAGGATGGGGATTGTTTAGTCCTACCGGATATGATTTGTAAAATGAATGAATTGATGGTCTTTGGATGGGGAATCTGGCTCTCAGCAGTTGCACCTTTTGCATATTGCTTCATTTTCCAAATTCCTGCTGAACGTCATTCTGTTTACTTTGACAGATGGCGGAAGAGAACTATTAAAACGTCTAATCTTATTTAAATGCTAAGGACTGCAAGTGAGTTAAATAGTTAGCAAACTTTGTTCTGCTTAGCTTTGGCTTGACTTGTCTTGACTTATGCTCATTGATTAAATATATGTATCGAGTTAAATCTCGATTTTGTTAGGCTCATAAATAGATGAACTAGCTGAAAAAAAAAAGTTCCTCTGGACTTTATGCAAAATCTAAGCACATTCTAGTGAATTTTGGGTATATAATTGATGTTATTTTGATATTTACCCTTCTATAACGCATGATAAGTACTTGTTGACATTAATTTAATATTAATATTTCATACAAATGCTTAATAATTGTGAGGGAAATAACTTGGAGCGTAAGGGTCTTTGGCTAGGAGACGGGGTTTGTTGAGGGGGTGTCCGTAGGAAGAGAGGAGTTTAGGCTCTTCCATTTGGAGTTTTGCAGATTGTGGATGAGGCTTCTCTTTTCGTAGATGGGCATAGGATTTTAGGAATGTCCTTACGATCCTGTGAATGTTTGATTTCCATTTGTTTGAGTTTATTCCTGGTCTTAAGATCAATTCGGCCATGTAATCTAAATAAGATTGACACGATTTAATGTTTATGGCACTTTGTTAGGGTGTAGGATCTTATCGTTGCTGATGTTAAATTTGTTGTTCGTTCCCTTTTCCTTTTGGGACCATGTGTTAAAAAGGGTCACAAGGTGTCTTGATCGGTACAATGGGATTTTTTCTTGCTTGGAGGGAAGAATGAGAGGTTTCTCATAGGAAGGGTCAGGGAAGCTAGCTATATCATTAGTAGCATGAGACAGTGTGTGCTGCCTAAGAAGAGTGCAGGTTGGATGTTGGCAATTATTTTATAGGAATGGTCCGTTGTAGGTAATAGGCTTTGACATTTCTCCGAGAATGTTCTAATTTGCATAAATTTATCAATAGAAAATTTGGGATTTATCAGAAAAGGCAGGATATTAGGCTCAATAGTTTAGTGCCCGTTGAAGTTTATAAGTTATTCATCACTGCTACCCCTTTTCTCCTTTTAAGCTTTGTTTGAAGGTGGGAATATGACTTATGTGCCTTTATGGTAGATGTTTGGGTGAAACATTTCCTTCCCTTGGCATTCCTTCATTTGTAAACTTTTGGTCAAAACTCATTTTACTCCTATCTCAATTTTCTATTGCGGAAGGGGGATAATCCTTGAAACTTTCACTTCTTTCTTTACATCAATGGTCAGGAGATTGAGGAGATTGTTACTATTCTCTACTCTCTCTCTCTCTAGCATTCTTCCTTGGGCTCAAACACTCGGAGTATTTAGTTAATTTCATATCTTTCTTCGTATTTTCATTTATCCAGTTTTCAAACCCTTCTCTTTATGTTTTATCCTCCTTTACTTTGAAATATTGGGCTCCTTTCAAGTGTGTAGCCTGTTTTTCTCCACCTCCCTCCCTTAGTTTTTGGTTCTTAGTAAACTCAATGCTGTTGACATGTTGCATATACATGAACCCGATAAGAGGATCTCCACCGATTTGTTTGTGACTTGTAAGAACTTTCAAAATCTCATGGTCCTTTGTTTCTTCATAGTGACAGTGCTTAATCTTATTTAGCACAATCTTTTGTGGGTGATTGGGAGGCCTGGGTTAGGCCTGCTATTAAAATGTTTCTTTTTTATACAATTTAGAGGTTTTGATTAAGGCGGGGGTGGTTCAGTGTTGTGGTGTGTTGGTTTATCTCATTCTTAATCACAAACTCTTTCACTCGCCATGCATTCAAAATGTGCATACAGGATGACTATCCAATGTACCATACCAACCTCATTACATTCCAAACTTTCTGTCTATGCTTCGCAGTCAACGGTTTCTGTACATTTAATAACACCCTGTTTAAGCGCCATTGTTTCAATGATGACGAATTCCCTTTAATTTCCCATTTCTTTTCCTCCTGCCATCATTTTTGGCATTGATAAAGGTTCTTAAATCCCTCTTACCTTAAGGCTTAAAAAAAAAGGAAAATGAAGGAAGAAAATGGAGCAAGAAGGTGGTACAATCAATCATATGTCAACATGCAGCACAATCTGATATGGGTTTATGCATCAGAATCAGAATCGGAAAATTAATAAATTGAGACTAAATTGCTGAACTTAAAAGCATTTTGGTTTTGGAAGGTGTGTGTGTTTGGGGGAGGGGGGGAGTATCTTGTAATTCTCAGATCTGATATTGGTGATTTTTAGATCTTATCATCTATATTTAAACAAAGTAAAGCTGTGTCTATATAGATGGCGTTGGTAGATCTCTGGCGCATTGGAGAAGTTGATTTGCGTAGTTTTAATGAAAAGAAGGATACACGAAAATGAAAGAGGTTATAAGGAAGGAGTAAAAAACTTGTTATTACGATATACTTGTTTGATGAAAATAATTGAGGAGTGAAAAAGTACCAGCCTGTCAGCTAGTTATTTTTTGCTTGTTGCCTAGAAGGGTACAACAACCGCTCAGTTTAGTTTTTGGCGGCTAACTGATGGAAAGGATTTTTGGCTTTTTCCTTGGGAAGTTTGTGTTTTCTTATAACTGAGCGAGTTCAATGGCAAAATAGGATCTTTAAGGAGAGTTTGAGGTAATTGCTGTTGTTCACCTCTTCCAAAAGTAAAACTTAAAAGTGAAATTCTGAGTGTTAGGAAAAAAATAAGCTTTGGTAACGTGAACACATAAATAAGCTTCAAACAACTTCGTAGCATGGTTTTTAGGGCATTGAGGTCACTCACTTTGTCGGTCACACGATACTAGGGTCGTTTTTAGTTGCTTTCAGCGTGGGGATTTTATATCGTGCTTCTTGCTTCTTGTATCTCACTTTTATGCGGTCTTACATTTCGGCTCAATGACATACTAGGATACGACGATGCTAAGGAACTACGTATATGTCGGTTTAGTTGAGTTGATTATATGACTTGCCCCGTGACTGTGCAAAATACTTTTTGATACTTTAAAACATCTGGTTTTGTTGTTAGGTATGATGCCTATAGATTGTGATGATGCTGTGATATATGTTCATGCTTGTGGGTGGGTCACTCTATTGATTTATTTATTTACTTATTTTAATTTTCTTTTCTTATTTAATTTTCTTTTCACCAGTCAAGCAAAGGATGTTGTAAAAGGCATAAAAAAGCGTCTTGGCAGCAAGAACTCGAAGGCCCAACTTCTTGCACTAACGGTAAGTTGAGGAGTCCTTAATTCTATTATTGCTCTCTCTTACTTACATTCATCTGTGTAAACTTATTACTTACGTCTAGCTTTTAAACTATTTTTTTTTTGGGGGGGGGGGGGTTAAGCGGGGAAATCTATGTCTATGATTTATTGCTATATTGCAATTGAATGGTGTTTATTGATACCAAATACATAATAAAAATAATGTGAAAAGAATGATTACACTAATAATACTCCCTCCTTAAAAAAAAAAAGGTCACATTTCACTAGTCAAGTTTTGGCAAAAACCATTTTGTAGTCATCAACTTTAGCCAGTCAAAATGTTCTCACTAAACTGTTTTTTCTTGAAATGTTCTCACTGAACTTCCACATTTTTCAAAATGTGATCACTCTGTCAACAAATTCGCTAAACATCTAACGAAATTAGCCAGTCCTCACATAATTAATTTCATTAAATACGATCTACGGTTAATGATTTTTTGGGGGGAATTAATTTGTAATATATCCTATAAACTTTGAGCTAATGACATTTTACATTAGTTACTTCGTAATCTTCAACATACATGTCAACAATGTTAACATATTGGTTGAAAACTTAACAAAAATTAGTCGCGTTAAGTCACATGGCTAAATTTCGTTAGGTTTTTAGAGAATTTGTTAACAGAGTGAGCGCATTTTGAAAATTGTGAAAGTTCAGTGAGCTCATTTTGAAAATTAATAGTTCAGTGAGAACATATTGAAAAGGGTTAAAGTTTAGTGACTAAAATATGGGTTTTGCCTCGAGTTTTTTAGTATCATACTTTTGTTTCTCTATTTGTCATCTGAACTAAGTATATATGTGCGAGATGTGTGTGTGTCGTATTTATGTATGCATGCATGAGTATTTATGCGTGCGTTTGCATGACATATAAAACAAACTTTGTTGCCTTAACATTTTATAAACGCGACTCTTCTTTTTGGGACCAACCAAATTGGGAAGTGTTACCATTTGACTATGATGCAGGGAGTAATAAATATTAGCGTCATTATGGGTGCTTATTTTTTCCGTTGAAGTAGTATAGTTGATTTAAACAATGTGACTTTTTGTTTCTTCAAATGTGCTATATTTGTTTTCATCTTATGATGATCAAGTTGATTAAACATCAGATACTTGTTTTACGTTAAAATAGTCTCCCTGAATATCCATGTGTCACGACTCGAAAAATTCACCAACTTCAATTCCATTAATATCAAAATATTACAACCTATAGCTCTAAAATAATGTATAAAGCATTACTAATAATCCCCAAAGCTCTATAATTTGCTCCGACCCAATTGCAAAAGGTCAAACTGGAGGGGGGGGGGTGAGCTGGGGGCTCAGTAATAAAGGGGATACACAGTATCACAGAAGTCAATTGAATACAATATCAAATAACAAGATCCATGAATTTATAAATATGGACATGCCAATAAGAGACTCGTTTTCATAAACCGAACATCAATCGATTATCATACTTTACAATTCGGTGCACTATTTTTGTTCGGGCCCAGTGGCTTAACCATATTAACCAACTTGTTGGCTGCCCTCAACGAAGCCGGACCCAACACAAACACAATAACCAATAACCAAGTCCACTGTGACCGTCGCATAATTAGCCACTTCGAAATAGTTCCGTATAACAAATCTCATATTTGAGAACCAATAACACATATAGCATGCTTTCAATATATCCATATACTTGATGGAACAATTTCAATAACAAAGCAATTATCAATTGGACCGAACAACTGAAGTACGTATCAGCAAAATGGAATACAATGATAATTCATAGACTAAAAGGAAACGATAACTGACACGGAATCACTACTGGGTAGTCTCCCTTGCCTCAAAATGCTAAACACGTTTCATCAGATTATTTAACAATTGAATCTCAACCTGAAACAATACTTGCGTTGCTTGGCTTGCACCTCAGAATTATTTTGCTTTCCCTCGGCTTGTCTATAGAGAAAATGGGTGTAATTCTTTAAGTAAAGGAATCCCACTAAATTACTATAAACATATATGTAGACATTTTAATGGTTGAGTCACCAGATTAATCAAAATCCTACTTATACTCCACCTCATACTATTTCCATGCAAAGCTAATATGACGTGGCTCATTCTATTCAAATCAACAATGCAAATCTTTAACCCAATACATCCCATATCTTTTTTTGTCTTTCTAATTATTTATCTTCTTTATTGTCTAAATTGTTAATATATTAATTTATTTCCAGCTTCTGGAGACAATTGTGAAGAACTGTGGGGATTTTGTCCACCTGCATGTAGCTGAAAGAGACGTGCTTCATGAGATGGTGAGGATAGTGAAAAAGAAGGTCAGTGCATAATTGAGTAATTGATTGCTGTCCTTTATTGTGCTATGTTTTGCAAGACAGTTCTTGCTGATGCAAATATTTTTTACTGTAGCCTGATTTTCATGTAAAAGAGAAGATATTGATTCTGATAGATACATGGCAAGAAGCTTTTGGAGGAGCCAGGGCAAGGTATCCACAATACTATGCAGCCTACCAGGAGTTATTGGTAAGTTGTGTAATAATATTATTTGCTGAATTAGTATTTTGATTTTTGGTGAGAAAATCTTGAAGAAACCATGAATCTGCTGCATATGTTTCTGTTCTATAGTTAACTTATGAGGATAACCAAGTCAATTTCTTCCTTTCCATTTTATATGTTATTAAAACTATACAATGGCATAATCAATTCTAAAATGACATTTGCCATTGGATTCTCTCATAATCACACTTTTAAAGTAAGTATTTCCCTAAACAACACACTTCGAAAAGTATTGCCAAAAGTAACCAACTTTCACTAAATTTGCTACTAGTTTAGCAAATTTAAATACGCTGTTTCCAATAGCGATTTCAGCTTCTGCCTGCTTAATTGCCAATAGTGAATACAAGCTAGGGCTCACTACTGCTAGTAGCAAGTTCAGAACAGTTGGTTACTTTTGGAATACTTTTTCAACTGTGTCGTTTTGGGATTAACTTTTTGAAAAGTAATATTTCGGGAAAAAAAATGTTTGCCACTGTATTTTCATTTCTGTTTGTTTCCTGGTTTCATTCTTGCTTATTTGTTGCAGCGTATGGGGGCAGTATTTCCTCAGAAGTCTGAAAGGACTGCACCTGTTTTTACCCCACCACAAACACAGCCTCTAACTTCCTATCCACAAAACCTGCGTAATATTGAAAACGGAAATGAAGCGGCTGAGTCCTCCGCAGAGGCTGAGTTCCCTACTTTAAGGTATATATTTGGCTCTTACGTGTGTTTGTGTGCATGCATGTGTCTGTGAGGGGAAAATATATTGAAACCAATTGACTGCGCCTTCCCTTGCATAAAACTTGATGGTGATTTTGACCAAGTGCGTAAATCTTGCCAAACATCCTTGTCACCTAAACAACATGTAAGGGGGTATCTTTGTCTTGAGATGTTTGGTTAGCCTTCCCAGCAAAGACACACCATTGCATCGTGGGAGCATTTCTTTATCGTTGGGGTAAATCATCATAGCTTGAATTTGACATATTGACTATTGCATCCTGTTTGTCATCAGCTTTATCTCTCTTTTTTTTTTTTTTTTTTTTGTTCTTTACCCCGTCCAACATAGAATCTTGTTTGTTATCATATCACATGCAAATGAACTTCTTTGAATATATCTATGAAATTTCAACATTTTCTAACACTTTGATTTACTGCAGACATCCATTGTGTACACCTAATATCTCATAGTATTTTGAATATTGCCTATATATTTCACGATCGGCAGTTTTGTATATTGAATTTTACCAAGTTTCCTTTCTGTAGCTTGACGGAAATTCAAAATGCACGTGGGATCATGGATGTCCTTGCGGAAATGCTGACTGCAATAGATCCAGAAAACAAAGAGGTACGCCTTTTTCTTCTTGCCTTTTTTTTGAGAGGAAGGGGGGAGGGGAAGAGGGCTGTTTGGTTCATTCCTCTTGTTAAAGGATAAAATGCCACTCCAGCCATCCTTTGGATATCTCAAAAAATTGTGCCCATGTGCAGAGTTTGATGAGGGATTCTGTTTTCTAAAGGGTCAATGGCCACAAATTAATCTGTTTTCTCAATTTTATTCTTGATTCTTGAATTGTGTATGTTTGTGTGATCTATATCAGGGGCTCAGGCAAGAGGTTATTGTTGATTTGGTCGAACAGTGCCGTACCTACAAGCAAAGAGTGGTACACCTTGTTAACTCGACTTCGTAAGGCCTTGTATCACTTTCCTCACGATCTGTTAACTTTTGCTTTTTTATCATCTTCTTTTGGAAGAGAAAGGCGATACAGTTTTTTCAAATTAATAGACCAACTACTTGAGTCAAACTGAGAAGATTTGCCTGTGGCCAACTTAGGTAGAAAACGTGACAATTAATGTGCTAAAAATAGCTAACTCTGGGTGAAATTTGTTTTGCTGCTTTGTGCTGTGATCATTTACAGACATGTTCTGTATCATAAGCCCCTTAACGGGACAATTTATCTTTTTTTTTTTTTTTTTTTTTTTGGGGGGGGGGGGGGAGGGAAGGTAACTGCTCTGAAGTACAAAAGAAAATGAAGATTATGATGGTTGAAGAGGGGGAGAAATCCGATTAGATGTTTCAGTTGTTGGGGTTTTGAGGATAAAAGGTTAGCCAGTTAGGGAATGACAATGCAAGTAATAGAAAGATGGAAAATGCAGATGCTGGCTGGGGCTAGTTTCTGTAGACACAGCCCAAAAGTTACACAACTAAAAATTGGAAGCCAAGCCACCAATTCAACTTCCTGGTGGACAAAAGCTATTCAGCTTTGAGTTAATTTCCTGGATGTTTGAGCTGTTGGACATTCTCAACCACGACAATTAACCTTTTTAAAATGACGTAGCGCCTTTGATATTGTGTGTCCGTGTTGTACCTTTATGATTGACCATATTTAATGAACTCACTTCTGGTGATACAAAAACTTACAGTCATAAACCCACCCTTACAGGCACTCATAAAGCGCAGAGTAAAACCTAGGCAGATTCTCCTTGTTAGAAAACACTTGATCGTTTTATAAGTAATAGGTATCTAATAATCCCTCCGCCCCAGAAAATGAGTCCTACCTTAGTTGGGCATGCTTATTAAGAAAGCAATAGAAAATGGGTAAATATTGCAAGTGGGTTGAGGGTATAATTGTCTAAGAAACAATTCATAATGCAACTGGGCAAAAAGTAAGTTAGTAAGTGTTGATTTTTATTTTGTAATTATAGAAGCTTTAGAAAGACAAAGTTGTCCAAGACACTATTCATAATTTGCCATTTTGGGAGTGAGACTCTTACTCTAGGACATACCTAATAAGAAAGTAGGACTCGTGCTCTGGGACGGAGGGAGTACTTCATATACTACATTAATTAATAAAAAAATTTGAGAAATAACTTTTTATAAGTAATAGGTATGTAATACTTAAAACACTGTAATTGTTTATAAAATTCTCACCCCCTTTAATAGTTTGTCATTATTAGCTTGCGGACTGTACTTTTAATGCAAAACTAACAATTGTTCTTGTCTTAAATGTTTTCGTTATTATTGCAGGGATGAATCCCTTCTATGTCAAGGATTAGCCCTCAATGATGACTTGCAGCGACTACTAGCCAAACATGAATCACTAATTTCAGGGACTGCTGTTCCAGGGGAGAAACCAAAGAATGAGACTAGTAAAGCACTGGTACCTGTTGATGCTCCTCTAATTGATACAGGAGACAGTAAGCAGCCTGATGCAGGGTAATTAATTTAGCTCCATTTTTCATTTGATGTATTTGTGGCATCTAAACCTGGACATATCACATTCCGTCCAAAATAATTGTCACACTTTCCGTATTGGTCCGTCCCAAAACAAATGTCGCATTTCTAATTAGGGAAGAGTCTTGGTGAAATTTTACCATTGTACACGCAATGTACAAATAAGTAAAACAGATTTCTTACAAACGTTGACAGTCAACTGCGACATTTACTTTGGGACGGAGGGATAACTACTTGAAACTTTAAAGTGCTAGCTAGATAGCTGCCATATCTTTAGCCTTCAACAGACATAAAGTCTTCCATCAATACACTACATTACAGGTTTACGCTGCTCATCTAGAATTGTTCTTCTGCTTCTTCAGTTACAATAAGGTCGAGACTGATTAGTTACAGAACTAATTTCTTTTTATGTTTGTGGCATAAAGTAACCTCTATTAAGGGTCTATTTCTTTGCTAAACAAAATTCCTGATGACTTCTAATATCGAGTTTTTATTTTTCCTTTTTTATTCATTTATTTTTTGTGTGTTGAAAATAGGCAGAATAGTTTTTACTAGTTTTTGCTTTTCTAATTGTATAAATTCTTACTCAATTCATATATTTTGCTAAGAGATTGCTGGTTGTTTAACCGTAAATCCTCACCGCCTCCTTGTGTAGATCGACCTCTGGTGTTGCTGCAGGGTTACAATTAGTCTCTCTTGCTCCTATTACCACTAATGTGCCATCAGCTACCCCCGCAAAGGTCAACCCTAAGTTTGACCTTTTGAGTGGAGATGACTTTGGCTCACCCACTGCTGAAAACTCTTTAGCTCTTGTACCTGCGGGCGAAGCTCATCCCACTCCCGCTTCTCAGCAGAATGATGCCCTTGCTTTAGTGGATATGTTTTCTCAAAGTAACAACGTGCAATCCAACAGTCCAGTTGGACAAGCTTATTCATCTTCGCCTCAATTCCAGCAGCAGCCTCAAGGTTTTCAACAATCCCCATTTTACCCAAATGGAAATGTTCCTCCTACCATGGGGCAACCTCAATATGAGCAACAGTCTCCTTATGCACAAGGCACTAGTCCTGCGTGGAATCAAATGCCCCAACAACAGCCTCCTTCACCTGTTTATGGTAAGTGAACACTAACTTCATGAAGATCTCCTCTCCCTCTTCATTTTTAAAACTTTTATGCTGCCATTCAGTACTACCTTGGACTGTTTCTCGGCGGTTTAAGATTAGTCAGCCCATCAAAAACACCATTGTTTGTTTAGGACAAACACCCTCATATCTATAAAAAGCTTTGTAGGTGGTTTTGGCAGGTTTCATCCAAATATTGGATGTAGACTGTAGTAGTTGCAATGGGTTTTAATGCATATTCCCAATGATCTTTTCCCAAATTGGTTATCTGAAATAGTAAATACTCCCTCGGTCCCATAATAATGTCGCATTTGCCTTTTTAGATACCTGAAACAGGATTTCAGAATCTGTTGGAAAAGTTAGCGTTTCATCCTGATTGAATGATTGCTTTGATGTTTGAATGTGTGCCATCACACTTGATTACCCCCATACTTGAGACAATTGGATAAGCACTTGAAACACGGTACTAGTTGTCCTGCAAAATTGCTAATATTATTTTGAATCCTCTATGTAACAAACTCAAGTGGCATGCCTGTTGTGTGTCTGGGGACTTCACCGATTCAGGAAGTAAATTTGTCGGTGCTAGTTTGTTGTGCAAGGGGTGCACAACAATCTAAAGAGTTATGTGATTGAAGGTTTAATTTGGCGGTAATCTTGATTTGTTCTTGTTCATAAATTTGTGTTTCTTGGATTGGATGCTAGTATGATTTACGTGATTTCAGGCTTAAAATGTTGTTTTTCTTCTCATTAATTCAGTGTTTTTACTTTAATGTAATGAACTCAAATGGTGTGACCATTATATGTCGTTTTGGGTTGGTGGCAGGTGCTCAAAGCAGCGGTGCACTACCACCACCACCCTGGGAAGCTCAGCCAGCAGATAATAGCCAATACGGAAGCCCTCAATACCCTCAACCACCCGTGCAAGTAACTACTCAAGTTGTCGTCACACATTCCGCTCCCGTCCCCAATAACATGCATCCCGGATTACAACAAATGGGACCCACCGATCCACAGATAACCGGAATGTACATGCAGACAATCAATAACCAGGCAGTTCATCCCCAGCAACTACAAGGTGGGGCCCAGCCAATGGGTATGCTTCCTCAGCAATTACAACCGGGGCAAATGTCTTATATGTATCCTCAGCAAATGCCCCAACAACAAATGCCTCAACAAATGTATAACAATCAAATGGGAGGAATTTATGGGTACGGATATGGGTATGGTTACGGGCAGCAGCAGCAACAAAATACTCAGTTTCTTGGGCAGAGAATGTCGGGATTAGCTGTCAGAGATGATGGTGTTATGAAGAATTCATCTTATTATTCTACTCAATCTTCTTACATACCCGTGCCATCTGGAAAGCCTTCAAAGCCAGAAGATAAGCTATTTGGAGACCTTGTTGATTTTGCCAAAGTTAATCCCTCCACGAAAAAAACGACCACCACCCCTGGTAGAGCTGGGAGCATGTGACATTTATGATATGTTTTTCTACTTTTTGATTATTTTTAAAAAACTTTCATAGAGTTTTTTTTTCTTTTTTTTAATGGTATATTATTATTTTTTGACTGATTTGTGTGGTTATTTGCACTTGTATGTACATTCAGTGCAGGAAAGGAAATCAGAGAACTACCTTTTCAATAAGGTTAATGTTTTAGTAAATACTTCTAGTATTTTACTTTTTTTTTTTTTTTTTGTCCCCTGGATGCACAAATTGAACTTGAGGTGAAGAGTATTATCCATCCCCCCATTCTTTTCTTTTTTTTCTTTAGTGAGTTTTCATTTCACATTTTCTGGATGTAGTTCCCTTAATTTTAGAGAAAATGTAGACTTGTTCTAATTGTTCCTGGCCTTGCAGTGACTTGTACTTCATCGTCTAAGAAGATACGTATGACCTGTGTTACACTTGCAACACCCAAATTAATTGTTTATTTTCACATTAGAAATTTACTCCCTCCGTTCCAAAATGATCTTAAATCTTTCATTGTTCCAAAAAGTTGTTCTAATTTCTACAATTTAGGCTTAAAAGTGCATAAACAAAACATTGACTAATGAAGCAAGTGCTTATATCTATCGTTAAAAAGTTTGAATAGTCAAATAGGAAGATCATTTTGGGACGGAGGGAGTATTTCTTTTGTGAAATTGTATAGGCCATAGCAGCTCCACATTTTAACCTGAGAACTTGCAAGTTCTTGCTAAGTACTCTCTCTGTATCAAAATAAACCCCGTTTTGAGGACTTGCACATTTTTAAGAAATACAATTAATGCATGTAAAAAAGTCTCATATACACCCTTATAAAGTAACTCAATCATCTAGGCAATTAAACGCTTCTGCAAGAGATAGTTTACTATCATAAATAAAGGTATGCTCCCCCTGTCCCACTTTAAAGTTAAAAAAATTTCCATTTTGGGTATCCCATTTTAAACTTCAAAACCTAAAAAAGAAAGTTTTTTATACTTTTTTTTGTGGGCCCACATGTCATACTCACAACAATTACCCACTAACTATTTCCTACCCCACTTTCTCTCTCTTACCAAACCATCTACACTCACAAACACATCACCCTTTTCTTAATTTTTGAACCCAATTTTTTTTTTTTTTTAAAATTTAAATTGGGACGGAGGGAGTAATTAGTATACTAACAACAAAAAAGCTTTGAAAAATGTAAAACGACAAGTAAAGTATATTGAGATAAAATAAACTCCCAAAACTAAAACTACATGTATTTTGAGTTGAGAGACCGCATTTTTTTGACGGAGGGAGTAATGATAGTAATTAAGATTCCAACTACCCTTTTCAAGAAAACTGGGAAATCCAAGATCTCAGTTACACTTTATAACTCCACAATCAAAGTTGGTAATGAGTTACGTATTCACCTTAGAGTTTCCCTGTTATGAATTCGTGGGAATGTTGTGCAACTTCAGCAGTCACACATCCAAGGAGGTTAAAGACACGGAAGTTGTATAATATATGAAGTAAAAATGAAATTATAAAAACGATTCCCGTTAAATGGGGGAGAAAATACAAGTTTAACAAAATCGATTAGTCAAAGTAGTCCTCAACCTCATTCTCAAGGTACAGAAAAGCAAATAAGAGGTTAAAACTAGAGGGGAGAAGCACACCACTGCAACCTCTACTTCCTTTTAGTGTAGAACTGTGATGGCCATTTGCTGTCATAAAGGCATTGAGATACCTGCACCCACATGAAATAACACTTTAGATTACAGTTTTTGTCGTGAGAATGACAAGTGGGTCCCATGGTCCATTTTAGGTAATAAAGCAACTAAGAACCTTAGTCTGGGCCAAACCAAAAAGGAAAGTAAGGACAGAGGGAGTACATCATCATAAATACTATCAATAACAAGTTTTAGGTTTATATTAGAATAATTCAATTAACCTAAAATTATTGCTCAAAGTATGTTCGTAGTTAAAAAAAAAGAGGGAACACCATTCCGGGACAGAGGGAGTATTAAAATAGGGAAAGCCAATATTGGAATGGGGGTACATGTATTCAAGCTCATTTCAGTAAGATGAACGGAAACATGGAAGAGAGAGAGAGAGAGAGAGAGAGAGAGATCACAGGTGAAGAGTGCCAGCAGGGACAGACACCTCCTTCCTTTGATATTGACTAGATTCACTGGAATGAAAGGAACGGTACCTTGGCATTCTTTGGTAGTGTACAAATGACGGATAAGAGAACTAACAATTACGTAGTACAACCTCCATCCCAAAATGAATGTCCGAAATTGCTCTTGATCAATTTCGGGCATTCATTTTGGGACGGAGGGAGTAGTAACTTCACTCTTATAATGATGGCGTCCTTCCCTTCCACGACAAACATTCTTTAGTTTCCATCTGAGATGTGATGTTTTGACGTCAACTCTTCACCTCTCTTGCACCAGTATTTTATAAAATAAAAAAAAATAGTTTGTAGGCCAATGCGGAACCACCCTTGCTCCTTTCTATTTCAGTCCATTTTCTTCAAAATCAAACGTCAAGAAACTTCTATCCATGAACTTACTCACATCACTACCCTTCTCCCTTTCTTATCTTTGTAAATCCTTATCTATGATGCTTCAAGTTCTCATTCGGACCCCTTTGAACAAAAATCAGCCCAAAAGGGCTCCACTTCTCTCCTTTACATAATGATTCACTTGATTGAGATATGATTCTATTGTATCTTATCTGTCCTAGACAGGCCTTACCATGGCATAGCTTAGTGGTCAAAATAAAATGAAAATACAATGGTTAGAGTACACCAAAATATAAGCAACACGTTGATGGTCAAGTCACCCAGGCTATACGTTGTTTTAGTCTTGTAATAGGTCAAATGTGACCATGATGGGGTGGCGCTCCCTTTGTTTATAAAAATAAAATAAAATTGATCCGTCTTTGAAAAAGATATCCTATAAACTCTATGATGATCCACTGGGGTGTTATATACTGCTGCAGGGAAACCTACCCCATCGCACAATGTTAATTTGTGTAATTATGAAAATATCAATCATATAGAATAATCAACCACGTTCAAGTATTAGATGGGTCATGCTAGACCTTTTAATAGCCATTGTCGAACACATAAGCCTTGGACATTGTAGGATACCTATATTCACACCCGCAACACGTGACTTCCGCGTGTCGATCCTTGATATATGTGTTACGGATAACCTTGAAGTGCGTCATAAGATGCCACCGCTACACGTGGCACACATGACCCTTCCTTATACCCGCGGTAATTATTCTATACTGCGGGAGTGATTATAGTACCCTCGGTAAATCATTAACCTAGGTAGAACCGCAGAGTTTTCCCGCCGTCATAGCGGTATAGGAACAAAGAAAGGTACGTTATTTGCGGTACCATGACTTGAACAAGGTCACGGGCACCCTTTTACTTCCGCATTTGGGAACCTTCCAGGAGTTTTGGTTTGGAGGCTAGGATAGTGGAATAGCCACGTGGCCCTATTGGGGGACTACACGTGGCCTAATTAGGGTTTAAAGGAGGATTGCGGACTGGTCCCCACAAGGGACACGCGGCACCATTCTGGGCACAGAATGGTGCAAGCCAATGGGAGTTTGCCAGTACGTGGTACGGACTCACGTGAGCTATCACGTGCGGTACGGACTCCGTACAAGCTCTGACTCCTATATATACCTGGCTCAGTTGTCGATGTCAGCTACAGTGACCATACATTTGCTCGCGCAATACTTGTTCTCTCCTACCTTAATTAGTCCCTATTCTCACTCCTCCATCCCATTATTCTTGGTGGTTTTTTTGTGTAACGCCAGTCCGACCCGCATTATTATTTCCGCAAGTATACTTATTAATTCCACAGTTTTACTTATCAACAGACATTTTCTCGATTTCATTAATTTTGGGTCACCTACACAAATCCCTTCCCACCACTGAATTCAGTCCAAAGCATGGCCATCACCACCGAAATGTTTTCTCTTATTTTATAAAAGTTCATTAGCAGTTAATAGAATTTTCCTCATTCTTGCAAACATACCAAACAGAAGTTCATATCCTGAAGGCAGAAGTCACGAAATTCATTTCCTTATACCACATATGCACATAAACATGAGTTTTCCACCAATAGTAAAAGGAAATAATAACATCAAGGTACAAAAACGTGCTAAAAAGGTTAATATAAATGGGGTAGAGGAGATATAGTTTTACCTGTTGGAACCAATCCCCAGCTTTGAGACTCTAGAGAAAGCGCTGATGTCAGTCGGGCCGTAGCAATTGCGCTGTGCAAGGGAATCAATGATCCTACTAAACAGCTCAACTCCACCGGTAATCTAATACATAACAACACAGTTAATCTACAATCTTTTACACACATTCATATAGCTAGGCGATTAAATTAAGGTCATAATCCCTATGTCCCATAATAATAAGTATCACACTTTCCTTTTTGGTCTGTCTAAAAATAAGTCCCTTGTTTCTAATTAAGGAAATTGTATGTGATAGGGCTCCTAGCCCGCCTTCGACATCCCCTTCCGTGCACATTTTTGACGCAACATACAAACAAATAAAACACACTCCTTAAAGAGTTTGTGATCTTCCTTAAAAAAAAAAGAGTTTGTGATCGTTCAACTGTTACTGCAACACTGTTATTATGGGAGTTGGGGTAATGACAACATAAATCCCAGATTTAGATTTCAATCATGAGAAATAGTACAATCAAAGATTAAAACCATTTTCTCCACAGATAATTGCCAAATTTGGTAATTCAATCATTTTAACACACCAATTTTAGAAATATGACTATCTTTTTGGGACAAACAATGGAAAGAGGGACTATCATTTTGGGACGGAGGGAGTGTTGTGGGTGAAATCTCGGGTGTCGACATCTTCAAGATAGTGCCATCCTTACTGCTGTAACGTTGTAAGTTATTTATTTATTATTTGTTGTGTTACTAATATCTTTTTACAGATGATTCTCCAGCAATAAAAACATGTTAAATACACTCTCAAAGACTTCCTCCAACGCACAAAGACCTGGTCATATCAGTTTGTTGAACAGAAGAGATAGAATCCACGATTATAGGGCAGTTTGTTAGGATAGTTTTTATTATCTTTTTACTGTATTTTCCTTGCTATAAATACCAAGCTATGAGGCAGGAGTTAGACACAAAGTGCTCATTGTAATCCGCCATAGCTACACCATTTGTAACCACAAAACTCACTAATACAACCATTCCGGGGTGGTAGGTGCTCATAAACACCTCCCGAGGTTTTATGCCGGCTAGATAGTTTTCTCAAGGGCTTTCCTCGTATACATTCACATGCAATTACCTTTCTTTTTCCTGATTCATCAATTATATTCCATTGTACCCTCCTCTCCATTAATTCGAAAGAACTCTCTTTTTGAATTATTTTACTTTTGATTGTTTTTTGCCAAAACAGTTTGGCGCCCACCGAGGGGCCTTTGGTTTTTTAATTGTTTGAATTTCCTTCAAATCACAATGTCTACTCAACCCATGACTACCGGCATCAGCAAGGCTCCTAGCACAACTATTGGCTTGAACTTATCAATTGGGGGCAATAGTCCCAACAAGTCGACAGGCCGCCTGTCTGGGTCTCTACCGCCGCCGCCACCTGGTGGAGTTGGCAAGAAGCAGTCGGCTCTATCCTCTGATCCTGAACTCAAGAGCATTCTAATCTAGATGAGGAGTCAGCTAGACAAGCAGCAAAGTAGCACTTCTTTGATATGCGACACCCTAGTGAATATACAGAAAGAGCAGAAGGCCTTGAGTGAAAGGGTGGATTCTATATCACCAATTCGCTCTAGGGTTCTTGACTTTGGCACTAGGGGCAGTCATTCTGTATTCAACAAATGGATCCCGATGGTCAGTGTAGCTGATGGTGGAACCCCGTCATCCCCTCTGGTGATGACTTCCCCGATGATGTCGTCGTCCCAGGATCCTGGCTTCTTCCAGTTCTCTCCACTTGGCAATGCCTCTTCCTCTCTCAACATTTCAGGAACATCTACAGGGCCATCCTATACCAACATCACCATTGTGACATCTTCAGTGGATGTCAACCCCTTTGGTAACATTAATTCAAATTTTGCATTTGATAATACTGCTCGTACTTCTAACCCTTTTGCAGGTAACTTCATAGCAAGTCAGCTTCAGGAGTTAAGGAATATGGTCATGAATGTACCTGGCGTGACTCCACCTATCCAGCAGGTCTCTCCAACATGCTACAGTCAGTCTCGATTCGCGCCAGCAATTGCACATGTCGACATCCCGAAAGGATTCAACATCCCATCCATGAAGTTGTATGATGGGAGTACAGATCCTGAAGAGCACATCGCCCATTACCAAGAAAAGATGGAGATTGTCCGTATACCTCTTCAGTATAGGGAAGCCTGCTTATGCAAAGGCTTTGGCTCAACACTGGTAGGGCCAGCCTTGAAGTGGCTGATTCGTCAACCACCTAGCTCAATCAGATCGTTTGCTCAACTGGTCAACATGTTCAACAACCAATTCTTTTGTAGCAGACAGTTTGAAAGACTTACCAGCGATCTTTACCGTGTCGTCCAACAGCCTTCAGAAGCATTGAAAGACTTTGTTAACAGGTTCAACAAAGAAGTCCTAGATATCCCCAACCTTGATATGGCAACGGCAACAGAAGCCTTCAGATTGGGTCTAAAGAAAGATTCACCATTCTATGAGGAGCTGGTGATGAATCCATGCAAGAAGATGGAAGACATCCGGAACAGGGCCTTAAGATTCATTAGGCTCGAGGAAGACAAGATGCAGCAGACTGAGCTTTCTGGCAAGGCGTCGACATATGATAACCCAGACAGAAGGATAGAGACATCTCACCAGAAGCAGAACAAATCCGGACCTTACTACAGAAACGATCTTAAGGAAGACCAAGATGATATTCAATGCCCAAAGATATCCGATTATTGTTTTTCTGTTAATGTTTCAGGTATTCTGTGCGCAATGAAGAATCTTGAAGATAAAGCAAGGTGGCCAAAGAAAATTGACAAACCTTCAGGATGGAAAGATAAATCCAAGTGGTGTGCATACCACGAAGATTTCGGACATCTTACCGAAGATTGCATCGCCTTGCGCAAACAAATCAGCTACTTACTCTCAAAAGGATACCTTAAAGAATTGCTTTACCACGGGAACAAGGAGACAACTTCAGCATAACTGGGGGCATATTGGTTGTCATTCTTTGGACGGTGTAAGGATCCCAAGATCTTGGAATGCCATACATCTTAAGGCCTACGTCATGTAAGTCGTAGTTTATCAACTCAATTTAGAATAACAGGTACGTGTTTACTTTATTTTATTTTAATTAAGTTATTTCAATTTATATTATATTCATCAAACCATTACTGACTTAAGCATCAGAGGGGTGTTAGCTAAGCTAACACCCAATCCTAACATGTTTCTGTCTTGCGAGGAAACTAAAAACGTTTGCTTAGTTCGAGATGCTTAACATATTGATTCAAACTGCTGGAACAATCAAAGATGTCAACATCTTTCCAAGTTGTCGACATCTTAAGGTAATAACTCAAGTATGAACTTACCTCCATTTCAGAATAAACATTACTTTATTTTCATTCATTTAAATAAAATGATTTGTTCAACTTTATTTTTACAAATAAAAGTGATATCAGCCAAGATGTCATGTATTACTAACATGTTGTCATTTTGCAAGATATTAACATTTTGAATAAAGATTTTGATGACCTAAGAAGACAACAGCTTGAGACTGGCCATCTCATCTTAAGTTTAAGGTACTCAATCCCTTCTAAGGTTTAAAGAAATTTCTTTCTTTCTTCCGAGTTAAGGTTTATACACCTTCGCCTGGAGCGCACGATGTCAATGTGGTTAAGGTGGGGAATGGGCACGTATGTTTATACGTACGCACCCCCTGTTTCCACTTAATCAAGTGTTTGACATTAAGAATTTTTCAATTGATTATGGCATTGACATGTCATCTTAAGACACCCGGTTTTTGGCATTAACATGTCAACTAAGTATAGAGATTTCTACATCTCCATAAGATACAACATCTATGTTTAAAGTTTGAAGTGCAGGTCATCTTAAGGAGAAACATACTCGTAGACATCTTGATGTAAGACGACACCTCTTCCTGGTTTTCCTGAAAGATTTTCTGGGACTTTTTGAAGAAGAAAACGTGCAAAGATGGAAGCGCTCCTACTAAGCAGTTGTCCAGTCAAAAACCATCTGCACTTTGAGTTTTGGAAAACTTACCCTTTTTGTATTCCGCAAAGGATAAGTTTGAGGGCAATTGTTGTGGGTGAAATATCGGGTGTCGACACCTTCAAGATAGTGCCATCCTTACTGCTGTAACGTTGCAAGTTATTTATTTATTTATTATTTGTTGTGTTACTAATATCTTTTTACAGATGATTCTCCAGCAATAAAAACATGTTAAATACACTCTCAAAGACTTCCTCCAACGCACAAAGACCTGGTCATATCAGTTTGTTGAACAGAAGAGATAGAATCCACGATTATAGGGCAGTTTGTTAGGATAGTTTTTATTATCTTTTTACTGTATTTTCCTTGCTATAAATACCAAGCTATGAGGCAGGAGTTAGACACAAAGTGCTCATTGTAATCCGCCATAGCTAAACCATTTGTAACCACAAAACTCACTAATACAACCATTCCGGGGTGGTAGGTGCTCATAAACACCTCCCGAGGTTTTATGCCGGCGAGATAGTTTTCTCAAGGGCTTTCCTCGTATACATTCACGTGCAATTACCTTTCTTTTTCCTGATTCATCAATTATATTCCATTGTACCCTCCTCTCCATTAATTCGAAAGAACTCTCTTTTTTAATTATTTTACTTTTGATTGTTTTTTGCCAAAACGGGGAGTGCAATCAAAGATTAAAACCAATTTCTCCACAGATTATCTCTTAGTTAAATGACCTAATTCCAAACCTCAAAAAAACCATTTAACGACTAATTCTTTCATCATCCAAATCGCAAATCTTCAATTAAAACCCTTAAACTAAATATCAACCTCCTTTTTCTCGAATACAACACATACATAAACAAACACAGAGTGAAGGGGTAATTTTCACCTTGTGGTTGCAGAAACGCGCTTTACTGAAGGAAACGATGGGGAATTCGCAGGTTTGCCATTGAAGAATTTAACAAAGATTGATGGTTGAGAGCGGGAGAGTAATCTGGAAACGATTCTTGAAGCTGACATTCTTCTTGCCTCAGGAGTACGGACGAGACGACCTAGCAGGCTTTTTAGTTTACTGGCATAAACCCCTTTCTTTTTCTTTTTCTTTTTCTTTTTCTTTTTCTTTTTCTCTCTTTCTCTTTCTCTAATTCAAATTCAAGGGCTGTATGTATGTCTGTGTATGACCTTGGCAAATCTTTGGTGCAATAAAAATAGGGGTTAATGACAATATAGGGCCTGAACTCCAGGGTGCGTCTAAAGGGGTCTGGTTTTTTTTTTCTTTGCTAGATCAGGGCTTCAAATCATTTTTTTTTTGGCAATTAGGGGTTTTTTGACGGAATTCGTTAGAAACTCAGTTAAGTGACCATGTGCATGGCACGTGATTAACGGATCAGTTAGTTTTTGAGTTTCATTGACTTTTAAGGATTTAAATGACATTTTGAAAAGTGAGGGGAGGGTGGAAAACAATTTATATCTCTTTATCTCCCCCATTCCTCACACGTATTCCCCCCCCCTCCCGTTTCTCTCTCCCGTCCTCACCTCCACCTCCGACCATCTTCTCCGGCGGTGTCCCCTTCTACTCTGTCTCCCCTGCAACCTCACTCTGGCTACCTTCCCTACCGCTCCCCCTCCACCTCCGACCATCTTCTCCGGCGGTGTCCCCTTCTACTCTAGCAGCCGTCTCCCTTCTTCTTCTTATTCTTCTTCAACAACGCCGGCCACAACTCCGGCCAACCCACAACAAGATTTCTCAAAGAAAAACTCAGATTTAGAAGATTTCTCAAAGAACAACTCAGATTTGGAAGTTTTTCAAAAAAAAAAAAAACCTCAGATTTGAAAAATTCAGTCCTTTTTCTCTCTCTATTCTCTCATGATCTGAGTTTGATATAATAGAGGTGACGGATTCGGTAATTTAGTTTCGTTTCTTGTTTTCATTTGCACATTTTTGTTATCGCAGACTTGATTTGGTTGGTTGTTCGAATTTCGGCGGTCATTCCGGTGGTAGCAGATGGTGGATGGCGGTTTCATTGGTTGTTGGAGTGAAGAAATTGGGAATTAATTGAGATGAGGGAGCCATGGAAGGAAAATGAAGAAGGAGAAGGGGACGGGTGGAAAGGGCGTGGTGGAAGGGGTTGTGGCCGGAGTTGTTGAAGAAGAAGAAGAGAGGTTGGGTTTGTGCATCATGGAATTGTACATTTTTGAAGTCCTGTTCCGGGAAAATAGAGATACTATCAGGAATAGTGGTGGATTTTAGTACAATTGGTGGTGGTGGTGGGGGTGGTTAGCCTAAGCTACCAGGAACAATGGTGCGTGAAATGACAAAAATACCCAAGCTCAATTTTAAAATAAACTCCAGTTAAGTTTAATTTTTTTTTTTTTTTTTAGAGAAGCATATGTTAAATTTTGCTTAAAATACAGTGTTAAATTATGCATTACAATAATACACATGTACTCCCTCCGTCCCAGCTCACTTGACACCTTTTTATTAAAACTGGTCAACTTAGGGTCGTTTTGACCAACACTTTATAGAAATATTTATGTTCCAAAAAAAAATCAAAATTTGTTATTGAGAGGATCTTTAATGGTGATCATTTTACATTTTTTTAAAATTTTATTCGGATCATAAATATTTCTATGAAGTGTTGGTCAAACCGACCTTAAGTTGATCAGTTTTGGTCAAAAGGTGTCAAGTGAGCGGGAACAGAGGGAGTATTTATTATATATTTAAAAAAATAATTAAGTATAATTTTATTTATTTTTAAATAATATTATTGTATATTAAAGAAATGTTAAGCATTTTTGTTCCAAAAATAATTATTTAATCTTGAAAAGAAAAGATATTTGATTTTTTACCCCTTTAAAATTTAAGAATTCCTTTAAACCCCTTGATAGCAAATATCAGTTCAAACTAACTAATCTGTTAATCACGTGCCATGCACATGGTCACTTAACTGAGTTTCTAACGAATTCCGTCAAAAAGCCCCTAATTGCAAAAAAAAGAAAGATTTGAAGCCCTGATCTAGCGAGAAAAAAAAAACACCCATGCCCCTTTTAGACGAACCCCCCTGGAGTTCAGGTCCTAAATTGTCATTAACCCTAAAAATAGGGTGTTGTTATATAATACTCCCTATGTCCCACCTCTCAGTTGATAAGACTTATTTCCATTTTGGTCCGTCTCACTTCATTTGAGACTCCCCAAAATAGTAATCTTTTTATAATTTTATATTCAATCTACCCCACCCACTCATTCTTTTTCTTCATTTTCCACTACACAATTCATTCAATCAACCTACTATTAACTAGAGCCGTCAATTCGGGACAACGGGACGGGACATGACAAAACTATGGTGTCCCGCAAACTATACGGGACGGGACGGGATGTCCCCAATTTATCGCGGGACTGAAATTCCCCGTCCCATCCCAAATCACCTCGGGACGCGGGACAATGCGAGACAAATACGGGATAAGTTGATGCGATCACCCGATCATAAAAAATGATGATTTTTTCAAGTTGAAGTGAGCATATCACATTTTTTGTTAGTCTTTTGGCACCTCAATACACAAGAAACAAAAGACCCAAGTTGGCTTCCCATTCTCTGTTGTGCCTTCTCCTTTCTCTTGTTCTCAATCTCTCTTTCCTCTCCTTCTGTCTTCGTTCTAATCCTTTTCCTTGCAGGCGATTTGTGCTTTTACGTCCTACTTTAATTAACAAAAACAAACTTCAAAGACAAATGCGTCTAAAGTACTCAGAATTTAAAATGATGATAGAATACATGTAGATTAAATGATGTTGAGCTTGGATTGCTTGGGCTTGGGTTTGGGTTGGAAATTAGGATTAGGCCTAAAGTTTCAAAAAAATATGGGACGTCCCGTCCCATCCCGTCCCGCGTTGTGTCCCGTCCCAAACGGGATGTCCCGAATAGTCCCGCATTTTTTCGGGATTAGAATATATTATCCCGTCCCGTCCCATATATATATAGCGGGACGAGACGTCCCAACGGGACGATCCCTAATTGGCGGCTCTACTATTAACCTCACTCATTCTCTCTCTTCATTTTCTACCACACATTTTATTTATTTTATTCTTTTTCCTTAGTTATTGTGCCCACTTCTTAGGTCTCAAGTGAGGTGAGACGGAGGGAGTATGTGCACAAAATAGTTGTGCACGGGAATTAATGGATGAATAGTAGTGGGTAATTATTGTGAGTGTGAAAAGTGAAGTAAGAGAGAAAAAGTGAGAGGGAATAAGAGCATCCATAGTGGTAAAAGCTTTTTTCGTAGCTTTTTTATAATTTCAAAGCTTTTTTCTACAATGGTAGAGCTTTTTAATCAACTTTTTTGTGGCCCCAAAATTCAACAACGTTAACTTTTTTTTCTAGCATTTTTTCTATAGTATTTAATGATTAACATGGAATTGTGGTAACAATTAATGGAAAAAGCTCCTAGAGAGAACTTTTTGTAGAAGGAGTTGCTCCTTAGCAAGGAGCTTTTTAAGTTTTCTTACAATAATGACAAAAAGCTCTTTAGAGCTTTTTCATAAAAACAAAGAGCTCCCAAAACCCTCCCATTGTGGATGCTCTAATAGTTTGATTGATGTTGTGATTATAAAAGTAAAGTAATAGAGAATGAGTGAGAGGTATAATAAAGATTCATTGTCATTTTAGGAAAATGTGACTTATCAATGGGACACCTAAAAAGGAAATTTGTACACATAGTTATGGGACAGAAGGAGTACACTCGTAAAATTATTGATTACTCCCTCTGTCTCATTTGAAATAAGACAAATTTCTATTTTGAGTGTCCCACTTAAAATAGGACATCCCAAACTAGCAAGTTTTATTACATTTTTATTAATGAAACTCACTTATCATATTCATAACAATTTTTCATTTCATATTCCCTACCAACTTTCTCTCTCATCCATCTAACAACACCTACTTTTTAAACCACTTGTTCTAATAAAGTATGAATATTCCTTAATCTCTGTGTCGGGACCAAAAATCTTATTTCGAGTAGGACGGAAAGAGTATACCGTAGTCCCATTATTTTAAAAAATGACATCGTAGTAATTGTCTATGTTAACCCTCTTCTTCATCTATTTCATTCCATTATCCCCAAAAATAACCCCTCCTCCAGATCTGGTGTTCGTCTCTCCAGCAGCTAGTTGATGTTGCACTACTGCCGGCGTCTTGCCGTAAATTATGTCCTTCTGTATAATCGATTGAACAACTTCTTTTCCTCAAGATGATACATACCACCTCTCTTTCTCTTGGTTTCCTTTGAGTTTCTTTGTCTATTGTGTGTCCGTGCAGAGAGAGGACAAAGGTGAGAATGTGTGGAGAGAAGACAAGGGTGAGTCTGGTAGAGAGGGGGTCAGAGGTCGGTGGGGTAATGTTTGCACCCGAGAAGATACCCACTCGCCTTTTTTATTTGAGAGTCGCCACCATGTTGTTGACGGAACACGGACCGTGAGATTCTTGATTTCGGGGGTTAAGTTATGGATTGGGAAGGTCAAGGAGCACCCAATTAGGGATGGCCAAACCGGACCGGAACCGGGAAACTGGACCAGAACCGGACCGGAGAAGCCCGGAATCGAAGCAAACCGGTGAATAAATCGGAACCGGAGTAACCGGAACCGCCAGTCATCCGGGCCGGTTAAGGTTCACATAAATGGCGAACCGGATCGGACCGGAAATCCCTTGTTTTTCAATAATTTTTAACTTGTTTATTCATTATTGACCGGAACCGGACCGAAACCGTACTGGAACCGGATTGTGGTAACCGGAACCGAAACCGGTGTAACCAAGGGCCGGTTACGAGAAGAAGAAGGTGATTAATATAGACATTTACTTTGATACTACTTGTATCCTTTAAAGTAATGAACTTACGGGTATACTAAATAATTTTACAGATATACTCCCTCCATCCCGTCCGAATTAAGACAGATTTCCATTTTGGGCGTCCCATCCGAATTACGACAACCCAAAATGGAAACTTTATACTACTAAAATATTGAGCCTACCCCACTAAATTTACTCTAATGATTTATAATTAAACCTAACCCAATTAATTTATCCTAATTAACTACCCTTAATATAGGTTGGCCCACCTTACTAACCCAAGCCCACTACCAGATAATCCACTAAAAACTATCCACACATTCATTCCTCTCAAACCCTAGATCTATCTCTCAGAACTCTCTTTCTCTCGTCTCTCTCTCTCCCCGCCGCCACCACTCCGCGCCACCCTTCCCCGCCACCCGTTTCCCTTCCCAACACCCCTCCTTCGCCTTCCCACTTCTTCTTTCCAAATTCCATCGTCATCTCCCACCGAAAATGCCATCGTCGCTCCTCACATAGAACACCATCGTCACTGCTCACAGAGAACGCCTTCGTCGCCGCCGCCTTCAACTTCAGATAAGTCTCTCTCTCTCTCTCTCTCTCTCTCTGTCTCTCTTTCTCAATGTCTTGCTTTCTCTTTTTCTCAGGCTCGGATTTTTGAGTCGTGATCTTTCAATTACAGATCGGTGTATATCTGGTGTGTTTGTTTGTGTGTGTGTACAGATCTACTTATTTGTGTAGATTTGATGTGTTTTATGTGTGTCTTCGTTTGTGTGTGCGTGTTGTTAATCTGGGTGTGTTTGTTTGTAGATCTAAATTTTGGTTTTTTTGATTTTAGATAGTTTTTGTTTACTTTTTTATCTTTTGATTTTTGAATTGTTATTGTTCGGTGATTTGGCAGGAATATGATATTGGTGGCAGTGGTGGTGCTGATAGAGGCAATGGTGTTATGTGGTGGCGGGCCGGTGGTGGAGGTGATGTTCCGTGGTGGCGGGCCAGTGATGGTTGTGGTGGTGCTTTGTGGTGGCGGGACGACAATAGCCAGTGGTGGCGGTTGCGGGTGGGGGGAATAGAACGGTGACGAAGCTATTGATTTTTGATGAACTAAGAATTTTGTTGGGTTTCGTAGTAACATGCGCAGCGGAATATAGCATTTAAAATTTTATGAAACCCAAAGCCTATAGATCCATTCATATGATCAAGTCAAATACATCTACGATGAATACAAGAATACTAACCCTTGATGCGTTTATTCTTTTCCTTGATCTTGTATCTTGGTTCTTCGCGCTTCTTCGAATCACGAACGCAGGAACACGAACATAAATATGATAAAGGAATCACCCTCTATGGATATCCACACGCGAACGGATATTAAGAACGCTTTCTTAATCTTGACTGCTAGATCAAAAGAGACTATATGATTTTATGAATTGTTGATCTTGATTCACAATCTTAATCAATAATAATGTTTCTCCAAACAAGTGAATCAATCATATACAATGGCTGGTAAAGAGATATTTATATAGGTATAAGTCCTTAACCCTTAAGGACTTAGGAAACCTAAATCCCATCACTTAATTTGCACTGCAGGATTTCTGGCTGACAGCACTGGCGTTCCCTAAAACTGGCACGGTCGTGCCATTGAGTGCGAGCCTGCCTTCCCAGCCGCCAATATTGGCACGATCGTGCTTTGTATTTGGCACGGCTATGCTTAGCACGGTCGTGCTTTATACTTGGCACGGTCGTGCCATTCATGCCGCCAGAACCATGCCTTGGTCGATTAATGGCACGGTCGTGCCCAATAAGGCGTACGGTCGTGCTAGACCAAAATTCTGCCATTTTGTCCTTTTAACAATTCGTTCTCTTGTGTGTGACCCCATAGGATTATATCATGTTGGCAATGAGTCCAAACACACTTTGTCTCATAAATCATGAGCGGACCCTAGCAGGCCATCATGATTACCCAAATGATATAACTTGTTTAAAGTTCGTAATCCATTATAGAACATATTACAATCTCTTTGTTTCACGATGTCTATTGAACGTAAGCCATGGTCAATAGTCAACTTACATAGTTCAATGCTTTCTCGATCCCGAATGTATTGATAAGACAAATCTTATTTGAGCACGGCCATGCATTTCATTAATACCATTCATCGAGTGGCCAAAGCTTGATATCTCTCTTGACGAGGAACAAATCCCATCTTGGCTTATTACTCTTACCTATATGATTCCGATTATGCCAATCACATTATTTATAACTACCCGGTTAGGGGTAACATTTGAATGTGTCAAACATAATGTTCATCAAGTGGAAGACTGTAATAACCTCAGGTCTAGAGATTCCAGTAATATAACTATATGAGACTTAATTATGACATTGTGACCATGACATAAATCTCATACGGGTCAGTCCAGTATTCGTTCTCCAACAAATACCCATAAGTTTAATTGTATCCCATACACCATAATCATCATATGATTATCTATTAAACTTATACTAATAATTAATCATAATTATTAGGGATGGGAATTATTATAATAAACATGCAAAGTATATAATAATCAAACATTCAATATCTTTATTAAAACATAATCAATAGATAATATTAATCGTTCACATAACGTGCCTCATACAACATCAAGGCGTAAGCCTGCCATTGGTCCATGCAATGAATTAATCCAAATTTAGTTTCCTTCTCTTGCAAACAATTTGCACTTTGCTCATAGGGCTAAATTCTGAAACTTTGTTTCCGCAGAACATCTATATATTGAGAGCACAAAACGTACGGTCGAAACTAAGCCAAAAGGCATCCACAATCCCGTACTAAGATAAAAAACCAAGTAACTTTTCTATACGGTCGAAACTAAGCCAAAAGGCATCCACATTCCCGTATAGATTGTTCACTTGTTTCAAGACCTTTTAATTGTCTCTTAATCTCATAGATTACAGCAATCCTAAACACTTTAGAATTCTGATTTCTGCAACTTTCTGGATTTTGATTGAAAAATGTTTCAAGAAACACGGTTTCGAAAACCAGCCATCTGAAACCAGATTCAGTTCCTGATTCAAATTCTGTAAACGATTTACAGAACAATCAGAAAGTCCAGAAAACAAAACAATCTGTCCAGAAAAATAAGGACAACCGTACGGCTGGTATAGAGGCGTACGCCGTCCATGTCGCTGTACGGTGGTAAGCCTCAGATTCCCAGATTTCCAGAATTTCAAAAATGCGATCAATCCCAATATCGTGTTCATACATAATCAAGTTACAGAAAATACGAAAATAAAGATTACGAATTCTAACCCATCTAATTCATATAATCAATAACCAATTTATTCCTCATACCACAGGAAGACCTATATTCGAAAGGCCCACTTTAAAGGCCGACATATCTGGACCGAGCAGGCGGGCCTCGCCTAGGCCGAGATCTAAGAGCCTAATCCCCAGTCGGCCTCTATGACGAGCTGAATTGGATGACGGGACGACTTCTCTCAGACAACGGCCAATTCCCTTATATCAACGGGAGATTACTCTCAGAGTCTAATCACAACACAAATACAGAGGATCCTTATCTAAACAAGGAGATCTCTACTACAATACAACTGGGATATCATCCATCCTTATCAGGAGTCTATCTCTAAGGAATACGAGTCTTAAATCAACACGTGCATTCTGGCTTACTTGACAAGTCAGGACTCATTCACCCACGCCTATATAAACAGGTCCTCCATACAGGAAACGGGTAATGAACTCTTTTGGCTCTAAACTATAGTCAATTGATTTCTCTTCATTTCATACACAATCCGTATTCTTATTCTTTCGTCGGAGGGCCTTCGCCGGTGAAGCCCCAGCGTAGTTTACATTTGTTATTGTGCGCAGATCCGTACAAGGAAGTTTTCATTGCTGCATTTTTCCAAACCATTAGACAAAGGATGATCCGGTACGTTTTTGGCAGCATCAGTTTGGTTCCATTGCCGGGAAGCATCCGATCAGAGAACTTTTTGTCCGGATAACCGTAATTTCCTCATGTCTAGGATTCGGGCCGACGGTCAGGAGGTTAGTGTCACACCTGATGCTAATCTCAATCCGCCACCACCTAACGTGGCAAATAACAATGCTCCTAATCAAGGACTCCCTCCTCCGCCACCACCTCAAGGAGGCGGCATGCATACTCGTTCCAGAGGGCCTCCGCCGGAGGTGACCCAGCATTATGGACGGAGGAGAAGAACCACATACCGAAGCAGGTCCCTCTAGGCCGGCGCCAATTGATCGGAGGGTGTTATTGCAACAAAATCTCTCAACCCTCCAACAACTAGTTGACTCTCAAAGGGCTCTACTAGAATTTGACCCTGACCATTCCCTAGCACCCTTTATCCAGCCCTCTGGTACTAGAGGAGCTCTGGAAGGCGATGGAAGAAGTAACCCTAGGAGAGTTGAACATGCCGAGTATAGACGTCCTCAAGATCCTCGTGATGCACCACCAGGAAGTCGAGGTGCCCATCCGAGATGACTTGATGGTCGACTTGGCCCAATTAATAACGGAGCGAGTGATCTGAGAGATCAGATAAACCAGAGGAGGGAAGAAGAGGCAGAGTCTCCAGATGTAAGAATCCTAGGAGAAAGGCGGCGATGGGAAGACCAACTTCAAGCCCCACCAAGGCAGGCACCTGTTAGTACCCGATCTGAAAATGAGTTTATTAGGGCTTTCCCAAATATACAAGGACTTTATAGGAATTAGAAACCTTGCAAAGACTTGTCCCGGATTCCCAAAATATGTCTCATTATTCTAGAACACCCTAAATATGGTCAAAATATGGTTTCCTTAAACCATGCAGAAACCCTAGCATAGGAATCACGTGGCCACGCGGCCAACCTTGCTGCGCCTCCGACCTTGGCCACGCGGCCAACATTGTCACCGTCTTCAATCATGGCCAGGCGGCCAACCTTGCTCCGGATGATCCTGACCGTCATATCTTCCCCTCAGTTTACTATATAAATCCATTCCATCCCATTGGTTAAGGGGATCCGGAGTTTGAGAGTCTTAAATCCGAATTTTAGAGCTCACAAGTGACGATTTTGCTCCCAAATCAAGTCATTCAAGCCTCCAAAAACACTCTCAAGAATCCCAAGAAGATCCAAGGTTATTTCTCGCCAACAAAGGTAAGTTTTCTAACTTTTTCTTCATGTTCTTGCCATATTATTAATTTAGATTCATAATATTCATATTCTTAATATGTTTATTCATATGTTCTTCATCACATTCATATTCTTAATATGTTTATTCATGTGTTCTTCATAATATTCATATTCTTAATATGTTTATTCATGTGTTCTTCATAATATTCATGTTCCTAACATCTTTATTCATATTTTCTTCATGACATTCATATGTTCATAATATGTTCTTCATATGTTCATCATGTTCTTAGATTAAAACCTTATTTATGCTATATTTAGGGTTGCGATCTTCATGTTAACATGTTATTTCATAGCCGATGATGATCTAGGGTTCATCAACCCGAGGATGATCTAGGAACTACTTCTAAACCCTAATCTTTAGGTAATTCCCCATCATTATGCATGATCCCGATTCTTCTGCCTATTCTAAATCATTCTCGAACTACGCTGACCTGAGCTTCTCACATTGAGAGGAACGTAGGCAATCTTCGGATCCGGTCTCAATCACTAACACACTACATACACCGCATCATGATAGAAAGACCGATCAATTCGGGCAATAGGAGTGATAACGTGAATATTCTTCTCTTATTGTAATTTGACCCCCGAACCCATTAAACATGCTTTTTCTCAAAGTTTTGGCTTTAATTAAAACGGTGTGGCGACTCTCATAATTTTAATGTTGCTATGAATATCCCAAATTCAAACACACGTATTCACAGTGGCGACTCTGCTGGGGACTGCTTTGAAACTTTTTCAAACTTAGTGGGTCTAACTTTCGTTTACATCATGATGTTTGCCATGTTTGCACATGCACCTCACACTTTGCACCTCACACTTTGCCATGTTTGCATATGCACCTCACACTTTGCCATGTTTACACATGCACCTTGTATTTTTGCCATGTTAATATGTGTACCTTGTATTTTTTCAATACATGTATTTTTGGTACTTTCCCTATAGTACTAAGGTCAAACGAGACTTTGCTATGCTCCCTTGTACATTCTTATCCTCTCCCTCTTCTCTCTCTCTAGCATTGCATTGCATCATTCAAGCATTCAAAAACTTCTCTCTTTTCTCCCTAAAAAGAATTAGTTTCTTGCCACACACTACCACTAGTCCGTGTCAGCACTGCACAGGTCCCCATTACCCGGAGTATTCGATGTGCAGGAATTTGTGCGCTACTGTCGCACTCTTTTCGAGTCACTCGTCTACTCCACTCACCGTGTACGTTCCACGAGCGGTGGGAACCTTTATCCTACCCGTGTCAACCCGCACATAGAGATTAGGACACTCCTTGGACCAACCATTTAGGATGTAAATAAATGCAAAACTTTTCGTTAAATAAAATGTGCATTGCATCTAGGCGACCTCTAAGGTCCATCGCTCACCCCTTGGGCCATCTATCAAAATTCCTCATCTTGGCCTATCTAGGTTACCTACCCATCATTGTGATCCATTTGGGTCTACCCTTCATCTCGACCCGCTTTGGTCAAAATCCCACCATCCTTTGGCCTCTTAGGACAACTTTATCTACCTTTGACCTCCTAGGTCAACCTTTGACCGCCTAGGTCAACCTTCCCAACCTTTGACCTCCTAGGTCAACCTTATCTACCTTTGACCTCCTAGGTCAACCTTTGACCCCTTAGGTCAACCTTATCCGCCTTTCACCTCTTAGGTCTACCCTTGACCGCCTAGGTCAACTTTATCCGCCTCCGACCTCTTAGGTCAACCCTTGACCTCCTAGGTCAACCTTATCACCTTTGACCCCCTAGATCAACTTTATCAACCTCCGACCTCTTAGGTCAACCCTTGACCACCTAGGTCAACCTTATCACCTCAGACCCCTTAGGTCAACCCTTGACCTCCTAGGTCAACCTTATCACCTCCGACCCCTTAGGTCAACCCTTGACCTCCTAGGTCAACCTTATCACCTCCGATCTCTTAGGTCAACCCTTGACCTCTTAGGTCAACCTTTGACCCCCTCGGTCAACATTATCACCCGTTGACCTCTTAGGTCAACCTTTGACCTCCTAGGTCAACCCAATCACCTTTGACCTCTCATGTCAAACTTGGACTCCTAGGTCAACCTTATCCGTTTTTGACCTCTTAGGTCAATCTTTGATTCCATAGGTGAACCCAATTACCTTTGGTCTTAACCCGCTTAGGTCGAACAGTCATCTTGACCCACCTAGGTCATTATTTGACCCACCGTCGTCCAGACCAACCTAGGTCAACCCGTTTAGGTCCAACTTGTCCGTCTTAGGTTAAAACTACCCCTTCACCTTTGACCCGTCAAGGTCAACCCGTGACCCGCTTAGGTCGACTTACCTATCTTGGATCCATCTAGGTCAATCTCCAACCTTCCTTAGTCCACCAACCCGAATAGGTCAACCTTTGACCCGCTTAGGTCAAACCATGCCTATCCCGTTTAGACCATCCCATAGGCAACCCGTTACAACCCGCTATCTTGATCCATTCACCATATAGGTCAATCCAACCCTCCTCATTTAGGTCGACCTATCCTTTACCCATCTAGGTCAACCCACCATTATCGTCGCATCCTAGCTTGAACCATTTCTTGTCTCAAACCTTAGGTCAAACTGTTGGTCCCAAAGACACAACAAGGGTATGAAAAGAGGCTAGAGGGGAGGGGGGTGAATAGCCTATTAAAATTTCAACCCTTTTTCAAATTCAACCAAGTGCTTACTCTTGAATATGCTGTCAAGTTAAAACCACACGGTCAAGGGGTAATATGCACAGCGGAAGTTTTCGTTAGAAATGAGAAATGTTGGTTTTGACTAAAATCTCTAAGTAGGAATACCAGCACTCACGGTCAACCAGGTTGCGGTCGAGTGAGTCCGGTCGAGGGTGAAGTGCGGTCAAGAGATTGCGGTCAAGAGGTTGAGATTGAAAGTTGTTGTCTTAGAAGTTTTGGCAAAAGATAAGTTAGTCAGATTTTAACTTAGGCAATGAGGAGAACAAAACAAACACAATTCACAGCAAGTTCTTAAATCTGAAAGATCAATCACTAAACGACAAACAAAGTTAATATGAACAATAAAGAACAAGATGAACAATACTTGAAAGTAAATTTGCAGAAAGTAAAATGACACAAGTATTTGGAAAGGTTCGATCTGTTAAAAGATCTACGTCCTTTACCAAGATGGTCAGTCTTGGATTTTGAATGGAGGTATATATTGATTCTTGAGTGTACAGATTACAGAGATGAAGTATTGAATCAACACCTACTTTCTATGAAGAACAAATCCTAGACTTAGACCAGTGTATCCCTTTTGATTCAATCTAAGTGATTGATCAATTGGGGTGAGTGTGTGTGTAAGAATCAGAAGCTCTTTGAAATCTAAGTGATTGTAGAGCCTAAAGAATCTTATGTGTTACAAGGCTTGAGATGACTTGAATGTTGCTGGAGATCTTTGAAGGTTTGAAGGTGAGTTCTTTGAAGATTCAAAGGATTCTGGAAATCTTGAGTATGATCTTCAATCACCAAGTATTTCAACAGCAATTTCTCTCTTAGAATCTCAGCTTTGTTCAATGAAGAATTTAAGGGCTATTTATAGCCTTGAATGAGAAAATAGCTGTTGGATTTACTTGGGCTCCAAGTTGAAGGACAGTGAGCTGTTGAATTCTGATTGGAGCTCAATCTGAGTTTGTCCTTTTTGCAGATAAGAGGTGGTCCCACTTAGATGAATTCAAATTTGAATTACTTGGGATCCAAGTTCTGCAACGTTCTAAACTAACCATAGTTTGAGCATGGTTAAGTTTTAACAAACTTGGGTTCTTGGACAACTTCATCATTTGCGGTCAAGGCCTCACGGTCGAGTGGCTTGCGGTCGGGGGGTCAGATGTGACCTGTTAAGATATGCCACAAATCTCACGGTCACTGACTTCCGGTCAAGTGATTCACGGTCAAGTGGTCTTCCACGGTCAGGTGGTCTACCACGGTCAAGTGAATTCACGGTCAAGGTCTTGACCACTAAACTTCCAGACTTAAAAAATTTTCAGCCTATCAATATAAAGCCTATACTATCAAAGTGGACTATTCTAAAAATGAAGTTTTAACACTTTTTACAATATATCCTAAAGTCCACAAAAAGATAAAATTAGGTTATGGGATCAATCAAATCTAGGTAATAGGAGTGGTTTATAATAAGCATACCCAACAATCTCCCCCTATTTGATTGAGACCATTACCTACTATAACAAAGGCTAATTCATTGTACTTGGTAATAACATGTTTTCAAGAAAATAATATTTTATTAATTTCATGCCCCAAGTCAATGCACACTCTAAGCCAGTGTCATAGATTTCTATCAGCCTAAAAAGATAAAAAAAAAACTAATCCTAGCAAGAGACATATAAGGTTTGAATGCATTTTTAGAGAAAATAACAATAAGTATGAAAATGCATCAAACAAACATTCAAAAGGCACTCATAAATATCCATTCACGTATAGGGAGTGCAGAACCAAAAGAGGGATTAAGTTTTTACAGATCCAAATAAAAACAGACATAAAAGTAAATTGTTTTGGGACAAACATAAATGTAAAATTGTTTTGGGACATCACAAATCAATAACAAAGTTTCACATGACCACACACGGTCATATTCAAATGTTGTGGTCAACCCAAGTACGGATCTCCTTCAAAGTAACTAAATTTCTTTGAGAGGCCAACTCCAGGAATGATGATGGGGTCCTTGAGATCATTGATTTCGAGGAAGTCCATGTTCACGGTTGGAAATTCAAAGCTGTCTTCACCTTCATCTTCATCAGCAGCAAGTCTGTTTCCGTGTCCGGTCGCTTGATTTTGAGATGAGGAGCCTTGAGATCCAGCAATGCTATCCACGGTCAATTGAAGAGTTGAAATTTTGTTAATGACTTCCTGCATATTTGAGTTAGCAATTTCATAAACCCTATTAATCTTGGAAGTTTGACCTTCAAGCCGTTGGGTGTGGACCCGCATTGCTTGCCTCATAGCTTCTATCTTGGGCGAGAACTTTTCTGCGACCGATAACAAACCAACAGAAACACTTGCGTTGATTTCCGCTTTGAGAAAGGTCTTGACCTTATCCATCTTCTCAAATAGAAAATTCTTGTTGCTTGTCATCACCTTTGACATTTCTTTGCCAGCTTCATCAATTGTCTTGACCAGTGAACGGTCAATGGAATTGGATTGTGCCTTGAGTTCCTCTTTAAGATCAGCACGGGTGAGAGAAGCGGTAGAAGTAGATGCGGTCAAGGCAATGTTGGGATTCACGGTAGCTAGGCTGTCAAGAATAGCCTTTGTTATGTTCTGACTCTCCCCCTTAATGGTCTCAACAACAGAAGTTTTAAGCTGATCAACCTCATTCTGCAACTTAATCTGGTTTGCAGCAAGCTTCGCAACCTCACCTTGAGTATCAAGGTTGATCTGAGTCAAGAACTCAATAGCAGTTAAAATGTGAGCCATTTGATCGACCGTACCAGAAGCGGTCGGAGGAGCTTGAGCAGACTGAAGGGGTGAGGGAGCAGGAGACTTGGTTAAAATATCATCATGGTCACTGGGTACACGGTCGCCATCTTGACCGTGACCCTGAAGCTCAACATCAGTGGACTTGCCTTGTTCAGCGGTCGCCTCAACAGGATGCACTTGATCATTATCACTAAAATCAGGACTGTCTATATTCACAATTTTCTCAACATGTTCAACATCCCCACTTTCAATATCTTGATTACCAGATTCACCGCTTGATTCTACCAACTCCACATCATCTGGTTCATCAACTAAGTTAAGAGTGTGCTTTGCTCTTTGACGTTGCGGTTGAGTAGGAGGAATATCAATATCCTCATCACGGTCGCCTTGCATAGGTGAACCGGATGGAGTGAAGACAGGAGATGCGGTCGACGGAGGCGGTTGAGATACCTTGGTTTTCTTTGAGGTTTGGATGGGACTAAGAGAGAGATCCCTTTTCTTGGATTTCTCCCCCTGAGATGGAATGGGGAGTGCAGAAGATTTTGTTTTGAAGGATTTGGATGGTGCGGTCGGAGAGGGTACGGTAGGCTTAGAGACGGTTGATTTGGAGGGAGGTACGCTTGAATTTACTTTGATAGGAACGGTAGATGGAATACTGGAAGGGGGCTTGACTGTTGAAGGTTCTTTAATAATCACTCCGGTCAGCGGTCTGGGTTTGGAAGGAGCGGTCGAGGCACTAGCAATTCCTTTGCCTTTAACCCTTCTAGACACTTGCTCCTCAGCTTCTTCATCATCCTCTTCATCATCATGAACATATGAGGACTTTCCAGGAGCATCAAGTCCTAATGCTAATTTAGCAGCCTTGGTGAAGTTAGGAGAGATGTATTTTTCCCTTTTATGCTCAGGTTCACGGTTTCTGTACTCTTGATACTGAACATCACAAAACCTATTGCGGTAGGTGGATCTCATAGTCTTGATGTCAAAGACCTTGGATAATGAGATAGTCACACTAGCATCTTTGTCCCTGTTGATTTCCCTTCGAACTTCAGGGATGAATTTGAATAGGAGGGAAAGGAACCTGGTGTTTTTCTTGTACTTGGTGATGGCCTGATCAGATAGTTGCTTCTTGTAATCATAAATGTGGTCCAATAATAGTCCATACAGGATCTTGGGCCAGTTCAATGTTCAACCGAGATAGATTGCGGTTGATAGCCTCCATTGGGTAGAGTTGAAGTTTCCATGATTGCCACTTTTGCAAAGAAGACCATGGCCAACCAGATGACCAATATAGTACATCACTTCAGGAAATGTCTTGCGGTAGGGCTTGCAGACATCAGTGGATCCAATCAATCTCATTGCTAGACTATCATACTCCTCATCAGTTAGGGAGATAGGGGCCTCAGTGTCGATGTCAAGGCCAAGTGTGGCAGCAATGTCGGTGTAATCAATCTCAACTTTGTGACCGTAAACCTCAGCTTCAATCCAATTGAGCGGTCTGTTATGATCATCTCTCCCTTTGGTTTCTTTAGCTGTGGAGTAGAATTCTCCAACTGCGGCAAGGTAGTGATCAGGTTTATTCATGGTGAAGTAATGAAGTATGCCAGATTTCTTCATCCTTTTGATCAAATGCCTCCCAATGGCATCCTTTTGGAGGTCTTCATAGTCAATAACGCATCCAGGAATGAATGATTGTTCTTCCTACAAAATTGAGAAAGTTAGCAACAGTGATGCGGTCGACCAATGTGCGGTCGAAGGATTAATGATGATGCGGTCGACAGGCACACGGTAGACAGAGAGCGATCGACAAAAACACTTGGAAATATTTTAAAAGAAGTTTCCAAAAATACGCACAAACACCATATCACTATGTGTAGTCAAGAATGAGAATCAAAAAGTGACTATATCAAGAACATGAGGAACATCATAAGAACACCAAGAACACTATTCATAGCGAAAACCCAGAAAATGATTCAGAGCATGAAAATCCATAAAAATGACATACACATGAGCATAAAAACCGATTAAGCAACATTATAGCATCAATTTCACTGTTAGGAACATATCAATCTCAGAATTTGAAAGGGCAAAGAAAAAAAAATATGAACAAAAAGCTTTGAAAAATTCATGGTGTAGAGAGATTTAACAACTAGAATATGAATCTAAACATTATGTTGAGCTCGAAATCTCGAAAATAACAAGAATAACTAGTAAAACAATGAGAATTTAACCTAGAAACAGAGAGAATCGAACATGAATACCAAGGGTTTTAAATCCGCCAAAACTGAGAAACGAAAATTGAAAAATGATGAGTTTTGGGTCAAGAAATCATACCATTGTGTCTTCAGAGGGTATTTCTTGTGATTTCTTGGATGATTTCGTTGGTTGTGTTGATTTTGGTGCCATTTAGAGAAGAAAAGAGTAAGAAACGAGAGAGAGAGGAACTGGGTTTTGTAGAGAGAAGTAGAGAGAGACAGAGTGTAGAGAGAGAAAGTGGAGAGTGGAGAGGTGTTTCAGAAAAAGTTGTTGCAGAGAGGTGGAGTTGAAGGGAAGTGGAACGGTTTGTGTAAGAGAAGTGGGAGGTTAACTCTGCAAAAACTCAGGGATTTGACCAGTAATGTCCTTTCACCATAAATGCATGGATAGTGACGGCGGACATAAATAAGGGAATAAAATTAATTGCAAATGATTTGAATTAAATGAAAACGAGGGAAAAGAGGAAATTACGGAATTACCCTTTAGGATGACTAGGAGGGTCCTAAAAATTGCTAAGTTAGAAACACTTACCTGGTCACCAAACTTTTGCGGTCAGGTTCTTGACCGTGAGTATTTGCGGTCAAGAATGTTACCTTGGCCTATGTATGCTTCTTTAAAGCAGTGAACGAATAACATCATTTTCCCATGCGGTCGGCTTCTTTAGAGCCTGAACAAATTACATCTTTGTATGCGGTTAATGGGGCGGTTGGCATATGAGCGGTCGATATTTATGCGGTCAGCATTGATGAGGTCAGTAAGCTTTGATAGATTTTGATGCTTCGACCGGAATTACTTGACCGGTGAGATGATAATCGACCGTTGAGACCTACTTGGTTTTGGACTTAGAGAAAACATAAGACATTAGCACAATCAAAGTATATGGACAAGTAATTAAAGTTCTAGCATACCCATCTCTCCTCTAAGATACCTAAATCTCTTGGAATCCAGAGCCTTGGTGAGAATATCTGTAATTTGATTGTCAGTACTCACATACTCTAGATGGATATTACATTTTTCCACATGATCCTTGAGAAAGTGGTATTTTATATCAATGTGTTTGGTTTTTGAATGCATGACAGGGTTGTTGGAGACAGCAATGGTAGATGTATTGTCACAAAAGATTGGACAATTTTTTTCGTTGATTCCGTAGTCAACCAATTGTTGCTTCATCCACAGCACTTGGCAGCAGCAGCTTCCAGCAGCTATATATTCAACTTCTGTGGTAGATACAGAGACTGAGGCTTGTTTCTTGCTTGCCCATGAAACGAGTCGATTTCCAAGGAAATGACAAGTTCCACTTGTGCTTTTCCTGTCGATGGTACATGATGCATAATCTGCATCTGAGTAACCTATGAGATCAAAATTTGAATCTTTGGAGTACCAAAGTCCAAGGTTAATAGTCCCAGATAGATATCGAATAATACGTTTAACAGCAATAAGATGTGCTTCTCTAGGATCAGCTTGATAACGTGCACAAACGCAAACACTAAACATGATATCTGGTCTACTAGCAGTTAAGTATAGGAGAGAGCCAATCATACCTCAATACAAGGTTTGATCAACCATCTTACCTTTCAAGTCTTTGTCTAGCTTGTTACCAGTAGTCATAGGAGTGTCGTATGCCTTTGCATTTTCAAGTCCAAATTTCTTGATGAGATCTCTTGTGTACTTTGCTTGATTGAGGAAGATGCCTTCAGCACATTGTTTAATTTGGAGCCCAAGGAAGAATGTTAATTCTCCCATTATGCTCATCTAAAATTTGGTTTTCATTAGCTTCTCAAATCGCTTACACAACAATTCATTAGTAGAACCAAAAATAATATCATCTACATATATTTGAACTAATAAAGTATGATCATGATATTTAGCAATGAATAAAGTTGTGTCGATCTTACCACGCTTGAAGCCTTTCTCTAGGAGAAATTTAGATAGAGTATCATACCATGCACGTGGAGCTTGTTTGAGTCCATATAAAGCTTTACGGAGTTTGTAGACATGATTTGAAAATTTGGGGTCTTCAAATCCGGGCGGTTGAGCAACAAAGACTGTTTCTTGAAGTTCTCCGTTGAGAAATGAACTCTTCACATCCATTTGATATAACTTGAATCTTTTGAAAGAGGCATAAGCTAAAACTATCCTTATAGCTTCAAGTCTTGCAACGGGGGCAAAAGTTTCATCATAATCAATGCCTTCTTCTTGTCTGTATCCTTGTGCAACCAACCTAGCTTTGTTCCTTGTGATGCTTCCATTCTCATCCATCTTGTTTCGAAACACCCACTTTGTACCAATCACTCCTTGATCTTGTGGCCTTGGAACTAAGGTCCAAACTTTGCATCTTTCAAATTGGTTGAGCTCTTCTTGCATAGCAACAACCCAACTTGAGTCTTGGAGTGCTTCATCAACTTTCTTGGGTTCAACTTGAGATATAAATGCTGTAAGTGCATCATAGTTTGATCTTCTTGTTCGAACACCAGAATGCAAATCACCAATGATATTCTGAATTGGGTGATCTCTAACCTCACGAACTTCTTGAGGTATATCTGGTTGAGTTGATGGTGGTTGTAAATCTTCTAGTGGTACATCATTTGTGCTATCCCAATCATAAGTAATTTGAGGGATAGGTTCTTCCGCATTGAAGGGTGTTTCAACTTCAACTCCATTTGAGGTAGCAGCAGATGAGGTAGCTTCTGGTGCTTCATATGAGGTAGATGGAGGTGCAGTTGAGGTAGATGGGTTTCCTTGAGTTGATTGATTTTGAGGTTGAGTTGTACCTGTCCATTTATCTCAACAAAATCATCAGCAACATTTGGAGCCATATGTGGCTCAAGGAGAGAATGTTCATCAAAAGTAACATGGACAGATTCAACTATCTTAAGAGTGGTTTTATTAAATACACGAAAAGCTTTTGAGTGTTTAGCATACCCAATAAATATACCTTCATCGGCCTTAGGAGCAAATTTACCTCGATGTTTTTTACCGTTGTAGAGTATGAAGCATTTGCATCCAAATATCTTGAAGTATGCTATGTTGGGGGTTCTTCCTCTCCAAAGTTCATAAGGAGTTTTGTTGTAGGTCTTGTTGATGAGGGATCTATTTTGAGTGAAGCATGCTGTGTTGACGGCTTCAGCCCAAAAGTATTGAGGTAGCTTTGCTTCAGCAATCATAGTCTTTCCAGCCTCTATCAACGTTCTGTTCTTCCTTTCCACAACACCGTTTTGTTGTGGAACTCCAGCAGCAGGGAAGTTGTGTTCAATACCATGATCATCACAGTATTGAGCAACACCATTGTTCTTGAATTCTGTACCGTTGTCGGATCGAACACTAACGATGTCATCTTCCTTTTGTGTTTGGAGCTGTCTAAAGAGTGCGGTCAAAATGTCATAACAATCATCTTTGGAGCTCATCATCTCGACCCACGTATATCTTGAGTAGTCATCTACCACAACTAAGGTATATCTATTTCCTCCAATACTTGCGGTAGTAACAGGTCCAAACAGGTCCATGTGAAGTAATTGCAAACATCTTGAAGTTGAAGGGGTCGTCTTGCTGGAGAAAGACGATTTTGGTTGTTTGCCTAGTTGACATGCTGTGCACTTCTCATCGTGGTGATCAGCTACTTTGGGTAGACCACGAACTAGATTTTCTCTACCAATCTTGGAGAGATACTTGAAGTTTAAGTGACTTAGTCTTTTATGCCACAGCCAACTATTCTCACTAACATTCTTTGCTACAAAACAGAGATTAGAATAAATGCAAGATGAATTAAAATCAACAACATAAACATTTTTCTTACGAATCCCTTTGAGCAAAGTGACGCGGATATGCCATCTTTGATGAGACAGAAATTTGAAGTGAAGTGGCATTGCAATCCTTTGTCGCAGAACTGAGATATTGAGAGTAGATTGTGTTGTAGTCCAATAACTAGAGAGACTTCTTGGATGGTGATTTTTCCTTTACGAATGACTCCATATCCTACAGTCTTTCCTTTGTTATTATCTCCAAAGGTTACTGATGGCCCTTTTTCTTCACGGACATCTTCCAATAAGTTGATATCTCCGGTCATGTGTCTTGAACAGCCACTATCGAGATACCATAAGCTTGATTTATCCTTGGAATGTCCAGCCATTAAGCAGAGGACCTACAAAATAGAAATTTAAGACCAAGGTCCCCTTTTTATTCTTTTGGGTCTAAAGGGTTAGCAACTTTTAACAACCCACATTTGCCTCACAGAAGGGGGTTTAAGCCTTCTGGGATTTGGTGTGTATCTTAAAAGACATTCAGCAGCCTTGTGACCATAATCATCACACACGGAACAATGGTGGAAGCCACCCAAATGAGGGTTAACAAACTTTGTTAAAGTCTTGAGCACAACATTGTTTACTGGTATGGATGAGGTCTCCTTAACAAAGTTCATCCTCTTGAACTTTGCTGCCTTGCCGCCACTTGCGGTCGCCGTCTTCTAGGATGCGGTCGCCAGCTTCCTAGGTGCGGTCGACTGACCTCGCGGTAAGTACATGCGGTAGGGAGCACCATCTACCTTGCTAGAGGAAGCCTCTGCGGTAGGTTCATCCATGGCAATTTCTTTCAACTTTGCCTTTCCAGTTTGTTTCTTAGGGTAGACATAGTTAAACACTAGTTTCTTCTTTGGTTCTTGTCCTACACCCTTTGAAACATGATGTTTAGCCTTCGACTCTTCCAAAGTTTGCTGGGTAAATTTCTCATCTCTTTCACAACAAGATGCACATTTAAAGTTGTAACTAGTTTGGAATCCCAAGCCTTCCTTATCACCACTAGACTTTTGGGATTCTAAGATTTGTTCCATAGTGACACGAGAATTGGTCCACTCATTAGTGATCTTTTTCAAGTCATTTATCTCAGCGACCAATTCATCATTTTTAACTTTAAATATAGCATTTTGTTCTTCTAAGAAACGGTTTCGATCAGTAAGAGGAGTCATGCTCTTGATCAGCTCCTTAAGGAGGGTGAGTTCAGATCTTAATAGAGATTTATCCGTCTTAAGCTGGGAAATTTCTTCAGTTGAAAGTGCTAAAGCTTCCTTCATGCCAGAGAATTTACTAATTACCTGTTCTGCTTTTGCAAACATCTTTTCTTGTTCATCGGGGGAAATGTCAAATTTGACTTGTGGTGTGGTAGACAGAACTTCCTTCACTTTGGGGTTTAGTAGAGCCTTCTTTGCTGCACTCACATCACATCTTGAAAATAGAAGATCACCATTCTTTTGAACCGGAGTTAGGAATCCTTTTTCTGCAAGTTCATCGGCCGTATAACTTATCCGTTTAGGTTTTACATTTGGTGAGCGACGACTTTTATTATCATCCTCATCATCGGACTGAACGACCAAACAGATGTGACCTTCTTCAGAATCCTCATCGCTTTCATCAGAATCTGACTCTATCCAGGTAGCTAACTCTTTTGTGGTAGAGTCCTCTTCAGCAACCATCCCCTTTTGCTTTGAGTATCTTGGATTGAAGTTGCTTTTCTTCTTCATATACTCATACTTGGGAATTGGGCATTCTGATGCGAAATGACCGGGTTTCCTGCAATTAAAACAAACGAGATCCTCTTTCTTCTTTGAGAAGTTGGAGTATTCTTTCTTACTTGTTGAGTTGCTCCTTGAGAACCTTGTTGGAGTTTTGCTTGATGATCCGGGTCTTGCTGTCTTTCTAAACTTTTGGAATCTTTTCACGAACATAGCAAAGTCATCATCATCCATATCTAATAAATCAGATGTGGAGATTTTTGGATCATCTTCCTCGATCACTTCTTCCTTTTGTGCAACCAACGACAAGTTCTTTGTTTTTCCTTCCATTTCAGCAATGTTGTTAAGCTTGATATCAAAGACCTTGAGGTTGGCATAGAGGCTTCTGAGAGACATATCATCTAGTAACTTGGTATCTTCAAGAGTGTTTCCTTTGTGTAGATATTGCGAACCAAGAGCGGCAAGAAAATTAACATTGATTTCTTTCTTGGTAAGCTTCTTTCCGAGTGCTGTATAAGTACTCACGATCTCACAATAACGATCGTAAGTGGCTCTTAGTGATTCACCGGGGATCTTAGCAAAGTTGTTGAATCTTCTTTGAATTGCAAATTTTTTGCTTTCCTTGCAAGCTTGATCTCCTTCGATGTAATCTTCAATTGCATCCCAAAGTTCTTTTGCAGTAGAGCATTCCATGATCTGTCGACGCTGTGACGTACTCAAGGTACTTAGAAGTATGCTTTTTGCTTTCACATCCATTCCAACCAGTCTTTTCTCTTCATCGATCCATTCAGCCTTTGGTTTCTTGATAGTCGGATTTGCACCATTGGTTTCTGGATCCGGATTAGCTTTCATTGGGAAGTATGGTCCAATGGTAAGACAATCACCAAGTTGCTCGTCCATGGAGTAGAACTGAGTTAGAATGCTGTGCTTCCATACGTCAAAATTATCTTCGTCGAACGCTGGAACGTGAGTGAAGTTAACCGTTGCCATAGTTTTCTGACTTGCCATTTTGAATCGGCACCCAAGCTGTTAAGCTTGAAAAACAAAATTTTTATAAAGGTGTTTGCTCTGATACCACTTGTTGGTCCCAAAGACACAACAAGGGTATGAAAAGAGGCTAGAGGGGGGTGGGGTGAATAGCCTATTAAAATTTTAACCCTTTTTCAAATTCAACCAAGTGTTTACTCTTAAATATGCGGTCAAGTTAAAACCACACGGTCAAGGGGTAATATGCACAGCGGAAGTTTTCGTTAGAAATGGGAAAGGTTGGTTTTGACTAAAATCTCTAAGTAGGAATACCAGCACTCACGGTCAACCAGGTTGCGGTCGAGTGAGTCCGGTCGAGGGTGAAGTGCGGTCAAGAGATTGCGGTCAAGAGGTTGAGATTGAAAGTTGTTGTCTTAGAAGTTTTGGCAAAAGATAAGTTAGTCAGATTTTAACTTAGGCAATGAGGAGAACAAAACAAACACAATTCACAGCAAGTTCTTAAATCTGAAAGATCAATCACTAAACGACAAACAAAGTTAATATGAACAATAAAGAACAAGATGAACAATACTTGAAAGTAAATTTGTAGAAAGTAAAATGACACAAGTATTTGGAAAGGTTCGATCTGTTAAAAGATCTACGTCCTTTACCAAGATGGTCAGTCTTGGATTTTGAATGGAGGTATATATTGATTCTTGAGTGTACAGATTACAGAGATGAAGTATTGAATCAACACCTACTTTCTATGAAGAACAAATCCTAGACTTAGACCAGTGTATCCCTTTTGATTCAATCTAAGTGATTGATCAATTGGGGTGAGTGTGTGTGTAAGAATCAGAAGCTCTTTGAAATCTAAGTGATTGTAGAGCCTAAAGAATCTTATGTGTTACAAGGCTTGAGATGACTTGAATGTTGCTGGAGATCTTTGAAGGTTTGAAGGTGAGTTCTTTGAAGATTCAAAGGATTCTGGAAATCTTGAGTATGATCTTCAATCACCAAGTATTTCAACAGCAATTTCTCTCTTAGAATCTCAGCTTTGTTCAATGAAGAACTTAAGGGCTATTTATAGCCTTAAATGAGAAAATAGCTGTTGGATTTACTTGGGCTCCAAGTTGAAGGACAGTGAGCTGTTGAATTCTGATTGGAGCTCAATCTGAGTTTGTCCTTTTTGCAGATAAGAGGTGGTCCCACTTAGATGAATTCAAATTTGAATTACTTGGGATCCAAGTTCTGCAACGTTCTAAACTAACCATAGTTTGACCATGGTTAAGTTTTAACAAACTTGGGTTCTTGGACAACTTCATCATTTGCGGTCAAGGCCTCACGGTCGAGTGGCTTGCGGTCGGGGGGTCAGATGTGACCTGTTAAGATATGCCACAAAGCTCACGGTCACTGACTTCCGGTCAAGTGATTCACGGTCAAGTGGTCTTCCACGGTCAGGTGGTCTACCACGGTCAAGTGAATTCACGGTCAAGGTCTTGACCACTAAACTTCCAGACTTAGAAAATTTTCTGCCTATCAATCTAAAGCCTATACTATCAAAGTGGACTATTCTAAAAATGAAGTTTTAACACTTTTTACAATATATCCTAAAGTCCACAAAAAGATAAAATTAGGTTATGGGATCAATCAAATCTAGGTAATAGGAGTGGTTTATAATAAGCATACCCAACACAAACCTTAGGTCAAATTTAGGTCAAACCTTAAGTCAAACCTTACCCGATTCCTATAGGTCTTCCTCACCCATGCTTGACTACAGACCGAGTCATCTCCCTCTTTTTGACCCCTATGGTCATCTCTCACCTCTTTTTAAAAGTCTAACTTGATTCGAACTACGGCGACCTGAGCCTCTTATTGTGTGAGACCTCTCCTTCATGATAAGGGGAACGTAGGCAACTTCGGCCCGGTCAAACTTTCAATTTTTTTTTACCAAAATGCATTTCAAAAATGTGGAGACCGACTCTTTTCCAAAAAATGATTTTATAACGATGCCTTATCATTAAATACGAATCTAATTTAATTCAACTAAGAGGCTTAATTCTTTCATGACTAGAGTTCTGCATCATGTCGGTTGCAAGGAACATCGAAGTTGCAACTGAAGCTGCTACCCAAGATCCCGAGACAATCCTCTACACCGGTACTGCTCTCAGTATGCAAGCATCCCACTTCGAAGCCATCCTCGATGAACAAGCAATCCACTTTAAGGCCATTCTCAACGAGCAAGCAACACACTTTCAGAAGGAGATGCATAAGACCCTAAGAAATATCGAGAGGTGCCATTTGTCTGACATTCGTGGCATTTATGATTACCTCAGCCGAGTTCTCCCTCTTGCTCAATGTCAACACCCGTATGCTCCTCAAATGTACGGGCCGGCACAGACTTTCCCCGTCAGGATGCCTCCTATGACTACTCATCAACAAGGGGTACCGGTACCTAAATCACCCTCAAAGACAGTTCGTGAAAGGAAGGACGAGCGCGAATTCGACGACTTAGGTATGCCGTTAGCCAAATTCTTCAAAGGTTTGGTTCGAGCCGGCAAGTTGGCTCCTCTACTCAACTATGAACCAAACAGGGTAAGACCAGACTTGGATCCCTCCAAATACTGCAAATACCACCAGTACATTGGGCATGACACTGAAGGTTGCCTCCATTTGAAAAGGAAGATCCAAAGCCTCATTGATAGCGGAGCCATCACCCGCGATAGGAATGCATGGGCGTGAGCAAAGTCCAAACAAGAAAGAGCAAACTGGGGCTACCTATTTTAAATAATAAATAAAAAGGGTCATTCAGTCTTCGTAGGTTCTAGAGTGTCTTTAGTCAAAAGTCCACCTTGGACTATTTTTGTTTCTTTAGTAAAAGTCCACCCCGGATTAGTCGTTTTTCTTTCAAATAATAAAAGAGTCTTTATTTCTTTTCTCTCTAGACTTGAGACATAATCTTGCATAAATCAATTCCATGAAAATTGTCTTATTCACCATCTTCACTTGATTGCTATATCTTTATATGATGAATTAATCTTAATCTTACTCATTAATGACGACTCATTAAAAGGTAAATGGACCCATAAACCATTCACATAACTAAATACACAATTAGTCTCAAGATAACAAATGCTTTGACCAATTGGGATGAACGAATCACTTTCTCTTCTCTCTACATTCTACCCCCATACACTCTCTCTATACACTCACCCCTTGTACACACTTCATGTACACTCTCTATATACACCTTCTCCCATAAACTATCCTCATATGCCTCTCATCCCACCATTAGACCCCTTTTCCATATGGTCATGACAAAGAAATGGACTGCGGTTGCTCATCATCAAATAGACATCCATGCTGCCACAATTTAAGGGGTTGTTTGTTCCCTTCATAAGTACTACATGCCGATACACCGGGGCTGTCCGTATTCCATCGCAAATATAAAAGAAATGCACGAAGTTGTTCATGCCATTAATAGGTGCCACGTGATAATCCGATGGAGCTCTACCGGTATAAATCAAGGGGCTAGGATGCCCGCCGCCAGCAAAAGGCCGCTTGAACTATAAAGAAGCTACCTCACAATCGAGAGAGGCGAAAGTAAACTAGGGGCTCGTCTTGCCCAATGTTTCATGTACAAATATATAAAAAAGGCTCGCTAGGTTGAAACCCAAAAGGGAAACCTAGGCAAAAGTTAGAGCATTGCATCAAAAAGAAGCCCGCTAGGTTGAAAACCCGAAAGGGCGGCCTAGGCAAAAAAAGGGTGTGCACAAAGAGATAAAATAAAAAAAATAAAGAAAAATAGAAGGGGATATCACCATAGAAAAGTAAAAGTCCCATTTTATTTCACTTCAAATGTTCTATTTTTCTTTCTTTCCCTACAAAGAAGATTAACGCGGTAGCAGCAGCCATGACAACTACAATGGAGCAATCCACCGCAATGAGCTACAATGAAGCAATCCAAAGCAACAAGCTACAACGGAGCAACCTATCGCGACAAATGAACCTCATACTCAAACCCAACTCCATCATCAGCCAGGATATCCCTGAACTACGCAGACCTGAGCTTCTCACCTTGAGGAGAACGTAGGCAACCTTAGGGTCCGGTCCAAAATATACACAACCCACCTCGTAGCCAATTTTCCTTCTCTTCTCTCTTGCCCCATATTTCTACTCCTGACTTCTTCACTCACAATTGATCAAAACATTTATTATTTCGAGACCACTTGTCTAAAACATAATCATAAGATGCATAACTAATCAACGAGGTCCATTCTCGAGCAATCAAATGAGAATCTTGTATAAAACAATTTTCAAATGTCTCGGCAAGTCTTCCGTTCTACAATCTAGGAAAGAGCTAAACACTTACTTTCTGTCAAGCAGGGGCTTCCTCCCTTTTGTACATATATACACTCAGTTGCCCAAAGAGTCAAAATGTCAGTACTATCTCTCTCTCTCTTACTCTCCCCAAAATGCCCCCGCATGTTTTCAAACAATTCTTTTTTCCTTTTTTGAGTCGACTGAGTGATTTCAAAAAAAAAAAAAAAAATAAAATAAAAAATGATGACGCAAAAGATATGCCCACTAGATTGAAAACCCGCAAGGGCGGTCTAGGAAGAAAAAAGGGTGCGTCTTAAAGGAGGTAGGATACCCCGCTCTACACCCTTATCGAACTAGGGCTTCCCCAACAGAATGGGTCGACTATGTGGTTTCTCGGAGAATATAGAGGCTTCAACAAGGATGTACCCCTCATCGTCAAACTCTGCACATGAAGAACACTTTGAATTTGTTAGAATCATAACTAATTATAAGGCATCTTTATAAAATCATAACACTTTCAAAAGTATTCTCTTCCCTGACACTTTGTTTATAAACCCGCACTCTCGGTCTCCACAAAATTGTAAAAACATCCTCGATCCATCTGAGACCCATCTCCGTGATTCTTGAGTTGACTCGGTCCTTTACCCTATCTCCTACACTTTAGGGAACCCCTAGGCCTAAACCCTCAACTCTCTACGTCCCAATCTGACTTGATTCAAAACCTTAGGTCCCGCACCTACCCGGTCAGTCTTACATAGGTTACACCATAACCCCTTAGCTCGACCCTCCATAAGTTAGTAGTGGGACTCCTAAAGCCTTAAACCAGTCTACCGAATCCAAATCCTTAGAATGACCCATTAGGTCCCGAACCTACTGGTCTCGAGTCTACCTGATCTCTTAGATCCCAAACCTACCAATATATATTCATCCTTACCTTGTCCAGACTATGTCTCCCTTATCCTCTTAGGTCCAACCTCTTAGGTCTACCCAGTCTAACCTATTGAACGATCCCTTAGATCCCAAGTCCATTCAAGTCTACCAAGCGCCTACCTTGTAGGTCTCTAGCATATCCGATCCACACTTTAGGTCTCAACTCCTAAACCCTTTAGGTCTCAACTCCTAAACCCTTTAGATCACAAAAATGTCTACCCTCTAGGTCTATAACCTTAGATGTCGACCCTTAGAACTCTTTAGTTCCCAAGCCTGCTCGGTCCAACCAAAACAATGCCATCTACGCCTACCGTCATACCCAAACCATGGCCCTGCCACTCTTAAACCTAGTGTCACTCCTTAGCTTCAAAAGACTTCCTAGTCTGAACTTCAACCCCTTAGGTCTCTAACCTACTTAATCCGAGCCGAGTCCAAACCTCGCCACCTATAAGGTCCACCCTTGAACTCCATGGATCTCAAACCTTTCTTCCCCACGAGTCCAAACCTCAAACGTGCTCGAATGCATAGGACCTCCCGCGTACCGTGATATGCCATAAAGATATCAAAACCCGTCCAGTCAAAAATCATGCGCTTAACACCTTTGGTCCCATACCAAACCCACCTTCGCAATCGCCGAACGAGCTTGGTCACGCGCAATGACCTCTGAGACAAACTTAGGACATAAGCATACCCAATCCAACTTAGGTACCTATTGTACTCAAGCAAAGTCTTGGACACTCAATCCCTTTACCTAAAGCACCAACTTGGTCATATATCCAAAACCATTTCCCGCACCTATGGTTCGCACCTAGCCTAAACTTTCAAACACTCTAGGATCCAAGCCCGACATGCGTATTAGGTACTAGGATCATCCAATCCCAATCTGTTGCTCCTTGGCCGACCTCAAGCCTGCTTGGTCCTAACCCATAACGTGGTTTCTCTAGGACAAAAGACTTACCCGCTTGAAAGCCTTATGTCCCAACGCTACCCTGCCTAGCCTTCGATCTCCTAGATCTCACGCCTACCATTCCATTAGGCCCCGGTCTCCTTAACACATGTTTGAGTCTTACCCTAGCTAAACCCTAGCACTCTAGCCTAGGTCTAACCAATCGAGCCTGTCCAGCCATGAGGTATCAAGCTCACCTGCCCCAAACCACAACACTCTTAGACCTCAAACTTGCTCGGTCTAAACCAAGACAAACCTTCAAATGCTTTCGGTCTCCAAACCCTAGCCTTAAGCCTAAGTAGTCACATTCTCTCCAAACCCTAGCCTCAAGCCTAGGTAGTTACCTTTTATCCAAAGCCTAGCCTTAAACCTAGGTAATCACATTCTCTCAACCCAACCTCAAGCCTAGGTTGCCACATCCTCTACAAACCCTAGCCTCTAGCCTAAGAAGTCACATGTGCTCCGAACCCTAGCCACAAGCCTAGGTAGTCACCTTCTATCCGAAGCCTAGCCTTAAACCTAGGCAATCACAATCTCTCAACCCCAGCCTCAAACCTAGGTTGCCACATCCTCTACAAGCCCTAGCCTCTAGCCCAGGAAGTCACATGCACTCCGAACCCTAGCCTCAAGCCTAGGTAATCACATCTTCCCAAACCCTAGCCTCAAGCCTAGGTAATCACATCTTACCAAACCCTAGCCTCAAGCCTAGGTAGTCACATTCCCTCCAAGCCCTAGCCTCAAGCCTAGGTAGTCGCATTCTCTCCAAACCCTAGCCCCAAGCCTAGGTAATTACATCCTTCCAAACCCTAGCCTAAAGCCTAGGAAGTTACATCCTTCTTAAACCCTAGCCTCGATCCTAGGTAGCCACATCCTTCTTAAACCATACCCTCGAGCCTAGGTAGTCACATTCCCTCCAAACTCTAGCCTCAAGCCTAGGTAGTCGATATTCTTTCCAAACCCTAGCCTCAAACCTAGGAAGTCGCGTTCTCCCCAAACCCTAGCCTTAAGCCTAGGAAACCACAGCATCCTCTTTAACCCTAGCCCCAAGTTCTAGGGAATTTCCAAAGCCCCGTATGCAATATCCTTTCCAAAACTCCTGAAACCCTAGTCTCGAAACCTAGGAAATTTACAATCTCAATCCCCCATCTTATTGAACCCTAGTCTTACGCCTAGGATATGATGCCCTAGCGACGAGCTTAGGATTCAGCAATCTCTCCAAACCCTAGCCTCGAGCCTAGGTAGTCGCATTCTCTCCAAACCCTAGCCTCAAGCCTAAGAAGCCGTATTCACTCTAAACCCTAGCCTCGAGCCAAGGTAGTCCCATTATCTCCAAACTTTAGCCTCAAGCCCAGGTAGTCGCATTCGCTCTAAACCCTAGCCTCGAGCCTAGGTAGTCGCACTCTTTCTAAACCCTAGCCGCGGGCCTAGGAGACCATATCCTCACTCAACCCTAGCGACGAGCTTAGGATCCAGCATTCCCTTCAAACCCTAGTCCTAGACCTAGGAAATTCCTTCACCTTAGTTTCAAAGTATAGGGAGCTTACAATCCTTAACCTTAAAACCTAGCCTAAAGCCTAGGTTACCACGAACATTTCCAAGCCATAGTCACCAATCCCAGAAAATGGTGAACCCTAACATCAAGCTTAGTAAACCCTCCACAAAATCAATCCCTCTTTCCAGTGGTCCCTAGTCTCAAGCCTAGGAAGTCACAACCTTTCTAACTCCCAGACTTATGTCTAAAAGCCAATGCCTTTGCAACCTCTGAGCCTACCGCAACTCTAAGCCCTAGCCTCGAAGCCTAGGATATTTCTAAAACCCTAGTCCCAAATTTGCGGTCCTTAACGCCAGTTTTCCTGAACACTTCTAAACCCTAATCCTTAGGTTCTCATTCCTCAAAAGCCTTAGGTCCTACCCTAAGCAACCAACCAAAAGGTTCCTTACCTAATGTCTTGGCTTGTAGCCTCGTCTTATGCATTCCTTCCTAATTTAAGACAAGTGGAGCCCAAACACTATGCTCTCCATGATTATCCTTACTCACAAGATATTAGAGACTCCCCGAGAGTCCCTCACCTTTGTGACTCCCCAAGAGTCTATTACCTTTGTGACTCCATGAGAGTTCATCCCTTTTGCAACTTCATAACAATCCGTCATCTTCGCGACTCATGATAAGTTCGCCAGCTTTATGACTCTGCAAGGGTCTATTGTCCTTTAGAACATCATTTGGTTTTAAAAAGCCTAAAAAATCTCTAAATTATCCTTTGTTTAAAAACTATCGTGGTGACCGGGAGTTATCCCTACTACACGAATGTTTCATCTCTTTAAAAACTATCGTGGTGACCGGAGTTATCCCTACTGCACGAATGTTTCATCTCTTTAAAAACTATCGTGGTGACCAGGAGTTATCCCTACTGCACGAATGTTTCATCTCTTTAAAAACTATCGTGGTGACCGGGAGTTATCCCTACTGCACGAATGTTTCACCCCTTTATAAAAACTATCGTGGTGACCGGGAGTTATCCCTACTGCACGAATGTTTCATCTCTTTAAAAACTATCGTGGTGACCGGGAGTTATCCCTATTGCACGAATGTTTCATCTCTTTAAAAACTATCGTGGTGACTGGGAGTTATCCCTACTGCACGAATGTTTCATCTCTTTAAAAACTATCGTGGTGACCGGGAATTATCCCTACTGCACGAATGTTTCATCTCTATAAAAACTATCGTGGTGACAAGGAGTTATCCCTACTGCACGTACGTTTGTTATTGCTTTGTTATATTATCGCGATGACCGAGAGTTGTCTCTACTTCGCGTACGTTCTGTTGCAATTTGCAGATGCCCGTCTACCTCTATATTGCGTAATATCCAGCACTTGTTATTTTATAAATTGCGATTGACAGAGGCCCGTCTATCTTTATATCGCATAAGCTCCGGCTATTACCATTTTACCATCTTGGGATTATTTAGACCCCGCCGTCTATATGTCTCGCACCATGGTCACCCTTACCTTCTTTCCCCAATATTTGTTAGTTCGTTCGTGATTGGCAGAGACCCGTCCGTCTCTAATTGCGAGAGTTCCAGCATTTATTATTTTAGCCCATCTTGAGATTATTTAGACGCCGTAGTCTTTATGTCTTGCACCATTATCACCCCTACCTTCTTTCCCCAATATTTGCTTAGGATTCGTATGATTGCAGAGACCCGTCCGCCTCTATGTCATGCGCATCCTAGATTGATCGTAATTGGCAGAGGCCCGTTCGTCTCTAATTGCGAGAGATCCAGCATCTATTATTTTAGCGCGATCGGCAGGAACCCGTCCGTTTCTTATTGCGTTTACCCCGGCAGTTACCATTTCCACCTTGAGGCCATTTAGACGCCGTAGTCTTTATGTCTCGCCCCGTTTCCCTTACGAATGTTCAGTCTTCATACAGGATAGTGTCCGTAGGATTGTTAACCCAGCAGGAGTTTGATGTCTCGTTTCTTTCTTCCTTCTTTCCCCAGTACATCCGAACTACGACCGGCTTGATTCCTCCGAGGATACGTAGGAAGCCTGAAAAGGTTCAGCCACCCGACCAACGTGGTCATCTCTCATCCCCAGCATTTGCATTTTCCCCGATGGATGAATTTTCCCACAGATCAGACTTCTCCCCAGCAGAAGATGTTGCTCCTCACCAGTGGACAATCATTCCCAATTTCCCATCAGATCTGAACTACGTTTAGCTTGATTCCCCTGTGGATACGTAGGTTGCCTCCAAGGTTCAGCCGTTCCATCGATCTTTTCATCTGCTGTAAAACTCATGTTCCAAAACGGATCATTCTTTTATCGTCGACCCTCCATTACCTTGCAAGAAGCGTCGCCGAGGGGCTACTGTTAGTACCCGATCTGAAAATGAGTTTATTAGGGCTTTCCCAAATATACAAGGACTTTATAGGAATTAGAAACCTTGCAAAGACTTGTCCCAGATTCCCAAAATATGTCTCATTATTCTAGAACACCCTAAATATGGTCAAAATATGGTTTCCTTAAACTATGCAGAAACCCTAGCTTAGGAATCACGTCAGCCCGCAACCTTGGCCACGCGGCCAACCATGCCGCGCCTCCGACCTTGGCCACGCGGCCAACATTGTCACCGTCTTCAATCATGGCCAGGCGGCCAACCTTGCTCCGGATGATCCTGACCGTCAGATCTTCCCCTCAGTTTACTATATAAATCCATTCCATCCCATTGGTTAAGGGGATCCGGAGTTTAAGAGTCTTAAATCCGAATTTTAGAGCTCACAAGTGACGATTTTGCTCCCAAATCAAGTCATTCAAGCCTCCAAAAACACTCTCAAGAATCCCAAGAAGATCCAAGGTTATTTCTTGCCAACAAAGGTAAGTTTTCTAACTTTTTCTTCATGTTCTTGCCATATTATTAATTTAGATTCATAATATTCATATTCTTAATATGTTTATTCATATGTTCTTCATAACATTCATATTCTTAATATGTTTATTCATGTGTTCTTCATAATATTCATATTCTTAATATGTTTATTCATGTGTTCTTCATAATATTCATGTTCCTAACATCTTTATTCATATTTTCTTCATGACATTCATATGTTCATAATATGTTCTTCATATGTTCATCATGTTCTTAGATTAAAACCTTATTTATGCTACATTTAGGGTTGCGATCTTCATGTTAACATGTTATTTCATAGCCGATGATGATCTAGGGTTCATCAACCCGAGGATGATCTAGGAACTACTTCTAAACCCTAATCTTTAGGTAATTCCCCATCATTATGCATGATCCTGATTCTTCTGCCTATTCTAAATCATTCTCGAACTACGCTGACCTGAGCTTCTCACATTGAGAGGAACGTAGGCAATCTTCGGATCCGGTCTCAATCACTAACACACTACATACACCGCATCATGATAGAAAGACCGATCAATTCGGGCAATAGGAGTGATAACGTGAATATTCTTCTCTTGTTGTAATTTGACCCCCGAACCCATTAAACATGCTTTTTCTCAAAGTTTTGGCTTTAATTAAAACGGCGTGGCGACTCTCATAATTTTAATTTTGCTATGAATATCCCAAATTCAAACACACGTATTCACAGCACCACCTCACCGCACCCCACCGAGACGACCTCTAGATGATCCAGAGATAAGCCGAGTCACTGGAAGAGGCCGAGATAAAGAAACATAGAGACCTAGGAGTTCTCATCGCAACTCGGCGATAAGCGAAAGGTGTTGGTGTTATGACCTAGGCATATTGTTTGTAAATTAATGTTATTATTTATAAAGATATTGAATGTTTAATTATTATGTCTTTTGCATGTTTATTTTAATAATCCCCGTCCTTGATAATTATGATTAATTATTAGTATAAGTTTAATAGATAATCATATGATGATTATGGTGTATGTGATACAATTAGACTTATGGGTATTTGTTGGAGAACAAATACTGGACTGACCCCTATGAGATTTATGTCATGGTCACAATGTCATAATTAAGTCTCATATAGTTATATCACTAGAATCTCTAGACTTGAGGTTATTACAGTCTTCCACATGATGAATATTACGTTTGACATATTCAAACGTTATCCCTAATCGGATAGCTATAAAGAATATGATTGGCATAATCGGAATCATGTAGGGAAGAGTAATAAGCCAAGATGGGATTTGTTCCTCGTCAAGAGAGATGTCAAGCTTTGGCCACTCGATGAATGGTATTGATGAAATGCATGGCCATGCTCAAATAAGATTTGTATTATCAATACATTCGGGATCAAGAAAGCATTAAACAAATGTAAGTTGACCATTGAACATGGCTTACGTTCAATAGACATCGTGTAACAAAGAGATTGTGTTATGTTCTATTTTAGGAAACTTTGGATTTCAAAGTTATACTAATTGGGTAGTCATAATGGCTTGCTAGAGTCCGCTTATGACTTACGAGGTTTGACTGGTTCGGACTCGTTGCCAACTTCGTATAATCCTATTGGGTCACACACGCAGAACAGATAATTAAAAGGAGCGAAAAACGAAGTAAAACGGATCCTGCTGAAAGGATCCGTACGGATGAATCTGGATGCTTCCAGAAACATCCGTACGGATGGTTTTGCCCGGCAAAATCAGTTTTTAGGAAAACTCTTATTGAACAAGAAAACCTAAGTCCTAAAGAGTTTCTGAAACCCCTTGAATATAAATACAGACTGACGGGAATTGTTCCCTAGTTGTTGATTTGATCAATTCCAAAGTCTTTCTTAGAGAAAGAAATCACACATTATATTCTTGGGTTATTGTGATTGATTAATCTCAATTATCAAGTCACAATAATAATTAGGAGCTTTGAAGAATCGTTCTTCAACATCGTTGATCAATCCGAAGACCTAGCAGTCAAGTTCAAGAAGGCGTTCTTGAAATCTGTTCGTTATGTGGATCACCGGTAGAGGGCGTTTGTCTTAACGCTTAATCCAAGTTTTACATAAAGATCTACAAGGGTTAGTTTCTTTCATCTTGTTATTATGAATTATTGTTCATAGTGGATCTAGGCTATTGAGTTTTATTCATGTCTATCTTCCGCTGCGCATGATTGCACGAAACCCAACAAAAGGCTCATAATGGACTTACAGGAGAGGCTAGATAACATAGAAATTAACCAGGGGCAGAGAAAGCCCAGGACTGATTATGATGCAATTCGTCCATTTTCACAATGGATCAAAGATTCTCTACCTACTCCCAAATTGAAGTTACCTCACTTGGAAAAATACTCTGGCAACTCAGATGCTTTGGATCACTGTAGATACCCCGGGGAACCACGGCTTGGCTAGAGCGCGTGAATTACCTAGGATGTCTAATTGATTTTAAGAGTCGCCACCCACGTTTTAGAGGAACGCGAGAAAACCTAAGAAAATAGCCTTTTTTTATTGATTACGAAACCAAAAATTCTTGAGATGAGGGGTTCGGGGGTTAGGTGACGGAGTGGGAAGTACTTAAACACCCACTCCGCCCCGCTTACGCGGGTCTTGCTACTTTTGGTGTTCTTATATTTACATGTCCTTCAATTGATAAAATATGCTAACAACTACAAAGTAAAGATAAGGGGAAAATGAAAGCTAAATGATTTTATTGATTGAGTGTCTAATGGTTACATGTTGAATATTTTCTAAACAATTACATTAAGAGATGAAATGGAATTAAATTAATGTTGGAATGTTGGGATGTAACCTTGGCCAAACTTCAATAGTGAAGTAGCCTTTTGGTTGTTTCCCTTTTTATGGAGATTGCATACTAGTAGGACACAAATAAAATAAGAGAATAGAAAAGTGGTACCTTTAGAAAAGAGACTTTGATCTTGGACTTGAAAAGAGTTTTGTTGTGGAGAAATTGTTGTAAAACAATTTGTGTAGAGTCTTGTCACGAAGAATTCTTGTAGGGAGAATGTGTGTATAGAATTGTGTATAGTGTGTGTGTAAGAAAAGTTTCAATTCTAAGAAGAAGGTCCAAGAGAGGTAAAAGAGAGATGAAAAGAGATAAAAAAGAGGCCCCCTCCAATGGTGGATTGGAGGGGTTTTTATAGTTGAAAGGGGAAGTTTTTGGTGCCAAGTCGGAGTCATAAAGATCAGTTTCCCTGGCAAAATCATATAAAATGAGCAAGGGAGAGATTCTTGGACAGAAATTAGTAACTGACACGCCTAGACGCGTGCGCATCCCGTATAGTCGGCGGGAGGCGCGAGCTTCTGGCCCCAAAGGTCGGAGGCGCGCGACTTTGAAATGGCGATTTTGACAGAATGGACTAGAAAGTTAACTCTGTTGTGCAGTTTAGTCCAAAACTGACGGAATCAGTTAGGAACTTAACCGAACTAACATAAATTATCAAGAACAAGTAAAGTAAAAATACTATGTATGCAATCGGGGTGAGAGGTCCAAGGCGGGGTGTCTACAGAGCCCCTCGGCGACGTGGATTGCGAAGCAAAATGCGTCGACGAAAGAAAGACAACCGATGAGGACATCGACAAGAGAAAACAAAGACTCGATAAAGCAGGAATTTGAAATTACAAAGGATAGGAGTGCGCTCCCTGTGTGAGCGGCTTAATTGATATAGAAATGATATAGCGGGATCCGTTTTGCTGAAGCGGGATACGTTTGCTGATGCGGGATCCGTTTGCTGATGCGGGATCCGTTTGCTGAAGCGAGATCCGTTTACTGATGGCGGGATCCATTTGCTGATGGCGGGATCCGTTTGCTGATCCGGGATCCGTTTATTGAAGCGGGATCCGTTTGCTGATGCGGGATCCGTTTGCTGAAGCGGGATCCATTTGCTGATGGTGGGATCCGTTTGCTGATGGCGGGATCCGTTTGCTGATGCGGGATCCATTTTGGTGCTGGGATCCGTTTGCTGGTGCGGGATCCGTTTGCTGGTGCGGGATCCGTTTGCTGGTACGGGATCCGTTTGCTGAATGCGGGATCCGTTTGCTGATGCGGGATCCGTTTGCTGATGGCGTGATCCGTTTACTGATTGCGGGATCCGTTTGCTGAATGCGGGATCCGTTTGCTGATGCGGGATCCGTTTGCTGATGCGGGATCCGTTTGCTGAATGCGGGATCCGTTTGTGAATGCGGGATCCGTTTGCTGATGCGGGATCCATTTGCGGGATCCGTTTGCGGATGGTGGGAACCGAGGCTCTGTCTGCCTATATGTGATATTGTTGTGTTGCTTGATGGAAAGGTGGTGATTTTTGCGGCTCACCATGGACCGAGTTGTTGTCATTGAACTATAATTGTTTGACTATGTGGGATGCATGCGTAGTTGACGGCGGATCACTTTCTGCTGGGGATGAAGTGCCTTGAGTAGCGGATGCTGTTGACTTCGTGGTGGTACCTGTTATGTGTGTGCTTTGCAGGTATATGTGTTTGTGCAAGAAGATGCATGAAGTGTGAAGATTGAGCGAAATCGTGCTCGTGGTGTGATGTGATTTTGAAGCACTTTTGCATGAGGGAGAAGTAAAGTGATTTTGTGTGTGAAGTGATTTTTGAAAGCAAAGATTTGCTTGAGAGAGATGAATGATGTCCATACCTTCACTTACCATTGCCGTTGGATGGATTTGTGATGTTGTGGTAAATGCTTTGGCGGAGAGTGTCGCTGCCTTTGATGATGAATTCGTTTTTGATGGAGTGTCAGTGGGACAGTATTCCGGTGATGGGTTGGTCGTGCCAAAAGGCTGCCTACGTATCCCTTGGAAGGAATCAGACCAGCGTAGTTCAAGGATGATGGAGAATGCTAGGAGCAAAGCAAAAAGGAAACACATAATTTTGTGCAAGAAAAGAAAAAAGAAAATAATTTTTTTTTTTTTTTAATTAGAAAGAAAAGAATATGCACACACGTGAGAATTTTTTTTTTTTAGTTCGTGGGTGAACCATTTTAACCATTGTGTGTTTGTAAAGCCAACCCAAGATCAAGTCATGTTCGACCGAAGTCCGGATTGCCTTGCTTGAATTCTGTCGTCGTTGCCGTTGTGCCCAACGAAATTGATGTCTAGCCCCAAGATATGTGTCAATTATGGGGTTTCAAAAGACTTTCGATGCCGAGATGCCAAGGGGTTGCTGACTGTAAATCCCCTCGAATGCTGAACTTTGAGTGGCTTATGAAGCCCCAAGATGAATCAACTCTTAGCCCATTCAAATAAACTGTCTTTTGTTGTCGACGTGGGAAAGCCCCAAGAGAAGATCATTGATACCAAGCTTTGAGAGATTGTTAAGCCCTAAATGTCATGGGCTTATCAAGTTTGTAGATGGCGGGATGTGAAGAACTTTCGGTGTGAAGCTCCAACTTATCTTGGCATTGTATTGAGAGCAGATGCACCATTGGGTAGAACTCATGAAAGTGATCTTCCTCTTTCTCTTGCTTGGAGGTGGATGGCCCTTTTTGTGGTTGATACCCAAATGGCGGAAGGCCCATGTTGGAAGTGTAGTACGGTCTTCGGGAGACGTCTCGTGGGAGATGGTGATGTTGTTGCAGATGATAAGGTCTTGGTGTGATAAAGTCTCGAACAGTATGTTTGCTTGAGTCTTCTTGAGTTAAGCCGACGGTGGATCTTCGGATGCAGCCTGTGCTTTTGATCTTGGAGAAGGGGGTGCAGTACTTGCAGAAACATTGGGATTGGCCGTAACTCTTCTTATAGAGTTAACATATTGGCATTGCCCGCTATAACTCAGCCGGGTGAGTCTATCATATTGAATCTTTTTCCTTTTCTCTAAGACTTCCTTCAGAATTTCACTGTGAGTTCTAACAAGAATCATCAAATTCATTCATATCATCGGAGCCTTCATTTAAAACCAAGAGGCCTTTTGACTGGAAGTGTTGAGTGTAACGTCCGTCCTAATTCCTGTTAAATTCTTGTATTGCGTAATTATATGCTATTTTAATTGAGTTAATTATTTAACTAATTGAGAAAGTTTAAGTCCTAATTGTTTAAGTTGAAACATTAGGGTCATTTGTGAAAAATTAAAGTTTAGGGGCCTTTTTGTCAAAGTTATAACTTGAGGGGCCTAATAGCAATTCTTGAAAGTTAATAAAGGATAAAGCTTGGTTGCTTCCTCCTCAGATGAACATTCCCCATTTCTCTCGTTCTTTCTCTCTGTTTCATAAAAGAAAGTTAGGGTTTACCCTATTCTCGACTCCTCTCGCTTAATTATGCATCTGTTCGAAAATCCGACTTCGCATAAATGATCAGGGCGGTGAGTAGAGCATTTCCTGCCGAACATAAATTAATTTGGGTGAATTTGATTTCGGACTAGGTAAGTCACTAGCTCCCCCTTGCTTGTAATAACATGCCTATATGTTATTCTTGATACTTATGCTTGTTAATTTCGTGATTGGAATGATTTTTGTGATACTTGTATAATTGGGACAAAGGGAGTAGTCTCAGACTTGGTAGATGAAATGAAATGACTTGAAACAAGATTCTAAGCATGTTAGTATATGCCGTAGAGGTGTTAGTATGATTATACTCCTATTCTTGAGACGTTAAAATAGTAACTTGATTTAAATATTATTAGAAAAATTGTACCATTATTTGTGGTACGGGGAAATGAATGGAAGTATCCCTAAATGATTATATTAGTATATTAGAAAATTATACTTATACTTTTGGGACGGTGAAATATTTAATTGGAATAAAAGGAAATTATCCTATTATTTGTGGGACGGTAAAAGAAATGAATTGAGCTTGAAATAGTGTCCTGGGTATTGCCTAAGGGTTAGTGAAAGTATACTCCTACGCTTGTGACGGAGAATTTTAGGCCTGTATAGAAATTTAGTGTTTGCTGAAAATTGTACCAGGCGCCCGCCCACATAGATACCGAGCACCCGCCCATTTCATCAGAAGTTTTGGTTTCAAAAGTGCTATAATGAGCCGCCGCCCGGTCCATCGTAGGCGCCCGCCCGGTCCCCTGTTTCAACAAAAGTGTTTTAAATCTAAATTCAAATGAAAACTTACCCCTCGTAAGGCATAGAGCCTTAGTATAAGATGTCCTAGCAAGTGTATATGTACCTTTTGGGGCATTAGAACTTGGTCTTGAACATGAGTACTCATAGAATTAAAATGAGAACTTAAGTATAAGAGTAACAACTCTTTTATATGTCTTGAAAGTGCTAAGAACAAGCACTAATGTGTTATATGTGTTTTGAAACAAATGTTTGTGTACCTTAGGGGAATTAGAACAATGTCTTGAGCTTGAACATCCAAAGTATAGGATTAAGAAATTGTAAGTATGAGATGTATAACTCATCTACTTAGCTTGAACTTGAGTATAAGATAATTAATTCTTGTACATGTCTTGAACATCCATAAAAGTGGATTGAGAATTTGAATGTAAGATGATAAAATCTTGTACATGACTTAAAACCAATACATGTGTATGGTAATGAACTTGAAAGTGCTATGAACAAGCACTAACGTGTTAGAACTATCCTTGATGTGTATGTGCAAATCTTGCATATAGCTACTTGATCGAATGTGGCTTGTTGATTACTTGATATATGGTATGAATAACCAAAGAGTTAGAATATGGAACTAGATAGAAAATGAACAACTCTACTACATACTCGAATCTAATACGTGTGTATTGAAAGTGCTATGAACAAGCACTAATGTGCTAGTAATTGGTTTTAATCGTGTATATACTCAATGAAGTATATAAAGTATAAAGAAAATATCCTGTTCTTGAGTTGAGTTCCTAAAGAAATAGGGACTAGTGTAATATGAAGATAATTCACAAAACAATGATTATAGAACACAATATGTGTTGGAAAATGTATTCGATTATTAGCGATAAATATACGCGAGATATGATTGTGACTAGGTACAATACGACCTATTCGACTACGTGCTTAGAGTCTAAGATGTTGGGCTCTACTTGGAAGTAAGGGTATCGTGATAGACACATTAGTGTGTTAAAGATTTTATGAATATGTACATGCAAATATGGCATATAACAAAGTGATATAGTATGACATACCCTACTACTTGGTTGGGGTCTGTTATTAATAGACTCTAATTTAGCTTGATTGTGTTACGTGGACACATTATGTGCCATTGTTATACTAAATTGTATTTGCAAATATAGCATACGTGTACTTGTATTTGGTGAGCACATGATTACATGGTTCCTGAAGAGCTAGTCCACTACTTTTGGACTTAGTTCTATACTCTTGTAGTTCAAGTAAACATCTACTTGTGCATTCTTGTTTGAGTCCAGCTGGTCACCTTGCTTGTTCAGAAATATATAGGTTCACGCTTATCGCGAGAGCTGGGGCTTAAGTGATAATCGGGTCCCTATGTATTTGCGCTTGACCCCTTACTACCGGCCATAGTAAGGGCATAGCTTTCTTGGTTGGAGCAATACGCCTGACTTAAGTGAATGCTAAACTCTTGAACACCTCGTGAATCTTGTTCTTGTGAGTGATACTGGTTATTGGGTCCTCTTGTGTACTGCACAGCAGCAACTTGATTGATCGTGATTTGTCAACTGCAATAAGCAACGACAACAATGGTTTACTTGGGAGGAATAAGGTTGGAATATCCTTTGTAACGTGTTAGTTTAGCCTTATGTGCTAGTTACTTGATGAGTTGGCTTAGCCTCTCATATACTTGTTACTTGATGACATCTTAAGCATGATTATTTGATAATCTTCTTGATTTACATGATTACATGATAACATGCTATGTACTTGTATCTAGTAACTTACTGAGATTTATCTCACCCCGTTCCTTGTTTATTTGTTTCCCCCCCAAGAAAGCAAGTGGTAATACGTTGTGAGGCTCGACTTAGCAAGGGCCTACTTGGCAGGTTGTTCTTGTTGGGGATTGTTATCCTTTCCAGTTTTGGTGAGGACGATTTGGTATCAGTTGTTTAGACTCAGTATATTGGGTAGACTTGTATAGTTCTTATAATGCCAGCTTATGTGCTAGGCATGTTTTCCGCTGTGTATAACCACATTTGGTTTAAATTTCTTGGTATAGAACTCGTTGTGAGCTATCTTAGCTCGTTTCTATTGAGTATATATGATGTCAGTTTGAGTTAAGCAGATGTCATTCAGTTTCTCGTTTCTTGTTAGTCACGCGCACCAGGTTCGAGATTCTATTAGGGAATCCCGAGACTTGGGGGCGTGTCATTGAGGGACCATTGAAGCTTGATCCCTTTCATGGAGCCATAAGACTACTCCCAAATTGCATTGTTCGGGTACCACTGCCCAAAAGCTTGTTAATTGCGAAGCCCCAATATTGCCCTTTGCTTGGATTGTTGTAATGCCGTAGCCCAAAGGATTGTATATTGCGAAGCCCCTTGAGACCTTCGGTGCCGAATTGAGGAAGCTTCCAATGTTGCACATGACTCCGTCGGGGACACTGAAGTGAATTTCTTCTTGCTGAGGGAGCCTTTAAAACTTGATTGTACCCCTTAGAGTGACATCATTGATCAGGAATGGAATGAGAAGGGACTATCCTTGATCGGGGGAACAAGTATGAGCATACATGACAAGCAGGTGTTTCTTAACATTCCTTTTGAGAGACTTTGAGGATAGTCTCATACATCTTTCTTGAGCGTAGCCCCTAGGGCTTATTGATTGTCAAATGAAGCAAAAGAAGCCCTTGTTCTTGAGTCACATAGCCCCTAGGGCGTCATCATTTGTTGAGCAAGGCAAGAGTGACTTCATCCTCGTGTGGGGGAACAAACATAAGAGGACATGGCAAGAGCTACCATATTTATCGGTAGTCCTTCGGCATACTTTAGAGGCACATGCTTGTAGAAGCTTGAATTACTGAGACACATGTTGTTGCTATTTGCTGCCCAAGCCAATTGACTAGCTAGGGATTATTTGTGCAACCTCGTGCCTTTTTATGATGGGCTCGTTCTCGGATGGGTCTTGGTTACCACGGGCCTTCTTTTCATGAACCCAAAAATGCACACTGCTGGAGAATGATGCCAATAACCCAAGACAACCTTTGATGGTGCCATATCTTGTCGAGCCTTTTGCAATCCCAAAGTTGACTTGGTGGGGAATTGACTTGCTGAGGAGACCCAATGTAGAACTTGTGCAGTTGTCTTCCTTAAAGGCCGGAGATCTCCATTTCTCTTTCCCTTCTCTCTCTCTCTCTCATTTTTTTTTATGACGCACCTTGTTTTTTTGCCTAGACCGCCCTTTCGGGTTTTCAATCTAGCGGGCATCTCTTTTGCGTCTTTTTTTTTTTTTTTTTTTTTTTTGACTCGATTAATGAGGAAGTGTGCATTGACTCTGGCTGAGGAGATAAGACATGTGATTTTGCGGTGAAGACCTCTTGTCACTAAAGATGAGTGACATTGACTCGACTAGGGAAGTGTCCCTAGTATTGACTTTGTATATATTTTTTGAATGACTCACGAAGGCAAGTAAGTCATTAAGAGAGAAGAGAAGGGAAGCCCCAATTTGATTGCAAGAAATTGGGAGTATCGCAAAAAGAAGAGAAACCCCTAGACTCGACAAGGAACGGAAAGCGATTCCAAATCTAAGAAAGTTGTTCAATCTTTTGATGATTAATTCATTGGCAAATGAATCGTACAAAGATGTCATGACAAGTTCGAGAGGAAGGCCGATCACCATAACGCGCTAGGGCTAAACATATCTTCTTTCTTGCATGAGACCGGACCCACAGGTTGCCTACGTTCCTCCAGTGTAGAGGCTCAGGTCACCGTAGTTCTTGTGGATTCTCCATTCGCCGTGATGAATTGTTGCTTCGTCATGATTATTGTCGATGTTGCTTCGTTTGGTGGAATGACGTTGTTGTTGTGAACTTCTTTGAATGAAGGGAGATTTTTTTTTTTTATGCTCTAACTTTTGCCCAGGTTGATTTGAGGATTTCAACCTAGCGAGCTCTTTTTTTTTTTTTTTTTTTTTTTTTTTTTTAATATATCCCCTTTTGAAAACTTTGCTTCATAATCATTGCTCCACCTTTCTTTGTCTTGATTTCGTCGTTGTTGATGTCTTCGTTGTTGATGCCGTTGTCGATGTTTAGCCCCTAGGCGTTCAAGCGATGGCCTTCGTTCCAAAACTTTTTTAGACACATTTTCATCATTTTGCCAAGAATTAGATTGAACAACTTGGAAGAGTGTATGAGGACGAGAACGACTTTTATTTAATGATTGACTCAAAATTTAACATTGGACGAGAGAAAACATTAATGCACACATTAGAGGACTTTTGACTCTTTTTTTTTTTTTTTTTTTTATCCTATCTCTAGGTAGAGAAAGAGAAACGGAGATTGTTGTCGTCATCCCCCATGTCGTTGTAGTCCTCATTGTCGTTGTAGTTTTCCATGTCACTACATTCTTCCATGTCATTGCTTGGGAACCCTTTGTCGTTGAAGCTTGTGTCATAAGAGGACTCGGCTACTTCTCGGAGCAAATTGTCAATTCTAACCCCCGCATCATACATGCTTGAAAAATCGGAGTGAAAAGCCCCACTAAGATGAGTGCAGTAGTCCATTTTCAAACACTTCAAGAAGATGTCCATTTGTTCCTTCTTGGAAGGCCTATCAACCATTTTGGCTAGCTTGTCATTCCAATGGCGATAGAAGTCCCCAAATGATTCATCACCCATTTGCACGGTGCTCTCCAATTCCTTCTTGGTGGGGCGGAATATGGAGTTGCCTTGATATTGTGACTTGAAGGCAAGCATAGCGGCATCCCAATTGAGGCGGGTGGAAACTGGAAGACCCATATACCAATCTTTTGCGAGCCCCTCGAGAGTAAGCGGGAAGCATTGTGCCATTATTTGAGGAGACACTTTCTTTGGTAGCATGGCCCAAATGTAGGAGTCAACATGAGCGTTGGGGCAAGAGTTGCCGTTGAATTTGCCAATATCGGGCATCTTGAATTTTTCAGGAAGAGCCACCATAGTGTTCACGAGAAAAGAAGCATGATGAAGATCGGAGCTTGGGCCTTTGTGCAAATTTAGCCCACTAAGCTTTTGGTCAATGTAGGACATGAGAGTGTTGACCAAACTGGTATCAATGCTTTGGACCTTTCTTTCATTCGTGAGCCCTTTCAATAGGTTCTTGAGTTTGGATACTTCTCTTTTATGGGCCATTTCCACATGCTCGTAACGGGCTCGCCATAAATCATCCTTGCGACGGACATCCTCGGCTAGTGTATCAATTTTCCCTTTCAATGCTTTCACCATGTTGAATAACCCTTCGTTGGACACGGAAACATTCTCACCCTTGTTGTCGTTGCTGTTGGGAGCCATTGAACCTATTGAGAGAACACGGTCGATCTTAGGTTGGCCCCACAAACACATTTTGAGTAAAATAATTAACCCACAAACAAAGGAAGAAGACTCAACCACATAAAAAAATGACTCTTTTTTTTATTTATTTACAAAAGTCGGAAGGACGTGGTCCTTTTTGGGGTTTCTAGGAAATAGTGGAATCGTCACACTAGTATATATACCATCTCGCGGTCCCATATACTCATCGGATTCCACCACTCTTGTGAATCCCACATGTGTCGGGATTAAACTAAATTAATGTAGTAAATCATACATGCGGGGACGGATTTTTTATTTGCGTCCATTATGACCACTTGGGGACGGATTTTTATTTCATCCATAACAACGAGTGGCATGTATGATTTGAAGACATTAGTTTAGGGAAATCTTAGCACATGGAAACTGACTTGAGTCACGGAGTGTTAGACCCTAACTAGAATTGTGTGGTTTGTGCTCGGCTAAAGAGAGGCTTAAAAGTCACCCCCGGCATGTAGTCGTGAACTACGCCACGGGCTGAGGTTTACCGCTTCGGAAGAGTCAAGGTCGAGTGGAGCTTGAAACTTCCTAGGACGGGCCTCAACGGGTTTGGGGTTGGACTTGTGCGACTCGATAGTGAGCAGTTAATAGGAATTATGTGCGCGTAGTGTGAGGTCTAACAAGTGACAATATATATATATTTTTTAAAGGAGATAAAAAAAAACAAATAAGCACGTAATTTACAACTTTCGAATCACCCGTGTGACCGATAAAAATGAATAAACAAAAGTAAAAGGGGGTGTATGCAGGCCCGGTGCCCACACACTGTCAAAACTGCCCATTCTGTTCACTGTTTTGTTTACTGTTTTGTTCTGGAAAATGGCCCAGAAGCGCGCGACTCAGAGCAGTTACGTGGGAAGCGCGCGCATTTTGCCATGAATGTGGGAGGCGCGCGCATCTGGGTACCTGTCAGAATGTCAGAAGAAACCGCGGACTCAGGGGATTGCCCTGGTCCCAAATTATGTAACTTTCCTCTGCAGAAACTTGTTAGCATAGAAATATGAAATTTGAAGGACAAGATGGAAGGTGGGCGATTCTGGTAATAAGGGTCGGACGCGTGCGCTTTAGGCCAAGAAGGCCGGAGGCGCGCGCTTCCTACCCTTTTTACCAGAATGCCCAGAAAACAGATATAAGAACACCAAAAGCAGAAAATGCAAGTTTAACCCTCTATCTCCCCAGCGGAGTCGCCACTGTAGATACCCCGGGGAACCACGGATTGGATAGAGAGCGTGAATTACCTAGGATGTCTAATTGATTTTAAGAGTCGCCACCCACGTTTTAGAGGAACGCGAGAAAACCTAAGAAAATAGCCTTTTTTATTGATTACGAAACCAAATATTCTTGAGATGAGGGGTTCGGGGGTTAGGTGACGGAGTGGGAAGTACTTAAACATCCACTCCGCCCCGCTTACGCGGGTCTTGCTACTTTTGGTGTTCTTATATTTACATGTCCTTCAATTGATAAAATATGCTAACAACTACAAAGTAAAGATAAGGGGAAAATGAAAGCTAAATGATTTTATTGATTGAGTGTCTAATGGTTACACGTTGAATATTTGCTAAACAATTACATTCATAGATAAAATGGAATTAAATTAATGTTGGAATGTTGGGATGTAACCTTGGCCAAACTTCAATAGTGAAGTGGCCTTTTGGTTGTTTCCCTTTTTATGGAGATTGCATACTAGTAGGACACAAATAAAATAAGAGAATAGAAAAGTGGTATCTTTAGAAAAGGGACTTTGATCTTGGACTTGAAAAGAGTTTTGTTGTGGAGAAATTGTTGTAAAACAATTTGTGTAGAGTCTTGTCACGAAGAATTCTTGTAGGGAGAATGTGTGTGTAGAATTGTGTATAGTGTGTGTGTAAGAAAAGTTTCAAGTCTAAGAAGAAGGTCCAAGAGAGGTAAAAGAGAGATGAAAAGAGATAAAAAAGAGATCAAAAAGAGCCCCCCTCCAATGGTGGATTGGAGGGGTTTTTATAGTTGAAAGGGGAAGTTTTTGGTGCCAAGACGGAGTCACAAAGATCAGTTTCCCGGGCAAAATCATATAAAATGAGCAAGGGAGAGATTCTTGGACAGAAATCAGTAACTGAAACGCCCAGACGCGCGCGCATCCCGTATAGTCGGCGGGAGGCGCGCGCTTCTGGCCCCAAAGGTCGGAGGCGCGTGACTTTGAAATGGCGATTTTGACAGAATGGACTAGAAAGTTAACTCTGTTGTGCAGTTTAGTCCAAAACTGACGGAATCAGTTAGGAACTTAACCGAACTAACAGAAATTAACAAGAACAAGTAAAGTAAAAATACTATGTATGCAATCGGGGTGAGAGGTCCAAGGCGGGGTGTCTACAATCACCTCCAATCCTTTGAGGCTATGATGGCATTAGTGTCCAACCAGGATGACGTACTTTGCAAGGCCTTTGCTACTGCGTTGACCGGGGCAGCCATGTCTTGGTTCATGGACCTAGATAGAGGAAACATTGATTCCTTCTCTAAATTAAAATCGAGGTACTTAGAATATTTCGCCACTGCAGGGGCAAGAAAGAAAAAGTTGTCAGACCTAGCAAACATAGTTCAAGGGAGAAACGAGTCAACGATGAACTTCTATAATAGATTCAGAAACTTGGCCGACTCGATTGAAGAGCGACTCACCGACCGGGAGATTATAATGTGCTTCACCAATGGGCAGAGATCAGACGATCTCACTTATGAGTTGTCGGTGAGAGAATCCCTCACAAAGTCTGAACTATACCATGTGGCTTATGCAACGGCTACTGCAGAAGAGAAAAAGTTTTTGATGTCTGGAGACCGAGATCGAGAACGAGGACGAGAGAGAAAGCCGCCTCCTTCTGACTCGGCCCAAGGTACCAATGGAGGTGGAAACCGATGGAAGAATAGAACGAGAGGAACAGAGGTTTTTACCCCCCTCACAAAGCCGATCTCCGAGATAATGAACGTGGTAAATCTCCCTAATCCAAAACCCCTTAAAGACAACCCAAAATTCCCTAGGGACACAAGCAAATAATGTGCCTATCACAGGGACAACGGGCATGAGACAGATAATTGTTATGCCCTAAAGAAAATCTTGCAGAGGTGGGCCGATCAAGGGAAGTTGAATGAATTCATAGCAAAGAAAGACAACAAGCGTCCAAGGGAAGACGAGAAGGAGGATTACCGAGAAGACAGAACACCCCAAGCAAAGCTAATTAGAGTAATAAGGGAGGAAATTCCCTCAAACACCAAGCTCAAAGAACAAATCTACGAGCTAAGTAAGGTCTATCATATCCCCCCTTGGATTCACAAAGGGGAGGAAGTGATCAGCTTCTCTCCAAACGAGCTAGCTGGGAACAGGGCGATGAGAGAGCAGCCGCTAGTCATCACAGGCAGAATTGACAACTGTGAGTCAGACAGGCTCCTAATTGATTCAAGGGCCGCCAAGGACGTGCTCTACTATAAGACCTTCAAAGAGATGGAAATTCCGGACAGCATGCTGACACCATACAATGGTAGGTTGGAAGGGTTCACGAACCACACGGCCGAAGCAAAAGGAACCATGGACTTATTACTGGAAGTCGGTGAGTACCCTTACAGGGCCTCGGCCACAATCACGTTCATAGTTATGGACCTGGAAAGTGACTATCACGCCATCTTGGGCTCTACTAGCCAAGGAAAATTGGGAATGGTTGCCTCCCTCCCTCACCAAAGGGTGAAGTTCCCAACCCCGGCAGGCATAGGCTGTGTCCCCAACGCCTCTAAGCACTTTTTGGAGCACATCATGAAGTCCAGAAAAGCAAAAACCAAAATGGAGATTGACACTCTAGAAAGGAACATTACTCTATCGAGGTCGACAACGGTCACAACATCAGCTCCAAACATCGGCGTGATAACAGTAGATATGCCTGAGGAATGGGTGGTACTAGATGACGACAACACCATAAGTGAGACCGAGATGACATATGGGTTGGATGGATTTGGCTCTATTTCCATGAACATAGCTTCAGATGAGCCGAGTGACTCGACCCTCGCCCTCGTCCCAAGCTCGGAGGCCACAATACCCGCCCACATGGATGCCGAGATAGACAGACTCCTAGACATGGAGAACTTGAGCTTAGATGGAAAAGACAAGGAGAGAGTCAAACAGATTATTGTGGAAACTTTGGAGTTCAGAGATGGTCCCGAGCTAAAACCAGTAGACCAGCTAGATGAGGTCATTATCAACCCCGACTACCCGGAATAGAAGGTAAGAATTGGGAAACAACTCCCCCCAGAGGAAGAGAGAGAGGAGCTTATCAACCTGCTCAAAAGAAACCTAGACGTGTTTGCATGGAGGGTAGAAGACATGGTTGGGGTCAAAGAAGACATCGCTCTTCACAAGTTGGAGGTGGATAGGTTTTTCAAACCAGTCAAGCAGGCACAACGGGTCTTCTCTACGGATAAAGAAAAAGCGATTGAGGTCGAGGTGGATAAGTTGCTGAAAGCCGGAATCATCCGAGAAGCGACATACCCCGAATGGCTGGCTAATGTCGTCATGGTTAAAAAACAGAATGGTAAATGGAGGATGTGTGTAGACTTCACAGACCTCAACAAGGCTTGCCCAAAAGATAGCTATCCCCTTCCAAGGATCGACAAGCTGGCCGACTCCATTTCTGGACATCAAACTTTGAGTTTCCTGGTTGCTTATTCCAGTTATCACCAAGTCAAGATGGCCGAGGACGACATTGAAAAAACCACCTTTCAAGCAGCAGGCGGCATCTACTGTTACGTAATGATGCCATTCGGCCTCAAAAATGCCGGGGCAACTTACCAAAGGATGGTAAATAAAGTGTTCAAGTCAAAAATAGGCAGAAACATAGAGGCCTACATCGACGACATGGTGATAAAGACCAAGTCAGGAAGTCACGTCCCAGATTTGATGGAGACTATAAAAAACTTGAAGGCTAATGACATGAAGCTCAACCCCAATAAATGTGTATTCGGGGTCACGGCAGGCAAGTTCCTCGACTTCATGGTGTCACAGCGAGGCATTGAGGCAAATACAGAGAAGATCCAGGCTCTAGTCGATATGAAAGAGCCGACATATGTGAAAGAAGTTCAAAGGATGAATGGAAGGGTAGCCGCTCTGGGAAGGTTTATCGCCAAGTCAGCAGAAAAGTCACTCCCATTCTTCAAAGCTTTGATGGGAACTAAGGACTTCGCCTGGACCCCAGAGTGCTCAGCATCGTTCCAACAATTGAAAGATTACTAAGGTTTTCCTCCACTACTCAACAGTCCAATTATGGGAGAGACACTCTCTGTATTCCTTACAATAATAGATAGAGATGTGGCGGCCGTGCTAGTGGGAGAAGATAACGGGATTCAGGGGCCGGTTTACTATGTGAGTAAAGTATTATCAGAAACTGAGTCCCGGTACTTTAATGCCGAGAAGATGGCATACGCCTTGGTGATAGCTGCCAGAAAGCTGCGAGCATATTTCTCTGCTCATCCCATCACGGTTTATACCGACGCGCCACTCAGAAAGATACTTTATAAGATGGATAGCTTAGGCCGATTACTCAATTGGTCCATTGAACTGACCGAGTTTGATATCACCTACAAACCAAGAAAGACATTGTTGGCGCAGCCCTTAGCAGACTTCCTAGTTGAGACCGCATTCTCGAGTGAATACACGCCGACAACCAGGAAGAGGAAATTCCCCATGGATAGAGAGCCTCTAGAGAAATTGCCAAGTGACTGTTGGGTTTTGTACACAGACGGGTCAACGACGCAAGGAAAGAGTGGAGCTAGAGTATACCTAACAAGTCCAGGCGGTGAGCATGTAACTCGTGACTTCATCAGGTTTAAGTTCCCAGCTTCCAACAACCAAGCAGAGTATGAGGCCTTGATCTTGGGAATATAAAGGGCTAAATTCTTTGGTGCGAACAAACTGGTGGCCTACAGTGACTCCCAACTCGTGGTGAATCAAGTCAAAGGGGAGTACAACACCGAGAACCACATGCTGACCAAGTACAAGGATCTCATCCTCAACATGACTAAAAACTTGGAATTCTGGGAAATTAGGCAGGTAGGGCGAGAGCACAACCAGGAGACCGACTTTCCATCCAAATTGGCCACAACAGAAGAGAAAAATCCCTTGATCATCTATGCCGACCAACCTGCTTATGAGAGGATGGAGATCCTAACTCTTGATGACGAGGAAAGAACATGGATTGAAGACTACAAAGACTACATCGAGAAAGGAAAGCTACCAGATGATGAGTTGGCGGCCAAAATGATAAAGAGGAAGACGACCAGATACATAGTATGGAACGACATCTTGTACCAGAGGTCGTTCTCCAGGCCCCTCCTAAGATGTGTCTCCCCCAAAGACACAGAGAAACTATTGGCCGAGGTACATAAGGGAGTTTGCGGAGGACACTCGGGGCCAGAACCCTCGCCGATAAGGTGATTACGCTCGGTTACTACTGGCCAAACCTAAGAGAAGATGCCCATGCCTACGTGAAAAAATGTGACAAGTGCCAACGCTTCTCTGACCTACCTAGAGTGCCACCGGTGGAACAAATTCTGATTATACCGACATGGCCGTTCGATATGTGGGGGGTCAACATCATTGGACCTTTTCCCTTGGCCAAAGGGAGCAACAAGTTTGTGATTGTAGCGGTCGACTACATCACCAAGTGGGTGAAGGCTAAACCCTTGGCAAATATTATAGAGGAGAATGCCATCAACTTCATTCACGACTACATATGGTGTCGGTTCGGCGTCCCTTATTCTATCGTGACCGAAAACAGGCTCCAGTTCTCTAACGCTTTTACTGAGGAGCTAAACAGACTAGGAGTAAAACACAGAAAGTCATCGGTCAGCCATCCCCAAGGTAACGGGCAAGCCGAGGCAGCAAACAAGTTGATATTAAGAGCGCTAACCAAGAGACTAGAAGGAAGCCAAGGAAAGTGGCTGGACGATCTCCCCCTTGCTCTATGGGAAGTTCGTACAACCACTCGGGGGCCGATTGGGGAGACTCCCTTTACCCTAACTTATGGATCTGAAGCTATGGCGCCGGCCGAGATGGCTCTACCTACTTTCAGAGTAACCAATTACGACGAGGTCGTCAATGAATATAACCGGCTGCTAGACCTAGACCTGGTTGAGGCAAAAAGGCTAACTGCTCAGCTTAGAATGATTAACTACAAGCAAAGAACCAAGGCATATCACAACAGCAAAGTAAAGAAGAGAGTTTTTGAAGTCGGTGACTGGGTGCTCAGAAAGATAGAGTCAACACACTTGAAGGCTCAAACAAATAAGCTCTCTCCGAATTGGGAAGGTCCCTACATTATTACTCACGTTATCCGAGAAGGGACCTACATGCTCAAAATTCCGGAAGGAAAAGAGCTGAAACACCCATGGCATTCGGAACACTTGAGAAAATACTATCAGTAACATCTCAGCACCCTACTTATATTTTAAAGCTTTCTAGTTAGATTTTTGGTTTCTTAATCATTTCTAGTTTAGATATTTCTATAGTTTATCTTATCAATAAAAGTTCTTTTTCTCCACATTGTTGAGTTCGTATCCCTGATACATAACATCAAAGCACGGTTAAGGCATTACCTAACAATGCTGAGATCATCATTCAAAGTTAAGCACTTACGCCTGATCACTCAAAGCCTAGTTTCAATAACTAGCACGACCACGGCATACATGACGTGCAGGGTCTCTTTGAGTTAAGGCTAAAACGTCTCGACTCTTAAAAATTTGAACCTAGTTCTAACAGCTAGCTCGCTCAAATTTGAGTTAAGATCTAGACATCTAACTCCACGAACAGTTTGGGCCTAGTTTTGACAACTAGTCCTTTCAAATTTAACAAAATCGAGCCTCTAACGCTTGTCACAGCCAATAAACGGTAAAATAACCACGGCCTGCAAAAATAGCCTGAACTGGCAACACAATTTCTCGTCACTTCAAACCGATTAGGCATCTCAGACTGAGATCCCCTAACTATAGCAATGACAGTCAAAGAGAAAAAAAGGGATAATTAAACACCTCAAACCGAGGAATGAATCCTTGCAATGACAAGTGTTTACGCCCCCAGTTAACGCTGGGCCAAGGCACACAAATACTTAAACAACAAAAATAACAGTGTTTACGCCCCCAGACTACGCTGGGCCCAGGCATACAAATACTAAAACAAATTGTTTCAAGCCAAACCGGCTCACAGGCATAAAGAAATAAATTGTATCAGACGGCCTTACTGGACCTACACAACAGATAAAGTTTATAAAGTTCACGGAGCCTGCTGCTCCTCTTCATCCTCTTCTTCATCAAAGCCCAACTCTTCCTTGAACCGCTCAGCCAGAGCGTGAAAATTATTAGGGTCCACCGGGGGAACACTCCAGATCGGCCTCTCCTCAGCCTCATCATCCTGGGCTATCAATCTCAGAGTCTGCTCAGAATAAGGGATCATGGAATGAGCAGCACGGGCCTAGACACTATAAGCATCATTCAGCAGAAGGCGAGCCAATTTCTCAACTGGAACATCCACTTCAGGATCAATGTGGAGTTGGCGAGCTGCATGAGTATAGTCATCGACATAAGTAGTCTTCACTTGATCATTGATGATCGAAGGCATCATGGTGTGTTGAAAGTTCAGCACAGTAGCCTTCTCCTTGGCAGGAATGCTCTCTTCCAACTGTTGGAACTTCATCTCCATCTCCTCTTTCTCCTTGGCCAAAATGGCGGCATTCTCCCTCTCTTTCTTAATCTCCTCCCGAAGTGACTTGGCATCCTCCTCAAACTGCCTAGCAGCGGCCCTCTGCTTCTCAATCTCGGCCTCGGCATCTCCGACAGCTTTGATCCTCTTGGCATGGGCCAATTTGGCATTTTCGCGCGCCTTATTGACTAACTCCACAGTCTGGTCTAGTTTCAGTTGGGCCCGAGTCGCTTTACCCTCCATATCAGCCATCTTCTTACTAACTCCAGACCATTGCGCCGCCTCATGTTTGGCAAGGGTGGCAAGATGCATAAAGAAGTTGATGTCAGCTATGGGAACAAAAGAACAATGAGAGAACAAGCAAGTTAGCCTGTTACCTCGGCAATAATGAGACCCTTGCGTTCAGCCATATGGGCATAGGTAGGAGGCATGGAGTTCAATCATTACAGGAGATCGGCATCAAAGGCTTGCTCCAAAATTGGCCGGCCAAGTCTTATAATCAGACCAGATCGGGCAGTAACATCAAGGATTTTCAATGGACGGACATCTGAAATATCTTCTATCAAAGTATCAATCTCCTCGGAGGAAAAAGAAGACGGAATATCAGTTGGTGTAGTGGAGGAATGCCTTCTAGGTGATGGCTCCTCTGACAACTCATCGCCACCCTCCCTAGCTCATTTTTCACCGAGGGGCTCACCGTCATCTGCTGCCCCTATATCCTAAAAAATCTCTCTCCGACCTGATCCGGCACAGAAGCATCCACAGTTGTCACGGTTTCACCTGCATTCACCTCAACTCGGCCTCCGGGAGCCACATCGGTAGTAGGGAGAGGACCAGCCTCCTCCTCTTTAGAAGCTTGTTGGGTTTAGAAGAGTACGCACGAGCCAACTCCATCTCCTCCCCCGTGGTTAAATCTGTTAAGTACAAAGACAAGAGTTAGAAGCCAAGCACTGAAAAATCACAATATGAAAGGAGAAGCTGAGATCAGAAGTTTACATCCGACCACTTTTTGGACTTTCAGACAAGCCTCGTCCTGATCACGACAGATCTGACAATCCCTTATAAAAACAAAGTCAGGATGAACAACCTAGTCAGGGTACCGGATGCCTCGGGCTACAGGCACCATCACATTCACGTCCTTCCAAGGCCCCGACATGATGCCTGCCTGAACATAATAACCATGATTGGCCTCTAAAGATGACCAGTTAAGTTGTTGAATGGCGGCAAACTCCTCCAACTTCTTTACCAAAGCACCGCTCCATGGAGCCTTATAATAAGTCTCGGGGGACTTGTGAACATTTACGGGAACGGGAAATTCCCATCCAAGGCGGCTTTCAACCTTGATGACATGATTATTCCACCCAACACTTTGCTTACCGAGCTGGAAATTGGGGCAATAATCTTGGGGTGCCTCTGCTTACTCCGGATGGTTAAGACTTAGGTATTATCGTTAAAACTAGGCTCAAAGAAATGGTAAAAGGCCATTGGGCACGGCTCGAAGCATAAACTACGGCACAAAACAATAAAAGAAGTCAGGTACCTAACCGCGTTAGCACCCAGCATGGCAGGAACGACTTGCCAATCTTCCAGAAACTCACAGATAAAAGGGTCAAGAGGTAACCGGAGTCCTAGCTGGAACTGTTTGAAGAAAAAAGCTACTTCTATGTGGTTCTAGTAGAAATCGTCCATCTCTTCATCAGTGGTCAGAACAGGAGCAGGCTCATATGTCAGGTCGTAGTCATCACGAGAAATCCTACAGTTATTATGATGATACTCAATCATCTCATCACCAGCCTTGGGCTGTTTGGCTTGTTGGGAGCCACGATTTTCCCCCTTCGTCTGAGATTCCTACGACCGTGACCTTGACTCCCCTCAGGAACGTCGTCTCTGAACTGATCTACTATCCTTGCAGAGGTACTTTCCCCCGATATAGCTGCAGAGGATAAAGCGGGTTAGCAACAGAAATCGAGACGGGGGACACATTCAACCCCCTCATCCCTACCACAGAAGCCAAGGGGATCACCTCATCCTCCGACGCAAGGTAACAAGAAGAAATATGGCTCAAAATGTCAGGAAGAGAGAAGAAAACCACTAAATTAGGGTTCATCACTCCAAGGCGATCAAAATGATGACTATTGATGGGCCATTCTACCGTTCCATTAAAAGCTCTATGTATTACAAGAAATTCCCTAACCTTATCCAAAGACAGCAGAAACCAAGGACCATATGTTCTACAATAAATCATACGATTCACTCTATGAAATCCCAGGCGGACCGATGATGAAAAATCAAGGGACATTCTAATGACGGAATAAAGGCGCAACAGATGGAAAAGAGAAACTGAAAAATTAATTGGAAATGAGAAAAGGGGGGAGAAATACCTGAGTAAGCAATTGAGGTTGAGAATGGAGATAGGTGAGCGGAAAAAAGATGGAATGCTGGAACGATGTTGAATGTTCGCCGGAATCAACTAAGTTTTGACAGCCGCCATTTGAATCGTCGGAGAGTAAACCTTGAAGTTATGTGAGGGTTAGGAAAAGTCAGTAAAAATTAAAAAGAAATTTAGGGATTTCAACCGATTGAAATTCTCGGTTCGGGTATACCCCAAGAATTTGACCCCTATCCGTTCGAAGTCTAGTGAGAATCTCGTGACAATTGGCGGCTGCACATGTCATCATGTCGCGACCCCGGACCCCGCGGGCCCCGGGACCGCGATCTGGACGTCGACTCTAAAACCAAAACTATGAAATACCGAAGTTAAAAATTTCATTTAATACCAAAAGGTGATAATCCAAAGTTTTACAAATCCAATTACAACTAACATAAACTTCCACAAGTTTATGCCCAACAAAAGATAATTATACAAATCCTAATGACGTCAAAGTTTGGTACAAATATCCCCAAAAGGTTACACATTGATATAATGTAAACCAACCTATACAACTTTCCCCAAAAGAACAGATCCACTCTCGACGTCCTCTTTCTCGTGATCAGCGAGACTAATCCTTAGCACCTGGGGGGGGGGGTTAAGGAAAAACAAAGATAAAAGGAAAGGGGTGAGATAAATCTCAATAAGTTACTAATGCAACTACATGACATGCTCTGATGCAATAATCGATAAACGATAATAAATATCACATAGCACATAGCATTTATCACATAACAGATAGCAGCGGAAATAAACACATAACAAAGGATATAGCCAAGGTTTTCCAAACCGGAACATCCAAATAAAGGATCGCTGCGCAGCTTCAATAATCAACCAATCAACATCTTCATAGTAGCATGAAAGCCGAAGAGAAAACCCCGGTACCGGAACCAATAACATAAAAGTGTCACAAAGGACAAGGATCATGACACAAAGTCATACCCGCTAGCCAGATACATTCACAAAGGAACGCTGACTTATCCTTTCCAAGGCCAATCTGGAGAAGGGGTAAAGAAGGGGGCAAAACAATGGTCAACATTATAATGGACTTGGCTTTGCCATTATAATCTTTCCCATCGCCCAAACACACACAAAATACCAGCTGGACTTTCAAATAAATGCTAAGTAATAATAATTTAGCATGAATGAACAACTTAAGGTTCCAAAGTAGGGAACCAATCCAATTAAATTTCCACAAAGGTAAACCAATCCAAATCGCACAACAAAGACGAACTACATTACCAAAATGGTACTTAAATAAATTTCACATCATATTTATTCACGAAAGAATCAAATCCACACAATAAAGTGTTCCACGGTGTTATATTAAGTTAATTAGAAGGATTAAACCTAAACTAGTTAAGCCTTAAGTCTTAAACCAAGCAAAAGGGCAAAATTCCTGGAACAGGGGCGGGCGGACGCCTGGAAAGGGGGCAGGCGGGCGCTTGAATGTCCAGTAAGTTTGGTCATCAGGAATGACATGTAGGCGGGCGCCTGGGAAGGGTCAGGCGGGCGCCTGGTCTACGGACTGGGAAGAAATCTCAGCTGGGTTCACCCTTTTCGAGCCAAATCACAAACCTTCCATAAATGCTCAAAATCAAAGCTTTCAAACTAGTTTCCAAGGTACCAAAACTACATCTAAACATCTAGGGAACCTAAACAACAACATCTAACAACCCAAAACCAAGAATCACCCCAACCTTTCAAAATCACCATTTTCTTCCCAAGAACTCAAATAAATTCAAAATAAATTCAAAACTCAATCAAACTTCGAAAATAACACATCAAACATCACATGAACATGATATGAACATTTTAGCATCAAAATGGGGGAAAAGTAACTTACTTGCAAATTCTCAAAGTTGATGGATTTCGATTCTTTTTGGCTTCCTACGATCCTATCGACGATCTAAACATGGTTCACGTTTTAAGGAATGAATAATAATGAGAGGAAGATGGAGAAAAAGAAGAGAGAAGGAAAAGAGAAGAAGAACTCACCTTTTTGTCAATGAGAGAGGGAGAGAGTGCTGGGAAAATGGGGTGGAGTATGGTGAGGGAGAAGGAGGTGTAGGGAGAGGGTAGGAGTAGGATTCAAAAACTTACACAAAGACCCCCTCCTCAATACTACCCAACTCAACACTCCCCACTAACAACTAAGACCCAACAACACTACACTAACCCAAATGACCCAACTATAATGCTAGGCATAATTATTATAACACATAAAATGCACACAAAATATTTAAATAAATAATAATATAAATAAATAATAAATAATTATTTATTACTAATAAAATAGAGCCTATATTCCGGGTCGTGACACATCATCCCAAACCATCATTACCTACAATTAAGGATTGTAGCTTCCCCATAAAGCAAAATGTCCCTTCGCTTACCGTCCGCCGCCTAACACAAATGACACAGATGACATCACTAATTTATGACGTCATGGACCTAGAAAGCAACATCTCGGTTTTGACCAAATATGATTAACTTATAATAAGGCTATTGCATACAATTTATGTTGCATGTTGACGTGTCAGATAAGACGAGGTGATCACATTATGGAGAAATGACATCACGAAGTTGGTTGTATCAATGGAGGTATAAAGCAAGATCACAAAAGATTAAGTAGATCCAAGATGGGGAACGAAGCTTAGACATTACATTAAAGTTAAAAGGGACCCCCACAACAAAGCTGGGGGCTTAGCCTTTATAAAAGCAAAATAAGAAGTATTGAGTCCTAACAAAGATCATGATCTTGATCTTGATCTTGATCCTCTTCCTCCCATTCTTCATCCCCTTCATATCCCTGATCATCAACATCAATGCCATCTCTGACGTCCTCATCCTCATCCTCTTCTTCACCATCATCCTCATCCTTATCTTCATCATGGTCTTCACCATCATGTTTGCTACCATCTTCATCATCGGAAAACTCATTCTCACTGAAAATAGGATCGGACTCTGAAAATTCTTCGTTGCTGTCGGAAGGTGACTCTTCCACCGGAAAAGATGAACGGTGCTTCGAAGGAAACATAGAATCACTGCTACTTGATGAACCTGAACCTACAGCTTGGGTCTCTGCATCTGAATCCACTTCTTCTGGGAAGGCGTCGTAGTACGTTGTTTTTGGGGCCATCTTGAAATCTCTTGAAGGATCTTGAAAGAGAAAGTGGGAACGATTTTTGGAGAACAAAATACCAAGGGGCATATTTTATATATATTACCTGAATATGAAGAGGGGGTGAGGAACTATTTATGCCACTCATAATTGTGGAGAAATTAATGAAGGTTCCGTTTTCCAAAAAGAATAATGATTTCACCTGAAATAAATCAAGTTGACGTCACGAAATCTAAACTATTAAGGATTTTGGCGGTAGACTATCAAATCAACATAAATGAAGCTACAGTCAATACAGCTTAGTTCCTACTCGACAAGCCGAGATAGAAACTCAGGGGCCACTGAACGACATGACCCGACTAGGTCATTGGGTCCCATGAACTTTGGGCCCAAACCACAGGAAGACCCATATTCGAAAGGCCCACTTTAAAGACCGACATATCTGGACCGATCAGGCGGGCCTCGCCTAGGCCGAGATCTAAGAGCCTAATCCCCAGTCGGCCTCTATGACGAGCCGAGTTGGATGACGGGCCGACTTCTCTCAGACAATGGTCAATTTCCTCATATCAACGGGAGACTACTCTCAGAGTCTAATCACAACACAAATACAGAGGATCCTTATCTAAACAAGGAGATCTCTACTACAATACAACTGGGATATCATCCATCCTTATCAGGAGCCTAATCCCCAGTCGGCCTCTATGACGAGCCGAGTTGGATGACGGGCCGACTTCTCTCAGACAACGGTCAATTTCCTCATATCAACGGGAGACTACTCTCAGAGTCTAATCACAACACAAATACAGAGGATACTTATCTAAACAAGGAGATCTCTACTACAATACAACTGGGATATCATCCATCCTTATCAGGAGTCTATCTCCAAGGAATACGAGTCCTAAATCAACACGGGCATTCTGGCTTACTTGACAAGTCAGGACACATTCACCCACGCCTATATAAACAGGACCTCCATACAGGAAACGGGTAATGAACTCTTTTGGCTCTAAACTATAGTCAATTGATTTCTCTTCATTTCATACACAATCCGTATTCTTATTCTCACGCCGGAGGGCCTTCGCCGGTGAAGCCCCGGCGTGGTTTATATTTGTTATTGTGCGCAGATCCATATGAGGAAGTCCTCATTGCTGGATTTATCCGAACCACTAGACGAAGGTTGATCCGGTACATTTTTGACAGCATCAGTTTTGGTGAGGAACTATTTATGCCACTCATAATTGGGGAGCAATTAATGAAGGTTCCGTTTTCCAAAAAGAATAATGATTTCACCTGAAATAAATCAAGTTGACGTCACGAAATCTAAACTATTAAGGATTTTGGCGGCGGACTATCAAATCAACATAAATGAAGCTACAGTCAATACAGCTCAGTTCCTACACGGCAAGCCGAGATAGAAACTCGGGGGCCACTGAACGACATGACCCGACTAGGTCATTGGGTCCCATGAACTTTGGGCCCATACCACAGGAAGACCCATATTTGAAAGGCCCACTTTAAAGGCCAACATAGCTGGACTGAGCAGGCGGGCCTCACCTAGGCCGAGATCTAAGAGCCTAATCCCAGTCGGCCTCTATGACGAGCCGAGTTGGATGACGGGCCGACTTCTCTCAGACAACGGTCAATTCCCTCATATCAACGGAAGACTACTCTCAGAGTCTAATCACAACACAAATACAGAGGATCTTTATCTAAACAAGGAGATCTCTACTACAATACAACTGGGATATCATCTATCCTTATCAGGAGTCTATCTCCAAGGAATACGAGTTCTAAATAAACACGGGCATTCTGGCTTACTTGACAAGTCATGACTCATTCACCCACGCCTATATAAACAGGTCCTCCATACAGGAAACGGGTAATGAAATCTTTTGGCTCTAAACTATAGTCAATTGATTTCTCTTCATTTCATACACAATCCGTATTCTTATTCTCACGCCGGAGGGCCTTCGCCGGTGAAGCCCTGGTGTAGTTTACGTTTGTTATTGTGCGCAGATTCGTACAAGGAAGCTCTCATTACTGGATTTATCCAAACCACTAGACGAAGGCTGATCGGGTACGTTTTTGGCAACATCAGTTTGGTTCCATTGCCGGGAAGCGTCCGATCAGAGAACTTTTTGTCCGGATAACTGTAATTTCCTCATGTGTGGGATTCGGGCTGATGGTCAGGAGGTTAATGTCACACCCAATGCTAATCTTAATCCACCACCACATAATGTGGCAAATAACAATGCTCCTAATCAAGGACTCCCTCCTCCGCCACCACTTCAAGGAGGCGGTATGCATACTCGTTCCAGAGGGCTTCCGCCGAAGGTGACCCAGCATTATGGACAGAGGAGAAGAACCACATCACGCCCTCAGAAAACCGAAGCAGGCCCCTCTAGGCCGGCGCCAATTGATCAGAGGGTGTTATTGCAACAAAATCTCTCGACCCTCCAACAGCTAGCTGACGCTCAAAGGGCTCTACTAGAATTTGAACCTAGCCATTCCCTAGCACCCTTTATCCAGCCCTCTGGTACTAGAGGAGCTCCGGAAGGCGAGGGAAGAAGTAACCCTAGGAGAGTTGAACATGCCGAGGATAGACGTCCTCAAGATCCGCGTGATGCACCACCAGGAAGTCGAGGTACCCGTCCGAGCCGACTTGATGGTCAACTTGGCCCAATTAATAACAGAGTGAAAGATCTGAGAGATCAGATAAACCAGAGGAGGGAAGAAGAGGCAGAGTCTTCAGATGTAAGAATCCTAGGAGAAAGGCGGCGATGGGAAGACCAACGTCAAGCCCCACCAAGGCAGGTACCACCTCACCGCACCCCACCGAGACGACCTCTAGATGATCCAGAGATAATCCGAGTCGCTGGAAGAGGCCAAGATAAAGAAAGAGAAAGACCTAGGAGTTCTCATTGTAGCTCAGCGATAAGCGAAAGACTCATAATGGACTTACAGGAGAGGCTAGATAACATAGAAATAAACCAGGGGCAGAGAAAGCCCAGGACTGATTATGATGCAATGCATCCATTTTCACAATGGATCAAAGATTCTCCACCTACTCCCAAATTGAAGTTACCTCACCTAGACAAATACTCTGGCAACTCAGATGCTTTGGATCACCTCCAATCCTTTGAGGCTATGATGGCATTAGTGTCCAACCAGGATGACGTACTTTGTAATCTAAGCATGCGATTATACATATGAATCAAATAAATATTACAATCACATAATCCCCAAACTCATGCTCATAAATTTCATATCGTATATAAAATTCAAATCACACATTCATCTTTATCATCATGCAAAATTCATATAATTGAATTAAATAATTTAAACATGATGTATTAAAATAATCAACAACGAATGGGGCTCTGATACCACAGTTGGATTTTGATTCATCATGCGTAGCGTAATAAGACATAAGATCAAACACCCATGAGCCTGGATCCATGCATGTTGATTAAATTGAATACAAGATGAAAGAAAACATGCCCATGAAGATCGAATCCATGAACACGGATTTTGAGGTGCTAACGTAAACACCCTCTATCGGTATCCACACGTCGAACGGATATCAAGAACACCTTCTTGATCTGGATTGCTAGACCCAAGGCTTGGTAAAAAAATGATTTCTTCATAGAAATTGTTTTGCTTCATTGATTATTGTATTTTGATGATCATGGATCATCAAATAAAAAATCCTACCTCTCTATAATTTATTGTTTCTAAAGCAATGGTTATTGATTTCCAAAATCAACATTAGAGGCTGTCAAACCTGGCTGCATATCTTATATGAGGGTTTTACCTAATTCCATTTGGGATCGGGATTCCTTGACAGTCAAGAAAACTGAACAAATTGGACTGGTACGGGGAAAGCGGCCGTACGGCTCCACCAGAGCTGTACGCCACACAATGATCCGTATGGTGGCCTTAGTTCAATTCCTAGATTTTTCGCCTTTTACAATCCATTCTATTATGTGTGACCCAATAGGATTATACCAAGTTGGCAATGAGTCTGAATCAGTCAAAACCCATAAGTCATAAGCGGACTCTAGCAAGCCATTATGACTACCCAATTAGTATAACTTTGAAAGTTCAAAGTTACCTTATAGAACATATCACAATCCTTTTATCAGGCGATATCTTTTTGGACCTAAGTCATGGTCCACGTCAACTTATCTTATCCAATGCTTTCTCGATCCCGAGTAGATTGATATGAGCAAATGATATTGAACACTTCAATTCATTTGGGTATGGCCATACACTATTATCAATCTCACTCATCGAGTGGCCAAGAGATATCTCTCTTGAGAGAGGGATAAATCCCACATTGAATTATCATTCTTCCCTACAAGAATCCGATTATGCCAATCGTAGCCTTTATAACTACCTGGTTAGGGGTAGCGTTTGAGTAGGTCAAACATAATGTTCATCATGTGGAAGACCATGATAATCTCAGGTCTAAGGACTCAAATGATATAACTATTATGAGATTTAATTATGACATTTGACTATGACATAAATCTCATAATGAGTCTATCCAGTACCTTGTTCTCTAATAAGTACCCACAAGTTTAATCCGCATCCTATGCACCATAATCATCATATGATTATCCATTAAACTCATGCTAGCTCTTCATAAGTTCTAGGGATAATGATTATTATAATAAACATGCAAAAGATATAATAATCGGGTTTGTTATCTCTATAACAATGAAGCTATGATATAACACATAGGCCTTTCTCAAGGGCCTAGGGCATAATATCCAACATATGAGATATATGGAGATCATAAAATTGCACCGTTTAAATTACGTTATGTGGGATATAAGATTGCAATAATAATTTTATTATTATGTTCCTTGTGATCATCAAAAGTTAATTGGATTAATTTGTTGATGATCCTAGATTCAAGAATAAATTGTTTATTCAAGGTTTTGATGAATATGGTGATTTGATCATCATGAACATCAAACCCTAGTTGAATCAAGGAAAGCAATTTAGGGTTTTAAAATTGAAACACAATGGTAAATATTTTAAGTTGAATTTAATTGTCAGATGGCTTGTTTTGAAAACCGTGTTTCCTTAAATTAAATGCCAATTTCAAAATTACTTTGGATTGAATTTGTTTGTCAGATGACTGGTTTTAGAAACCGTGTTTCCTGAAAACAAATCTCAAGGACAAAGTCATAAATTGATGAGACAAAAAAATTTAGAATCGAGTTAGTTTATGTAAGGGATTGTGGATGACTTTTGGCTTAGTTTCGACCTTACATAGGTATTTCTTCTAGTTTCTAAATTTGGTACGGGATTGTGGATGACTTTTGGCTTAGTTTCAACCATACAATCGTGCTCTCAATTGCGTGTTAAAGAATTTATCCCCATAAATCAATCATATGAAATCATAGTTTAATTAATGGGTTTAATTAAATTGTTAACCGATGCTTTATGTGTTTATATTATGTGCTTATAAACATGTTACCATGCTATATGTGTTGAACCTTCTTGTTAAAAATTTTAAGTCACGTGCCAACCCATGATAGACACTTGGGACTACAAAGGGTAGTTTTGTGCGGGCTCTAACCATCACGAGGCGCATTGATTCTATCATTGTATGAACAAGATGAGTGAAAGAGTGATTCCTATGCTTCTATCATGGTTTGACTTAATTAAGCTATCAAAAGAGTTTTGGTCTTAAGGCACGAGATGAGATTAAAACATGATTTTGACATATGATGTCTAAAATAATCTCATAAAAGGATCTAAGAGTCATATATGATATGATTGGTAAAAGTTACCTACCTAAATAGTTTGAATTTTGAGCAGCTTGCCATCGCGGTGTCAAAATTTGAATGAAATATGGATCTTAGCCCATGAAAATTATATTATACATTAATGGATTTGAAGGTTATATAATTTAGTGGGAGTATTTATGAAATACAATAATTTATCTCTTTATGAAATTGGTTCTAATACATTAATTTATGTTTGCATTAAATTGTAGATAATGGCTCAAAACAGTCCCAACCTAGCATTGCGATATATCATTGAGAAGGAAAAGCTTCAAGAGAATGGTGCTAACTTCATGGATTGGATCTGATGCCTTAGAATTGTTCTAAAGAATGAAGATAAGCTGTGCATTATTGATGAATCCATTCCTGATGAGGAACCTGTTGCCAATGCCCCTAGGGCTGAGAAAGATGCTTACAAGAAACATGCAAATGATTCTCGTCATGTCGGTTGTCTCATGCTTGTTGCCATGTGTTCTGAGCTTCAAAAGTATCTTGAACACTTGGAGGCCTATGATATAGGCAATCAGTTGAAAGACATGTTTCAAGAGCAAGCAGGGCAGGAAAGGTTCGATACCATAGTTGCCCTGATCTCATGTAAGATGAGTGAAGGACAAGCGGTGGGTCCTCATGTTTTGAAGATGAAGGCTCATTTTAAGCATCTGGAGAGACTTGGGCATCCAATCTCTGTTGAATTGGCTACTGATTTTATTTTGAATTCATTACCTAAAAGATATAATCAGTTCGTCATGAACTATAATATGCATGGTATGGATAAGTCTCTGTCTGAGTTTCATGGGATGCTAAAGACAGCAGAAAAGAAAATAATTAAAGAAGCCTCTCCAGTGCTCGTGGTTACCAAAGAAGGAAAGGGCTCTAAGGCTAAAGGTAAGGATAAGGCAAAAGTTGTCAAACCCAAGATAAGCAAGGCAACTATTACCAATGCTGTGGTGGCTAAACCAAGCTCCCAAAAGGAAGCAATCTGATTCCATTGCAATGAGATTGGTTATTGGAAACGGAATTGCAAGGCTTTCATGGAAGAAAAGAAGAAGAAGAAAGGCAGTGGGACTGCTTCTACTTCAGGTATCTATGTTATAGATATTCCCCTTTCTACTTCTAGTTCCTGGGTATTAGATACCGGATGTGGATCTCACATTGGTTTAAATGTGCAGGCACTAAAGAATATGAGGCTACTCAAAGATGGCGAAGTAGACCTACGTATGGGGAATGGAGCAAGAGTTGCTGCATTAGCCGTAGGAACCTATGAAGTCATTTTACCTAGCGGGTTAATTTTTGTTTTGAATAATTGTTATTATGTTCCGGATCTGAGTAGAAATATTATTTCAATTTCTTGTTTGGATAATGAAGGTTATAAATTTCTTATTGAGAATAAGAGGTTTTCTATTTATTTAAATGATATGCTTTATTGTATTGCAAATTCATTTAATGGCCTTTATATCCTTGATGTTGAGAATGGAAATAATGATGATGGAGTAAACTACCAAAATAACCGGCGTACTACTTCAGATTATCATATTTACCTCTGTACTACTGAAATAATCAATTTAACATGCGTACTATTTATAAAATAACCAAAATAACCTAAATCGTTAATTAATGTTAACAGAAGTTAAGAGCATTAGTTTTTTAACAGATATTACACTTAAAATTTTCAAATTGCCCCCATAACAAACAAAATCCTAAATCACTCAAATGAGTACTAAAATGACCTATTAACCCTCAATTTTATCCTTCCATCTTCTCTATCCAGCTCCCACCCAAGTCTCATGCCCAATTTTCATAACCCAGATTCAGTTTTCAATATGAATCATGGCAGAAACACAATTCCACTAACACTCCTCTCCAATCTGATTCATTACCATCAACTGGAAAAGCTTACAAATTTCTAGTGCAATTGTTGATTTCCAATATCAAATTAACAAACTTAGAATTACTTTGACAACCCACTTTGAATCTCCAAGAAATTGATGCAACTTTAGGGCTATTTTTGAAGATGAATGAAATTGATAAACCTAACTCTCAAATTTAAAATCAGTTTATTGTTTGATTGTGCCTAGAGGGAACGTCGAAATATGACTTTAGTTAGCTTGCGACAGTGACTGGAAAGAATGGATTATGGCGAGAGTTTTGAAGTGGGCTGGAGATGTTGGACAGGTCGGCTTTGGGAGTAGAAGAACACTGTTGTCGGAAATTGGACGCCGACGAGGAACTACCGTACCTGTGATTGAGTGCCTGTGTCGGAGATGGACAGAGAACCGATGCAAAAGAGGGTGACCGGAGCTGGTAGTATCGCCGGCAATTGTGTGGGTGCATCTGGGTTTTTGCGACGCAACGATGAGGACTGGCTGCTGCTTAGAAAATCTGATCTAGCTATTTTATCTTGCCTTTTTTGGATTTGGTTGTTCATTCTGGATTATGGAGGTTAAGAAATTTTTTTTTTTTTCAAACCATAAATATCAAAACAGAAAAAGAAAAATCTGAATAGAAAATATTAGTTCTGTTAAAGTCTATATGAATATTAATAAGGGTAAATAAGTCATTTCAGCACTTAACTAAGAGAGTTACATTTCTGTTAAGTTATGGGGACAAATTAATTTTTTTGATAGTAATACGTTAGAAATCCGAGATCCGTTAACTTCCATTTAAAAATTTAACGATTTTGGTTACTTTTGTTATTTTGAAAATAGTACGCAGGTTAAATTGATTGTTTCAATAGTACGGAGGTAAATATGATAATCAGGAATAGTACGCAGGTCATTTTGGTAGTTTACTCAATGATGATGTCTATAACATAAATAAGAAATCTAATCCTAATGATGTAAATCCTACTTATTTGTTGCATTGCCGTCTTGGTCATATTAATGAGAAACGTATCTCAAAACTCCATGGGGACAGACTTTTAGGATCAAATGATTTTGAATCATATGAGACTTGTGAATCATGTTTACTTGGAAAAATGACTAAGACACCTTTTACTAAGAGTAGTGAAAGGGCAAGTGATTTATTGGGCTTAATACATACTGATGTATGTGGACCTTTAAGTAGCAGTGCTAGGGGAGGATTTCAATACTTCATAACATTCACTGATGATCTTAGTAGATATGGCTATGTCTACTTAATGAAGAACAAAAGTGAAGCATTTGAGATATTTAGAATAATTCAAAATGAAGTACAAAATAAACTTGGCAAAACTATTAAAGCACTTCGATCCGATCGTGGTGGTGAATATTTAAGCCAAGAATTTGATTGTCGCGACCCCGGACCCCGCGGGCCCGAGACCGCGAGCTGGACGTCGACTCTAAAACCAAAACTGTGAAATACTGAAGTTAAAAATTCCATTTGATACAAAAAGGTAGTGATCCAAAGTTTAACAAAACCAAGTTTGATAAAATCAATTACAACTAACATAAACTTCCACAAGTTTATGCCCAACAAAATACAAATATACAATTCTTAGTGACGTCATTGTTTGGTACAACTATCCCAAAATGGTTACACATTTACATAATGTATACCAACCTATAACAACCTTCCCCAAAAGAATGGATCCACACTCGACGCCCTCTTTCTCGTGATCAGCGAGACTAATCCTTAGCACCTGGGGGGGGGGGTTAAGGAAAAACAAAGATGAAAGAAAAGGGGTGAGATAAATCTCAATAAGTTACTAATGCAACTACATGACATGCTATGATGCACGAAGCGATAAGCAATAATAATATCACATAGCACATAGCATTTATCACATAACAGATAGCAGCGGAAATAAACACATAACAAAGGATATAGCCAAGGTTTTCCGAACTGGAACATCCAAATAAAGGATCGCTGCGCAGCTTCAATAATCAACCAATCAACATCTTCATAATAGCATGAGAGCTGAAGAGAAAACCCCGGTACCGGAACCAATAACCATAAAAGTGTCACAAAGGACAAGGACCATGACACAAAGTCATGCCCGTTAGCCAGATACATTCACAAAGGAACGCTGACTTATCCTTTCCAAGGCCAATCTGGAGAAGGGTAAAGAAGGGGGCAAAACAATGGTCAACATTATAATGGACTTGGCTTTGCCATTATAATCTTTCCCATCGCCCAAACACACACAAAATACCAGCTGGACTTTCAAATAAATGCTAAGTAATAATAATTTAGCATGAATGAACAACTTAAGGTTCCAAAGTAGGGAACCATTCCAATTAAATTACCACAAAGGTAAACCAATCCAAACCGCACATCAAAGATGCCCAACATTTCCAAAACGGTACTTAAATAAATTTCACGTCATATTTGTTCACAAAAGAATCAAATTCACACAATAAAGTGTTCCACGGTGTTATCTTAAGTTAATTAGAAGGATTAAACCTAAACTAGTTAAGCCATTTAGTTTAAACAAGCAAAAGGAGAATTTTCCAAGCAGGCGGGCGGACGGGCGCCTGGCCTGGGGCGGGCGGGCGCTTGTTTGACCAGTAGGTTTGGGTCGCTGGAAAACGAGGGGCAGGCGGGCGCTCGGGTCAAGGCGGGCGGGCGCCTGGTCTGGGTTCAAGGTCGGGAAACAGAGCTGGGCATCATCAAATTTCGACCCAAAACACCAAATTCCCCAAATCAAACACCATTAATCTTCCACCAAGCATAAATATGAACCACAACCACTCGTAACTAGAATGGGAATCTAAATACAACATTTCTCAACCCAAAACCAAGAATCAAACCCAACATTCATCAATCCACCATTTTTACCCAAAACTCAAATAAATTCAAAATAAATTCTAAACAAATTCAAAACCCAACCAAACTTCAAATATAACACATCAAGCATTATCAAAACATGATATGAATATTTTAGCATCAAAATGGGGGAAAAGTAACTTACTTGATAAATCTCAAAGTTGACAGAATTCAATTCTTTTTGGCTTCCTACGATCATATCGACGATCTAAACAATGTTCACGATTTAAGAAATGAGAGAAGATGAGAGGAAGAAGGAGAAAATGAAGAGAGAAGGAGAGAAAGAAAAACTTACCAATACTTGGAGAGAGAGAGAGAGAAGATGGCTGGGAGGAGGGAGTAGGGTGAGGGAGATGGAGTGTAAGAGGGAAAAGGTAGGAGTAGGGAGGGAGTAATTTGAAATGATACACCTAGCCCCTTTCCCTTACTAACTAGCTCAACTAAGATACTCCCACTAATTTACTAAGACCCAAATAAAATGCTAGGCATAAATATAATAACACATAAATTGCACACATAATTATTTAAATAAATAATAATTTAAATAAATAAATAAGCAAATAATTAAATAATAATCATTTAATTACTAATAAAATAGAGCCTATATTTCGGGTCGTGACATTCACTCCCCCTTAAAGAAAATTCGACCCGAATTTTAACGAGACTCACCTTAAACAAAAAGCCACAGAAATTTCCTCTCGATCTCATCTCGAAGCTCCCACGTCGACTCCTCGATATTATGATTCCTCCAAAGGACTCTAACCAATGAAATGCTTTTGCTCCTCAACTCTTGGACTTTAGAATCTAAGATCCGAACTGATCGTTCCCCATAAGTCATATCGGGCTCAATATCCTCCGGTATCCTCGGTAACACGTGAGACGGATCATGCACTTACTTCCGAAGCATAGAAACGTGGAACACGTTGTGCAATCGGTCTAAGGATGACGGTAACGCAAGACGATACGCTAGAAGTCCAACCTTTCCCAAAATCTCAAACGGACCAATAAACCTCGGACCCAATTTGCCTTTCTTCCCAAACCTACGAATACCCACCTTCGGAGACACCTTCAAGAATACCAAATCACCAACCTGGAAACTAAGGTCTCGCCTTCGGTTGTCTGCGTAGCTCTTATGTCGACTCTGGGCTGTCTTCAATCTATCCCGGATAACTCTAACCTTTTCAACTGAATCCTGAAGCAAATCAATACCCACAATCTTCGCCTCACCAACCTCATCCCAACAAATAGGTGATCGACATTTTCTTCCATACAAAGCCTCATACGGTGCCATCTCGATACTAGCTTGATAACTGTTGTTGTAAGAGAATTCCACTAACGGTAGGTGCGAATCCCAAGAATCGGAAAAGTCTATCGAACACGCTCGCAACATATCCTCAAGAATCTGAATAGTCCTCTCGGATTGACCGTCGGTCTGAGGATGAAAAGCTGTACTGACTCGCAAATCTGTACCCAAAGCTTCCTGAAATGCCTTCCAGAATCTAGAAGTAAACCTCGGGTCTCGATCTGACACAATGCTAACCGGAAACCCATGCAATCTAACAATCTCATCAATATAAAGGGTCGCAAGCGTTTCCATCGAATATCTGATGTCAATAGGCACGAAATGGGCACTCTTGGTCAATCTATCCACTATTACCCAAACACTGCCATACTTCCTACGGGTACGAGGTAGTCCCGTAACGAAATCCATAGTCACATGCTCCCATTTCCACTCGGGAATCTCTAACGGCTGAAGTAATCCCGCGGGTCTCTGATGCTCGGCTTTGACCTGCTGACAAGTTAAACACTTCGAAACATACTCTGCTATTTCCCTTTTCATATTAATCCACCAAAATTGTTGCTTCAAATCCTGATACATCTTTGTACTACCCGGATGAATAGTATACCTCGATTTGTGACCCTCATCAAGAACTCTCCGTTTAATTCCATCAACATCCGGAACACACAATCTTCCACGGAAAGTCAACACTCCACTCGAACCCAATGAAAAATCCTCGAAGTTCTTTTCCTTCAATTTACCCATTATTTTCACCAACTCGGGATCCTCTTTCTGAGCTTCCTTTATCCTCTGAATTAGGGTCGGAGATACCCTAATATTCGCAAAAATAGCCCCATGTCTCGATTCACGAGGAGACCAATCTCGAACATCCTCTAGCATTTTCCATTCTCGAACCATCATCGAAGCCACATAAGACTTTCTACTAATCGCATCGGCTACCACATTCGCCTTCCCCGGATGATAAGAAATCGTGCAATCATAATCCTTCAATAATTTCATCCATCGGCGCTGTCTATTATTCAACTCTTTTTGGGAGAAAAGGTACTTCAAACTCTTGTAATCGGTAAAAATCTCGAACTTCGCTCCATAAAGATAGTGCTTCCACTTGTGCAACGCAAAGACAATAGCCGCTAACTCCATATCATGAGTCGGGTAATTCTGCTCACTAGGGGTCAACTTCCTCGAAGCATAACCAATTACTTTCCCATTCTGCATCAACACACAACCCAAACCCTCTTTCGAAGCATCACTATAAATCACTAGGCCATCGCTCCCATTAGGCAAAGTCAAGATCGGTGCGGTAGTCAACCTCTTCTTCAATTCTTCGAAACTCTTGTCACATTTCTCGGTCCACACAAACGGAACATTCATCCGGGTCAACTGCGTCATCGGAGTAGCGATCCTCGAAAACCCCTCAATAAATCTTCTGTAATAACCGGCTAAACCAAGAAAGCTTCTAATCTCCGTCACTGATTCGGGTCTCTTCCAATCCACTATAGCTTCAATCTTTGACGAATCCATCGAAATCCCATCTTTCGAAATAACATGACCCAGAAATGACACCTTCTCGAGCCAAAATTCGCATTTACTGAACTTCGCAAATAATTTCTCCCTCGCAAGAACGGATAAAACTATCCTCAAGTGCTGCTCGTGCTCCTCTCGAGACTTAGAATAGACAAGAATGTCGTCGATGAAAACCACCACGAACGAATCAAGATAGGGATGGAAAATCCGTTTCATCAAATCCATAAACACGGCTGGCGCGTTAGTTAACCCAAACGGCATAACCAAGAACTCATAATGACCATACCGAGTGCGAAAAGCAGTCTTCGGAATATCCTCCGGTCGAACCTTCAACTGATGGTACCCACTCCTCAAATCAAGCTTGGAAAACACAACGGACCCGTGAAGTTGATCAAATAAATCATCGATATGGGGTAGAGGGTATTTATTCTTCACCGTAACCTGATTCAACTTTCGGTAATCGATGCACAATCTCAACGAACCATCTTTCTTCCGCACAAACAAAACCGGTGCTCCCCACGGGGAAACACTAGGGCGGATAAACCCTCGATCAAGCAACTCTTGCAACTGAACCTTTAACTCCTTCAGCTCTGCGGGGGCTAACCTATAAGGTGCTTTCGAAATCAGAGCCGTACCCAGCAAAAGATCTATACAAAACTCAATCTCACGATCGGTAGGCATATCATACTCGGTAGAGAAAACATCGGGAAATTCCCGGACTACCCGAACACTATCAAAACTAGGGGATTCTTTCCTAGTATCAAGAACACTAGCCAAATACCCCTCACAACCACTATGCAATAATTTTCTCGCTTTCATAAAAGAAATTAAGCGAACCTTTCTACTCAGAGGGCTAGCCTCAAACACAAATTTAGGCACATCGGGAATAGAAAAAGTAACAGTTTTCTTACGGCAATCAACAGAAGCATGAAACTTGCTCAACCAATCCATACCCAATATGACATCAAAGTCTTGGATAGGAAGAACCACCAAATCCGCACAAAGGACACGACCACAAATAACCACATCACAAACACGAAAGACTCGATCAGAAATCAAGCATTCTCCTATAGGGGTCGACACCTCTAGCACGTACGGTAAAGACTCGAATGCAGCATTTAACATGGAAGCAAATTGCACAGAAATGTATGAATGAGATGATCCTGGATCTACTAACGCTCGTGCGCTCACATTAGACACAGAAACAATACCTCCAATAACGGATGGATCATCGGTAGCTTGTTGTTGATTCATAGCATAGACTTTCCCTTGAACTTTGGGCTTCCCAGCTGCATCCCTTTTCTGACCCTGATTATTACCAACTCCTGACCCGGATGCTTGACCTCGGTACCTCGTGCATTCCCTCGCAAAATGCCCCATTTCACCACAGTTGGTGCACTTGCCTTGCTTTTTCCAACACCTATCCTCCGCATGGCCTACCTTCTGACAAAAGGTACAAGGCTTCCTCATTTGGCTCCCTTAGTTCCCGGAAGTGGTACCTGGGTTCCTTGGGATCGGTTGCCCTCGGAACTGAGATTGTCCCCCAAAGTTACCTCGATTATCGGAACGGTGTTGTGGCTTGCCTTGAGCTCCTTGCTTACTCGGGTTGGCTACCTCGGTCTTCCTTTTATGCTCCCCAATATCTTGCTCTATCAATAGGCTCGGTCCACCGCATCTTGGAATGTCACAATCCGTTGAGCAATCAGTTGAGTACGGATGGAGGTCTTCAATCCCCGAATGAATCTCATAGCTTTTTGTTCCTCGGTCCTCACCAAATAGTCACAATATCGGGCTAATTCTATGAACTTAGCCGAGTATTGTGCTATAGACAACAAACCTTGCTCTAGGTTGAGTAGCTCAATCTCCTTTCGGTTTTGATCAACAACCGGAATGAAATGCTCCTTGAATTTGCGCACGAACAACTCCCACGCATACACCGTGCGAGTATCATCCCAAGTAGCTTTAATACCTTTCCACCAATGCTCGGTGGCTCCCACAAGCTTGTAAGCCGCAAACCGGACATTGTCCTCATCCGAACACCCAAATACATCATAAATCTTCTCCATCGACTCAATCCACAACTCAGCCTTCCTTACATCGGGCTCCCCATTGAATTCAACCGGTTTCAACTTCAGAAATTGCTCCAATCCATAGCGGGGTGGTGCTTGATCTACCCTCGGACCTTGATCATGTATGGCCTTCATGGCCGCCTCAAACATGCCTTGAAACATGGCACGGGCTTCTTCCCTTGTATCATTTTGATTCTGTGCCCCGCTAGTACCTCCTCTGTTTCTTCTTCCAGACATTGAGAACAATTACCTGCATAAGACATCAACTGTTAATCACTCCGCACTCTACTACCCACCTAGGTCATACTAATCCACCTAGACTTATACTTAGAGCCAATGCCATAGCTCTGATACCAACTGTCGCGACCCTGGACCCCGCGGGCCCGAGACCGCGAGCTGGACGTCGACTCTAAAACCAAAACTGTGAAATACTGAAGTTAAAAATTCCATTTGATACAAAAAGGTAGTGATCCAAAGTTTAACAAAACCAAGTTTGATAAGATCAATTACAACTAACATAAACTTCCACAAGTTTATGCCCAACAAAATACAAATATACAATTCTTAGTGACGCCATTGTTTGGTACAACTATCCCAAAATGGTTACACATTTACATAATGTAAACCAACCTATAACAACCTTCCCCAAAAGAATGGATCCACACTCGACGTCCTCTTTCTCGTGATCAGCGAGACTAATCCTTAGCACCTGGGGGGGGGGGTTAAGGAAAAACAAAGATGAAAGAAAAGGGGTGAGATAAATCTCAATAAGTTACTAATGCAACTACATGACATGCTATGATGCACGAAGCGATAAGCAATAATAATATCACATAGCACATAGCATTTATCACATAACAGATAGCAGCGGAAATAAACACATAACAAAGGATATAGCCAAGGTTTTCCGAACTGGAACATCCAAATAAAGGATCGCTGCGCAGCTTCAATAATCAACCAATCAACATCTTCATAATAGCATGAGAGCTGAAGAGAAAACCCCGGTACCGGAACCAATAACCATAAAAGTGTCACAAAGGACAAGGACCATGACACAAAGTCATGCCCGTTAGCCAGATACATTCACAAAGGAACGCTGACTTATCCTTTCCAAGGCCAATCTGGAGAAGGGTAAAGAAGGGGGCAAAACAATGGTCAACATTATAATGGACTTGGCTTTGCCATTATAATCTTTCCCATCGCCCAAACACACACAAAATACCAGCTGGACTTTCAAATAAATGCTAAGTAATAATAATTTAGCATGAATGAACAACTTAAGGTTCCAAAGTAGGGAACCATTCCAATTAAATTACCACAAAGGTAAACCAATCCAAACCGCACATCAAAGATGCCCAACATTTCCAAAACGGTACTTAAATAAATTTCACGTCATATTTGTTCACAAAAGAATCAAATTCACATAATAAAGTGTTCCACGGTGTTATCTTAAGTTAATTAGAAGGATTAAACCTAAACTAGTTAAGCCATTTAGTTTAAACAAGCAAAAGGGGAATTTTCCAAGCAGGCGGGCGGGCGGGCGCCTGGCCTGGGGCGGGCGGGCGCTTGTTTGGCCAGTAGGTTTGGGTCGCTGGAAAACGAGGGGCAGGCGGGCGCTCGGGTCAAGGCGGGCGGGCGCCTGGTTTGGGTTCAAGGTCGGGAAACAGAGCTGGGCATCATCAAATTTTGACCCAAAACACCAAATTCCCCAAATCAAACACCATTAATCTTCCACCAAGCATAAATATGAACCACAACCACTCGTAACTAGAATGGGAATCCAAATACAACATTTCTCAACCCAAAACCAAGAATCAAACCCAACATTCATCAATCCACCATTTTTACCCAAAACTCAAATAAATTCAAAATAAATTCTAAACAAATTCAAAACCCAACCAAACTTCAAATATAACACATCAAGCATTATCTAAACATGATATGAATATTTTAGCATCAAAATGGGGGAAAAGTAACTTACTTGATAAATCTCAAAGTTGACAGAATTCAATTCTTTTTGGCTTCCTACGATCCTATCGACGATCTAAACAATGTTCACGATTTAAGAAATGAGAGAAGATGAGAGGAAGAAGGAGAAAATGAAGAGAGAAGGAGAGAAAGAAAAACTTACCAATACTTGGAGAGAGAGAGAGAAGATGGCTGGGAGGAGGGAGTAGGGTGAGGGAGATGGAGTGTAAGAGGGAAAAGGTAGGAGTAGGGAGGGAGTAATTTGAAATGATACACCTAGCCCCTTTCCCTTACTAACTAGCTCAACTAAGATACTCCCACTAATTTACTAAGACCCAAATAAAATGCTAGGCATAAATATAATAACACATAAATTGCACACATAATTATTTAAATAAATAATAATTTAAATAAATAAGCAAATAATTAAATAATAATCATTTAATTACTAATAAAATAGAGCCTGTATTTCGGGTCGTGACATTGATGATCATCTTAAAGATTGTGGAATTGTTTCACAATTAACTCCACCCGGAACACCACAATGGAATGGTGTGTCCGAGAGGATAAATTGGACTTTATTGGATATGGTCCGATCTATGATGAGTCAAGTTGATCTTCCATTATCCTTTTGGGGATATGCATTAGAAACTGCTGCCCTCACACTAAACAATGTTCCAACTAAATTGGTTTCAAAGACTCCATATGAGATGTGGAATGGAAGAAATCCTAATATTTCTTTCATGAGAATTTGGAGATGTGAGGCTTATGTTAAGAGACTTGTCTCTGACAAACTTGCACATAAATCTGATAAATGTTTTTTCGTGGGATATTCTAGGGAAACCAAAGGATATTACTTTTACAACTACACGGACAACAAAGTGTTTGTTGCTTGGGATGGTACTTTTCTAGAGAAAGAGTTTCTCTCCAAAAGAACTAGTGGGAGTAAAATTAATATCGAATAGGTTCGAGAACCCGAAAATCACATAGAACCGATGGTGGAATCTGAACAAGTTTCACAAGGAGTAGTGGAACCCATTCAAGATACACAAGCTCGTCGCAAATCTAGTAGGTTACGATCCGAACCTGAGAGATATGGATTTCTCATGACGGATAGTAAAAAAGTAGAAATCATTGAGAATGATGAACCTACTTCCAACCAAGAAGCGATGACTTCTCCTGACTCAGATAAATGGCTTGGAGCTATGGAATCCAAAATCCAATCCATGTATGATAATCAATTTTGGAACTTGATTGATGCACCCGAAGGTGTAAAAACCATAGGATGCAAATGGGTTTTCAAAAAGAAAACTGACATGGATGGAAATGTGCATACTTATAAAGCTAGACTTGTAGCGAAAGGTTATAGGCAGATTCATGGTATTGACTATGATGAAACCTTTTCATCCGTAGTAATGATCAATTCTAAAAGAATTTTAATTGCCATAGCCGCATATTATGACTATGAGATATGGCAAATGGATGTCAAAACAGCGTTCCTTAATGGGAACTTACTTGAGGATGTGTATATGACACAACCTGAAGGTTTTGTAAATCCAAAAAATTCTAATAAGGTATGCAAGTTAGAGAAATCCATTTATGGATTGAAGCAAGCCTCAAGGAGTTGGAATCTTTGGTTTGATGAATCGGTCAAAAAGTTTGGCTTCATCAAGAATGAAGATGAACCTTGTGTATATAAGAAAATTAGTGGGAGCGTAGTACTATTTCTAGTGCTATATGTTGATGACATATTGATCATTGGAAATGATGTTCCTGCACTTCAGTCTGTAAAGACTTGGTTAGGAAAATGTTTCCCAATGAAAGATATGGGTAAAGCCGCATACATCCTTCGAATTAATATCTATCGTGATAGATCTAAAAAACTGATTGGTTTAAGTCAAAGAACATACATTGACAAGGTTCTTAAAATATTCTGTATGGAGAACTCTAAGAGAAGTAACCAACCAGTGTTACATGGTAAAATTTTAAGCAAGACTCAGTGTCCTAAGACAACTGATGAGAGAGAACGTATGAATGGAATCCCATATGCTGTCACGACCCGAAATATAGGCTCTATTTTATTAATAATTAAATGATTTTTATTTAATTATTTGCTTATTTATTTATTTAAATTATTATTTATTTAAATAATTATGTGTGCAATTTATGTGTTATAATAATTTATGTCTAGCATTTTATTTGGGTCATTTGGGCTAGTGTGGAAGTGTTGGGTCTTAATTGTTAGTAGGGAGTGTAGTAATTGTGTTAGCTTGGGAGGGGTCTAGTTGTAACATTTCAAAAATAATTTCCCCCTACTCCCTCACCTCCCTCACCTCCTCCCTCACTCATTCTCCTCTCCCAGAAATTTCTCTCTCTCTCCATTGATTGTGGGTAAGTTTTCTTCCACCTTCCTTCTCTCTTCATTTACTCCATCTTCCTCTCATCTTCTCTCATTTCTTAAAACTTGAACCTTGTTTAGATCGTCGATAGGATCGTGTAGAGCCAAAAATAATTGAAATCCATCAACTTTGAGAATTTGCAAGTAAGTTACTTTTTCCCCATTTTGATGCTAATATGTTCATATCATGATTATATGATGTTTGATGTGTTAATTGTGAAGTTTGATTGAGTTTTGAATTTATTGAGTTCTTGGCTAAAAATGGTGAATGGATGAATGTCTTGATTTAATCTTGGGTTTTTGTTGATAAAGGGTGTTGTTAAGGTCCCTTTGTTGGTTAGTTATGGCTTGGGTACCTTGAGGATTTCATTGGTTGTGTTGGATTAAGAGATTGTGTAAATGGTAAGGAAAAATGGAAGAACCCAGCTGGGAATTTCCCCCAGCCCGTAGACCAGGCGCCCGCCTGGGTCAGACCAGGCGCCCGCCTACATGACCCTTTCTAATGACTGACCTTCTGCCAATTCAAGCGCCCGCCTGACCCTATTCCAGGCGCCCGCCCGCCCCTGTTCCAGGAATTTAACCTTCTTGCTTGGTTTAAGACTTAAGGCTTAACTAGTTTAGGTTTAATCCTTCTAATTGACTTAAGATAACACTTTGGAACACTCTATTGTTTGGATTTGTTTCTTTTGTGAATAAATATGATGTGCAATGTATTTAAGTACCGTTTTGGTAATGTAGTTCCTCTTTGATGTGCTGTTTGCATTGGTTGACCTTTGTGGTAACTTAATTTGATTGGTTCCCTACTTTGGAACCCTAAGTTGTCTAATTAAGCTAGTATTTATTACTTAGCGGTTATTTGAAAGTCCAGCTGGTATTTGTGGTTGTGTCGGGCGATGTGAGATATTGTGATGGCACCGGCCAAGTCCATTATGGTGTCGACCATTGTTTTGCCCTTATTTTTCCCTCTTCCAGATTGGCCTTGGTTGAGACGTTTGGAGCATGACTTTGTGGCATGGCTCCCGCCCTTTGTGGCACATTACTTTATTATTGGTTCCGGTACCGGGGTTTTCTCTTCGGCTTTCATGCTATGATGAAGATGTTGATTTGTTGATTATTGAAGCTGCGCAGCGATCCTTTATTTGGATGTTCCGGTTTGGAAAACCTTGGCTATATCCTTTGTTATGTGTTTATTTCCGCTGCTATCTGATACATGATAAATGCTTTATGCTATGTGATATTTATTGTTGTTAGTGCCTATTGCATCATAGCATGTCATGTAGTTGCATTAGTAACTTATTGAGATTTATCTCACCCCTTTCCTTTTATCTTTGTTTTTCCTTAACCCCCCCCCAGGTGCTAAGGATTAGTCTCGCTGATCACGAGAGCGAGGACGTCGAGTGTGGATCCGTTCTTTTGGGGAAGGTTATTATAGGTTGGTTCCCATTATGTAAATGTGTAACCATTTTGGGGTATTTGTACCAAACATTGACGTCATTAGGATTTTGTATATTTGTATTTTGTTGGGCATAAACTTGTGGAAGTTTATGTTAGTTGTAATTGATTTTATTAAACTTGGTTTTGTAAAACTTTGGGTTATTACCTTTTGGTGTTAAATGGAATTTTTAACTTCAGTATTTCTGAGATTCGGTTTCAGAGTCGACGTCCACATCGCGGTCCCGGGGCCCGCGGGGTCCGGGGTCACGACAGTTGGTACCAGAGCTATGGCATTAGCTCTAAGTATAAGTCTAGGTGGATTAGTATGACCTAGGTGGGTAGTAGTGTGCGGAGTGATTAACGGTTGATGTTTTATGTAGGTACTTGTTACGATGGTTCGTAGAAGGAGTGGTGAAAGTAGTTCCGGTAATGCAAATCAGAATGATACAAGAGATGAAGCCCGTGCCATGTTTCAAGGCATGTTTGAGGCGGCCATGAAGGCCATACATGATCAAGGTCCGAGGGTAGAACAAGCACCACCCCGCTATGGATTGGAGCAATTTTTGAAATTGAAGCCGGTGGAATTCGATGGGGAACCCGATGTAAGGAAGGCTGAGTTGTGGATTGAGTCGATGGAGAAGATTTATGATGTATTTGGGTGTTCGGATGAGGACAAGGTCCGGTTCGCGGCTTACAAGCTTGTGGGAGCCGCCGAGCATTGGTGGAAAGGTATTAAAGCTACTTGGGATGATACTCGCACGGTGTATGCATGGGAGTTGTTCGTGCGCAAATTCAAGGAGCATTTCATTCCGATTGTTGATCAAAACCGAAAGGAGATCGAGCTACTCAACTTGGAGCAAGGTGCGTTGTCTATAGCACAATACTCGGCTAAGTTCATAGAATTAGCCCGATATTGTGACTATTTGGTGAGGACCGAGGAACAAAAGGCTATGAGATTTATCCGGGGATTGAAGACCTCCATCCGTACTCAACTAATTGCTCAACGGATTGTGACATTTCAAGATGCGGTGGACCGAGCCTACTTAATAGAGCAAGATATTGGGGAGCATAAAAGGAAGACTGAGGTAGCTAATCCGAGTAAGCAAGGAGCTCAAGGCAAGCCACAACACCGTTCCGATAACCGAGGTAACTTTGGGGGATAATCTCAGTCCCGAGGGCAACCGATCCCAAGGAACCCGGGTACCACTTCCGGGAACCAAGGGAGTCAAATTAGGAGGCTTTGTTCGTATTGTCAAAAGGAAGGTCATTCTGAAGACCGTTGTTGGAAGAAGCAAGGAAGATGCACCAATTGTGGCCAAATGGGTCATTTTGCAAGGGATTGTCCGAGGAATAGAATTCAACCATCGGGGGTAGGAGCCGGGGCTCCTCAGGGTCAGAAAAGGGACGCTACGGGAAAGCCCAAGGTCCAAGGGAAAGTGTTTGCAATGAATCAACAACAAGCCACAGATGATCCTACAGTTATTGGAGTTATTATTTCTATATCTAATGTGAGCGCACGAGCGTTAGTAGATCCAGGATCATCTCATTCATACATTTCTGTGCAATTTGCTTCCATGTTAAATGCTGCATTCGAGTCTTTACCGTACGTGCTAGAGGTGTCGACCCCTATAGGAGAATGCTTGATTTCTGATCGAGTCTTGCGTGCTTGTGATGTGGTTATTTGTGGTCGAGTCCTTTGTGCGGATTTGGTGGTTCTTCCTATCTAAGACTTTGATGTCATTTTGGGTATGGATTGGTTGAGCAGGTTTCATGCGTCCGTTGACTGTCGTAAGAAAACTGTTACTTTTTCTATTCCCGATGTGCCTAAGTTTGTGTTTGAGGCTAGTCCTCTGAGTAGAAAGGTTCGCTTAATTTCTTTTATAAAAGCGACAAGATTATTGCATAGTGGTTGTGAGGGGTATTTGGCTAGTGTTCTTGATACTAGGAAGGAATCCCCTAGTTTTGATAGTGTTCGGGTAGTCCGGGAGTTTCCCGATGTTTTCTCTACCGAGTATGACATGCCTCCCGATCGTGAGATTGAGTTTTGTATAGATCTTTTGCCGGGTACGGCTCCGATTTCGAAAGCGCCTTATAGGTTAGCTCCCGCAGAATTGAAAGAATTGAAGGTTCAGTTGCAAGAGTTGCTTGATCGAGGGTTTATCCGCCCTAGTGTTTCCCCGTGGGGAGCACCGGTTTTGTTTGTGCGGAAGAAAGATGGTTCGTTGAGATTGTGTATAGATTACCGGAAGTTGAATCAGGTTACGGTGAAGAATAAGTATCCTCTACCGCATATTGATGATTTATTTGATCAGCTACAAGGGTCCGTGGTTTTCTCTAAACTCGATTTGAGAAGTGGGTACCATCAGTTGAAGGTTCGATCGGAGGATATTCCGAAGACTGCTTTTCGCACTCGGTATGGTCATTATGAGTTCTTGGTGATGCCGTTTGGGTTGACTAACGCGCCGGCCGTGTTTATGGATTTGATGAACCGAGTCTTCCATCCTTATCTTGATTCGTTTGTGGTGGTTTTCATCGACGACATTCTTGTTTATTCGAAATCTCGAGAGGAGCACGAGCAACATTTGAGGACAGTTTTATCCGTTCTTGCGAGGGAGAAATTATTTGCGAAGTTCAGTAAATGCGAGTTTTGGCTCGAGAAGGTGTCATTTTTGGGTCATGTAATTTCGAAAGATGGGATTTCGGTGGATCCTTCGAAGATTGAGGCTATAGTGGATTGGAAGAGACCCGAGTCGGTGACCGAGATTAGGAGCTTTCTGGGTTTAGCCGGGTATTACAGAAGGTTTATTGAAGGGTTTTCGAGGATTGCTACTCCGATGATTCAGTTGACCCGGAAGAATGTTCCGTTTGTGTGGACCGAGAAATGTGACAAGAGTTTCGAGGAATTGAAGAAGAGGTTGACTACCGCACCGATCTTGAGTTTGCCTAATGGGAGCGATGGTCTAGTGATTTATAGTGATGCTTCGAAAGAGGGTTTGGGTTGTGTGTTGATGCAGAATGGGAAAGTAATTGCTTATGCTTCGAGGAAGTTGACCCCTAGTGAACAGAATTACCCGACTCATGATATGGAGTTAGCGGCTATTGTATTTGCGTTGCACAAGTGGAAGCACTACCTTTACGGGGCGAAGTTTGAGATTTTTACCGATCACAAGAGTTTGAAGTACCTTTTCTCCCAGAAAGAGTTGAACAACCGACAGCGCCGATGGATGGAATTGTTGAAGGATTACGATTGTACGATTTCTTATCATCCGGGAAAGGCAAATGTGGTAGCCGATGCGATTAGTAGAAAATTTATGTGGCTTCGATGATGGTCCGTGAATGGAAAATGCTTGAGGATGTTCGAGATTGGTCTCCTCGTGAATCGAGACATGGGGCTATTTTTGCAAATATTAGGGTGTCTCCGACCCTAATTCAGAGGATAAAGGAAGCTCAGAAAGAAGATCTCGAGTTGGTGAAGATAATGGGTAAATTGAAGGAAAAGAACTTCGAGGATTTTTCTGTTAGCTCGAGTGGAGTTTTGACTTTCCGTGGTCGTTTGTGTGTTCCGGATATTGATGGAATTAAACAGAGAGTTCTTGATGAGGGTCACAAATCGAGGTATACTATTCATCCGGGTAGTACGAAGATGTATCAGGATTTGAAGCAACAATTTTGGTGGATTAATATGAAAAGGGAAATAGCCGAGTATGTATCGAGGTGTTTAACGTGTCAGCAGGTTAAAGCCGAGCATCAGAGACCCGCGGGATTACTTCAGCCGTTAGAGATTCCCGAGTGGAAATGGGAGCATGTGACTATGGATTTCGTTACGGGACTGCCTCGTACCCGTAGGAAGTACGACAGTGTTTGGGTAATAGTGGATAGATTGACCAAGAGCGCCCATTTCTTGCCTATTGACATCAGATATTCGATGGAGAAGCTTGCGACCCTTTATATTGATGAGATCATTAGATTGCATGGGGTTCCGGTTAGCATTGTGTCAGATCGAGACCCGAGGTTTACTTCTAGATTCTGGAAGGCGTTTCAGGAAGCTTTGGGTACAGATTTGCGATTCAGTACAGCTTTTCATCCTCAGACCGACGGTCAGTCCGAGAGGACTATTCAGATTCTTGAGGATATGTTGCGAGCGTGTTCGATAGACTTTTCTGATTCTTGGGATTCGCACCTACCGTTAGTGGAATTCTCCTACAACAACAGTTATCAGGCTAGTATCGAGATGGCACCGTTTGAAGCTTTGTATGGAAGAAAGTGTAGATCGCCTATTTGTTGGGATGAGGTTGGTGAAGCGAAGATCGTTGGTATTGATTTGCTTCGGGATTCGGTTGAGAAAGTTAAGGTTATCCGGGATAGATTGAAGACAGCCCAGAGTCGACATAAGAGCTACGCAGACAACCGAAGGCGAGATCTTAGTTTTCAAGTTGGTGATTTGGTGTTCTTGAAAGTGTCTCCAAAAGTGGGTATACGTAGATTTGGGAAGAAAGGTAAGTTGGCTCCGAGGTTTATAGGTCCGTTTGAGATTTTGGGGAAGGTTGGACTTCTAGCGTATCGTCTCGCGTTACCGTCATCCTTAGACCGGTTGCATAATGTCTTTCACGTTTCTATGCTTCGGAAGTATGTTCATGATCCGTCTCACGTGTTACCGAGGATACCGGAGGATATTGAGCCCGATATGACTTATGAGGAACGACCGGTTCGGATTTTAGATTCCAAGGTCCAAGAGTTGAGGAGCAAGAGCATCGCGTTGGTTCGAGTCCTTTGGAGGAATCATAACATCGAGGAGTCGACTTGGGAGCTCCGAGATGAGATCGAGAGGAAATTTCCGTGGCTTTTTGTTTAAGGTGAGTCTCGTTAAAATTCGGGTCGAATTTTCTTTAAGGGGGAGTGAATCTCACGACCCGAAATATAGGCTCTATTTTATTAATAATTAAATGATTTTTATTTAATTATTTGCTTATTTATTTATTTAAATTATTATTTATTTAAATAATTATGTGTGCAATTTATGTGTTATAATAATTTATGTCTAGCATTTTATTTGGGTCATTTGGGCTAGTGTGGAAGTGTTGGGTCTTAATTGTTAGTAGGGAGTGTAGTAATTGTGTTAGCTTGGGAGGGGTCTAGTTGTAACATTTCAAAAATAATTTCCCCCTACTCCCTCACCTCCCTCACCTCCTCCCTCACTCATTCTCCTCTCCCAGAAATTTCTCTCTCTCTCCATTGATTGTGGGTAAGTTTTCTTCCACCTTCCTTCTCTCTTCATTTACTCCATCTTCCTCTCATCTTCTCTCATTTCTTAAAACTTGAACCTTGTTTAGATCGTCGATAGGATCGTGTAGAGCCAAAAATAATTGAAATCCATCAACTTTGAGAATTTGCAAGTAAGTTACTTTTTCCCCATTTTGATGCTAATATGTTCATATCATGATTATATGATGTTTGATGTGTTAATTGTGAAGTTTGATTGAGTTTTGAATTTATTTTGAATTTATTGAGTTCTTGGCTAAAAATGGTGAATGGATGAATGTCTTGATTTAATCTTGGGTTTTTGTTGATAAAGGGTGTTGTTAAGGTCCCTTTGTTGGTTAGTTATGGCTTGGGTACCTTGAGGATTTCATTGGTTGTGTTGGATTAAGAGATTGTGTAAATGGTAAGGAAAAATGGAAGAACCCAGCTGGGAATTTCCCCCAGCCCGTAGACCAGGCGCCCGCCTGGGTCAGACCAGGCGCCCGCCTACATGACCCTTTCTAATGACTGACCTTCTGCCAATTCAAGCGCCCGCCTGACCCTATTCCAGGCGCCCGCCCGCCCCTGTTCCAGGAATTTAACCTTCTTGCTTGGTTTAAGACTTAAGGCTTAACTAGTTTAGGTTTAATCCTTCTAATTGACTTAAGATAACACCTTGGAACACTCTATTGTTTGGATTTGTTTCTTTTGTGAATAAATATGATGTGCAATGTATTTAAGTACCGTTTTGGTAATGTAGTTCCTCTTTGATGTGCTGTTTGCATTGGTTGACCTTTGTGGTAACTTAATTTGATTGGTTCCCTACTTTGGAACCCTAAGTTGTCTAATTAAGCTAGTATTTATTACTTAGCGGTTATTTGAAAGTCCAGCTGGTATTTGTGGTTGTGTCGGGCGATGTGAGATATTGTGATGGCACCGGCCAGTCCATTATGGTGTCGACCATTGTTTTGCCCTTATTTTTCCCTCTTCCAGATTGGCCTTGGTTGAGACGTTTGGAGCATGACTTTGTGGCATGGCTCCCGCCCTTTGTGGCACATTACTTTATTATTGGTTCCGGTACCGGGGTTTTCTCTTCGGCTTTCATGCTATGATGAAGATGTTGATTTGTTGATTATTGAAGCTGCGCAGCGATCCTTTATTTGGATGTTCCGGTTTGGAAAACCTTGGCTATATCCTTTGTTATGTTTTATTTCCGCTGCTATCTGATACATGATAAATGCTTTATGCTATGTGATATTTATTGTTGTTAGTGCCTATTGCATCATAGCATGTCATGTAGTTGCATTAGTAACTTATTGAGATTTATCTCACCCCTTTCCTTTTATCTTTGTTTTTCCTTAACCCCCCCCCCCAGGTGCTAAGGATTAGTCTCGCTGATCACGAGAGCGAGGACGTCGAGTGTGGATCCGTTCTTTTGGGGAAGGTTATTATAGGTTGGTTCCCATTATGTAAATGTGTAACCATTTTGGGGTATTTGTACCAAACATTGACGTCATTAGGATTTTGTATATTTGTATTTTGTTGGGCATAAACTTGTGGAAGTTTATGTTAGTTGTAATTGATTTTATTAAACTTGGTTTTGTAAAACTTTGGGTTATTACCTTTTGGTGTTAAATGGAATTTTTTAACTTCAGTATTTCTGAGTTTCGGTTTCAGAGTCGACGTCCAGATCGCGGTCCCGGGGCCCGCGGGGGTCCGGGGTCGCGACATATGCTTCATCAATTGGATCCATTATGTATGCCATGATATGTACTATACCGGATGTCTCTTATGCTTTGAGCATGACGAGCAGATACCAGTCAGATCCTGGTGAGAGTCATTCGATAGCAGTCAAGACAATTCTTAAGTACTTGAGAAAGACTAAAGACTCATTCTTGATATATGGAGGTTTGGAAGATGATCTTGTTGTAAGGGGTTACACAGATGCAAGCTTCCAAACTGATAAGGATGGTTTTAGATCGCAATCTGGTTTTGTGTTTATGCTAAATGGTGGTGCTGTAAGTTGGAAGAGTTCTAAGCAGAGTATAGTAGCTAATTCTATAATGGAAGCTGAGTATTTAGCTGCATCGAATGCTGCTAAAGAGGCTGTTTGGATCAAGAAATTCATAACTGAATTAGAGGTGGTTCCTAGCATTGCTAATCCAATAGATCTTTATTGTGATAATAATGGTGCTATTGCTCAAGCAAAAGAACCAAGAGCACATCAAAGATCCAAACATATACTTAGGCATTTTCATCTCATTCGAGAAATCGAAGAGCGGGAGGACGTGAAGATATGCAGAGTACCAACGGATGATAACATAGCTGATCCGCTAACAAAGGGACTTCCTCAAGCTAAACATGATGGTCATGTTAGGTCCATGGGTATTAGATATATTAGTGATTGGGCATAGTGCAAGTGGGAGATTGTTGGTGTATATGCCCTAGGCATGTTATTTGGCACGTTGTTTGACAATGTTTGTTATCACTTTTCATTTATATAAAGAGATGTTTGGATTATTATTTGTTGTTACATGTTTTATTATAATAATCTCCATCCCTAGTACTTATGAAGAACTAGTATAAGTTTAATTCGATGATCATATGATGATCATGTGTATGGGATACAAGTTAAACTTATGGGTATGTGTTGGAGAACACATACTGGACATGACCCAACTATGATGTTTATGTCATGGTCAAAATGTCATAATTAAACTTCTAAATAGTTATATCATTAGAATCCTAAGACCTGATATTATTACGATCTTCCACATAGTGGAGATCATGTTTGACATATTCAAACGTTACTCTTAACCAAGTAATTATAAAGGATATGATTGGCATGATCGAAGCTATGTAGGGAAGTGTAATAATTCAAGATGGAATTTGTCCCTCTTCATGAGAGATGTCAAGCTTGGGCCCCTCGATGAATAGTGTTGATGAAATGCATGGCCGTGCTCAAATGAATTGATATGATCAATGTCATTTGTATTATCAAATTATTTGGAATCGAGAAAGTATTGAGCATTGTAAGTTAACCATTGACCATGGCTTACGCTCAATGACATCGTGGACAAAAGGATTGTGATAAGTTCTATAAAAGATAAGCGAACTTTGATAAAGTTGTATCATTTGGGTAGTCATGATGGCCTGCTAGGGTCCGCTCATGATTTATGAGGAAAAAACGTGTTTGGACTCATTGCCAACTTGATATAATCCTATGGGATCACACACAATGGAACGAATTGTTAAAAAGGCAAAAATGCTGAATTTTGGTCTGGCACGACCGTGCTAGATAAAGAGCACGACCGTGCTGATTATAAAGCACGACCGTGCCAATAATCGACCAAAGGCAAGGCACTGACGGATTGATTGGCACGACCGTGCCAATGCTGTCTGGGCAGATTTCTTGCGGCTTAATTAAGTGACGGGATTTAGGTTTCCTAGGTACTTAAGGGTTAAGGACTAGGACCTATATAAACATCTTTTCACCAGCCATTAAGCATATGGAACATAGTTGTTTGGAGAAACAATATTCTTGATCAAATATTGAGAATCAAAGATCAAGAAACCAAAAATTCATATAGCCTATTTTGGATCTAGCAATCCAAATCAAGAAGGAGTTCTTGATATTTGTTCGCGTGTGGACATACATAGAGGGCGTTGATCTCAACTCCTCCAAGTTCGTGATCCAAGATTTGAAGTCCTGTTCCTGCGATCATGATTCAAGGAAGCGTGAAGAACAAAGATTCAAGATCTAAAATTGTAAAGCTCCATCACGGTTAGTATTCTAAATTCACCTTGTATTAATTTAATCATCTTGAACAGATCAAGGCTTTTTGGGTTTTATTCCACTGTGCATGATTGTGCAAAACCCAACACTTTATTGTGATAATAATGGTGCTATTGCTCAAGCAAAGGAACCTAAATCGCATCAGAAATCCAAACACATACTAAGGCGTTTTCATATAATTTGAGAAATCATTGATAGAGGAGACGTGAATATATGCAGAGTACCAACTGAGGATAAAATTACTGACCCATTGACAAAGGGTCTTCCGCAAGCGAAGCATGATGGTCATGTTAGGTCTATGGGTATTCGATACATTAATTAGGCCTAGTGCAAGTGGGAGATTGTTGGTGTGTGTGCCCTAGGCACGTTGTTTGGACGATTAATGTTATCATTTTCTTTATGCTTTAATAAAGATTGAATGTTTGATTATTGTATCTTTTGCATGTTTATTATAATAATCTCTGTCCCTGATAATTATGATTAATTATTAGTATAAGTTTAATAGATAATCATATGCTGATTATGTGTATGGGATACAATTAGACTTATGGGTATTTGTTGGAGAAAAAAATACTAGACTGACCCCTATGAGATTTATGTCATGGTTACAATGTCATAATTAAGTCTCATATAGTTATATCACTAGAATCTCTAGACCTGAGGTTATTACAGTCTTCCACATAATGAACATTACGTTTGACATATTCAAACGTTACCCTTAATCGGGTAACTATAAAAAATATGCTTGGCGTAATCGGAATCATGTAGGGAAGGGTAATAAGCCAAGATGGGATTTGTTCCTCGTCAAGAGAGATGTCAAGCTTTGGCCACTCGATGAATGGTATTGATGAAATGTATGGCCATGCTCAAATGAATTGATTGGATCAATGTCATTTATATTATCAATACATTCGGGATCGAGAAAGCATTGAACAAGGTAAGTTGACCATTGACCATGGCTTAGGTTTAATAGACATCATGTAACAAAGAGATTGTGTTATGTTCTATTTTAGGAATCTTTGGATTTCAAAGTTATACTAATTGGGTAGTCATAATAGCTTGCTAGAGTCCGCTTATGACTTACGAGGTTTGAATGGTTCGGACTCCTTGCCAACTTAGTATAATCCTATTGGGTCACACACGCAGAACGGATAATTAAAAGGAGCGAAAAATGAGGAAACTGAGGAAGGCCACCGTACGGCTGGCTGCCTAGCGTACGGCTCCAGACCAGTTGCACGGCTGTCCCCCCGATAGTCAGTTTATTTATGGTTAATTCTTGTTGGACAATAATACCTAAGTCCTAAAGGGTTTTGGAAACCTCTCGTATATAATGTGGACAGACGGGAATAGTTCCCACATCATTGATTTTGGAAATCACAAACTCTTCTTGGAGAGAGAGAAAATACACATAATATACTTGGGTTATTGAGTTTGATTATTCCCAATTATCAAACTTTAATAATCATAGGAGCAATTGAAGAATCGTTCTTCACCATAGGTTTTCAATCTAAAGACCTAGCAGTCAAGTTCAAGAAGGTGTTCTTGAATCTGTTCGAAGTGTGGATCACCGGTAGAGGGCATTTCTATTAGCATCTTAATCCAAGGTTTCGCATCTTGATCTACAAGGGTTAGTTTCTTTCATCTTCATATTATGAATTATTGAACATAACATATCTAGGCTTTTGGGTTTCTCATGTTATTCTTCCGCTGTGCATGATTGCACAAAACCCAACACTCTGCCTTATTACCGCTTTTAACCATCCTCCTCCCTTTGATTGCTAAGAGATAAATCAATAATTGCCATCATCATTAGCTTTAGGGAAAGTAAGGGAAGCAAATCTGATCACCCACTTTCTTTTTCAATAAGGACACATGGAACTCAGGATGCACTTGAGATGTAGCAGGAAGATCCAACTTGTAGGCCACCTTACCAATTCTTTCACAAATCTGAAAAGGTCCAAAGTACTTAGTTGCTAACTTCTGATTACTTCTTGTAGCAACTGTACCCTGTCTATAAGGTTGTAGTTTAATAAACACCCAGTCTCCTACTGCAAACTCCCTCTATGTCCTGTGTTTATCAGCATAATGTTTGTACCTGTTCTGTGCCTGAGACAAACTTACCTTTAAAATCACATTCAAAGTCTGCCTTTCCTTCAAGAAATCACCCACATAAGCTACATTCACTTCCTCAAAGTTGGGTGTTAATATATGCCTGGGGTCACAACCATATAAAACTTTGTAGGGGCTTATGCCAATCGAGGTATGGAATGTGGTATTATACCACCACTCTACCCAAGACAACCATTTCAGCCATTCTTTTGGTCTGTGTCCCACCATAGCTCGTAGGTAAGCTTCAAGGCACCTATTTACTCTTACTGTTTGACCATCACTCTGGGGTGGTATGCAGTACTATGGTGTAAGTGAGTACCCACAAACTTGAAAAGCTCATGCCATAATTGACTCAGAAAAAGTCTATCCCTATCACCTACTATACTTTTAGGAAGACCATGAAACTTATACACATGTTCAACAAACAATTCATCCAATTGACTAGGAGTGAAAGGGTGGGATAAAGCTATAAAGTGGCCATATTTTTTAATCTATCCACTGTTGGGTATGCCCACACATATCTCAGTTTTAATGTAATAGGATTTATTAGATTTGATTGATCCATCACCTAAGTTTTATTTCATGGACTTTAGACCCACATGTAAGAAGTATTTATACTTCATTTTTTTAAGTTGTCCATTGTTATAGAATAGGCTTAGAAATAGGGCAAGAAGATCAAGTTTCAAGAAAAATCACTCAGTGAGTTTGAGCCGCGCGTATGCGCCTCCTGCGCCACGCGCCGCGCGCCGTCTACATTCGTGCCATGTGTTATATAGAGCGCGCGCATAAGGATTTCTTTATAAGCTGTCACGCGCTATGCGCCCCATATACCTTAGCGCACGCAGCCTCTATGTGCCTCTTGGCTCAATGCGCCTCAAAGTGTTTATTCAACACTCAGTGATTTATTAAAGACTCAAAGACTTGAAGAGAATTCAAATTACGCCAATGATCCAACGGTGGTTAAAAGATACATATGCGCCTAATCTATTGACACGTGTCCTCAACGGTCACATTTATGTTGAGTGTCAAAATGGCCATAATATATGCATGCTCCAATCAACGAGCGACAGCTCATCTTATCCACAAAGATTTCCAACGGCTAGTTTTTGAAGTTCACTATAAATACCCCATAACTTCAACATTTTGAAGTTGCTGAGTTTTGCTAAGAATTTCAAGAATTTCTCTCTCAAAGCATTTGTTGAAGATTTGAAGATTGCCTTCGTTTTTCCAGATTTCCTCAAGAACATCTTCATACCTTCATCCTTAGCCCAGATCTTCAAGCTATAACACTTTAGTTTCATTGTGCTCTAAATCATAAAGATCTAAAGAGCCTTGATCCTAAATTCACACACGCACCTCTTTAAGTTTGATCATTTAGATCCATCTTTTAGAGATACACCGGTTATTGTTTTGGATTTGTTCATTCATAAAATATTAGATCTTGAGTTAGTGTAGAAGCTCAAAAGTTGTAATTTGTAACACTCTCTCATTATATAAGATCTCCATTAGAAATCCAAGACTAACCATCTTGGTAGAGGACGTAGATCTTTCATTGATCGAACCTCTCAAAATAGCTTGTGTTATTATCTTGTCATTTCTTTCAAGTTATTATTTTCACTCACTATTTGCTTGTTTACTCATTGTAGATTGATTGAACTGAATTGTGTTGTGTTGATATATCATTTGCCTTAGTTCCTTATTTCAACCACTTTGAGCCAAAATACTTAGAGTGTGTGTGCGCCCCTTTATCACACTTTGCGCCTTTCATTACTAAATTCCGCTGTGCATTTCACTCACTCACTTAGGCGCATTTCATAACGCTTACTTGATAAAGTGCGCATTTGCAATTGAGTTTTTTTTAAGGGTACGAAAAGAATTTTAAAACAGCTATTCACCCCCCCTCTAGCTATTTTTCATACCCTTGTTGCCCTTTGGGACCAACAACTGGTATCAGAGCAAACACCTTTATAAAACATTTTTCGTTTTTCAAGCTTAACAGCTTGGGTGCCGATTCTAAATGGCAAACTCAAAACCTATGGAAACTGCAAACTACAATCACGTTCCGGTCTTTGATGAAGATCATTTTGACGTGTGGAAATTCAGCATATTGACTCATCTCAACTCAATCGATGAAAGGCTCCATGACACCGTCGTTTATGGACCTTATATTCCGATGAAGGCGAATCCAAATCCACGCACCAACGCTGCTCAACCTACAGTTCTAAAACCAAGGGAAGAATGGACCGAGGAAGAAATTAGAAGAGTTGCAAATGATGGAAAAGCAAGAAAAATTCTTCTAAGCACTCTAAGCACGGCTATGAAACAACAAGTCATGCATTGTGCTACCGCTAATGAGCTATGGGATGCTATTGAAGAGCATATTGAAGGAGACACCGTCTGCAAGGAGAACAAGAAATACGAAGTACAAAAGAGATTCAACAATTTCTCTCAACTCCCCGGTGAAAACTTGAGGCAAACTTATGAACGTTACTGTGAAATTATCAATCTATGTATTTCACTTGGCATGAAGTTTACCAACAAAGATTTGAATGTAAATTTTCTACAAGATTTTGGATCAAGATACCTACATAAATCTAGCGCTCTTGAAGACGCTGGAACTTTAGATGTTTGGACTTTAAGGAACCTATATGCAAATCTCAAAGTTTACGAACTCAAACTCCAACGAATCAGCGAAACTGAAGGAAAGTCAAAATCTATGGCTATGATGGCGCACAGAGAAGCTGCGCCTACACCTGCGCCTACTCCTGTGCCTGTACAAGATGAGAAAAGCTCCGATCCCAAAATTTCTACTTCTGAGCTATTAGACTTGGATGATGAAGACTTCGCTTTATTTGTGAAGAAATTTCAAAAATTCAGAAAATTCTCAAGACCCGGCTCAACCAACAAATTTCAAGGATCTACCAGCAAAGCTCCTCAAAAGTTTTCAAGGAGCAGTGATTCAAAAAGGAAAGAAGATCTTGTTTGTTTTAATTGCAGGAAACCCGGACATTTTGCATCAAGCTGCCCGATCCCCAAATTTGAATATATGCAGAAGAAGAGCAGCCATACTCCCAAATTCACTCCCAAGTTCACTCGTCACAAGGGAATGGTTGCTGAAGAAGAAGCACCAGCAAATGAGCACAACACTTGGATTGAAACAGACTCCGATGAGAGCGATGAAGATTCTGATGATGGACTCGTTTGTTTGATAGCAAATGATGATGAAGTTAATGCTTATGATTCTGATGATGACTTCTCCAAGGATGTTCCCGATATGAATGCCTTGAATAAACCTATCAAGAAATCTGCAGGTTTTCAAGAAGTGAAAAAGAAGAAATGACCAACCATCAGCGAGCTCGTTGAACAAGGATTTCTCACTCCGGTTCAAAACGATGGTGGATTGCTATTCTCACGATGTGATCTTGGAGCAAGGAACAAATTGAGAAAAGGAGCATACATTAGACCACAGGTTGAACCAACTGCTCCAATCTCAAAAATTAATGATGATGAAGTGATTGCTGAACAAGAAAAATTGTTCAAAAAGGCTGAAAAGGTAATTACTAGATTTGATAGTATGAAGGAAGCTTTAGCACTATCATGTGATGAAATTTCCCAACTTAAGACCGAGAAATCTCTACTTAAATCTGAACTCACCCTCCTTAAGGAGCAGATAAAGAGCATGACTCCTCTTACTGTTAAAAACACTTTTCTGACAGAACAGAACTCACTTCTTAAAGTTCAAAACGATGAATTGGTTGCTCAAATTACTGATCTTAAAAAGATTACAAATGAGTGGTCCAATTCTCGTGTCACTATGGAGAATATATTTGAGTACCAAAAAGTCAGTGGTGATAAAAGTGGCTTGGGATTCTCATCAACTAGTGACAACTTTAAATGTGATGTCTGTGCTGAAAGAGAGAGTGAATTTACCAACCAACAAACTTTTGAAATTCCCAAGGAAAAACATTCTAATTCAATGGGTAAAGGACAGGAAAAAGTCAAGAGACAAACATTCCATTATGTCTACCCAACGAAGCAATTTGGGAAAGCTAATGGGAAAGATATAGCTACAGATGAACCATCTCCTAGCAAAAACATTCTTGAAAATAGGCGCGCTCCTTCTCCGAGTGCTCATTATGCGCCTAAGAGCCACGCGCCCCATCGCCGTGCGCCTCCTAGCCCTATGCGCCCTCCGAGAAAAAGCGCTCCAAAATTTCAAAAGAAAGAATTTGTTAAGGCTAGTTCATTTGACCCAAAGAAGAATGCCATCCCCAAGAAATGTAAAGAGTTTGTGAAAACTCATATGATTGGTGGCTTTCATCATTGTTCCATTTGTGATTGTTCAGGACACAAGGCCGTAGAATGCCTTTTGCGATTCACTCCCAATGCCAAAGGACGTAAAAATCCTAAGGTCAAGCAAGAGTGGGTTTTCAAAAGTTGCTAACCCTAGGACCCAAAAGGAATAAAGGGGACCTGCTTAAATGTCTATATTTCAGGTTCTTTGTTTCATGGCTGGATCTTCAAAAGCTAGAAATTATGAATGGATTCTCGATAGTGGGTGTTCAAGACACATGACTGGAGATGAATCCTTATTAGAAGATGTCCATGAAGAAAGAGGTCCCTCCGTAACATTTGGCGATAATAACAAAGGTCAAGTTGTAGCATATGGAAAGCTCAAGAAAGACAAAGTGTGCATTGAAAGAGTCTCACTCGTCGAAGGGCTCAAGCACAACTTATTATCCATATCTCAATTCTACGATAAAGGATTAGAATGCCATTTCACTTCAACACAATGTCTTATCAAGAATGGCAAAACTGGAGCTATCTTACTCACGGGATATCGTAAGACAAATATTTATATTATTGATTTCCATAGTATGAACTCTAGCACTAATCTTTGTTTTGTAGCAAAAAGTGTGAACGAAAATAGTTGGCTGTGGCACAAGCGCTTAAGTCACTTGAACTTCAAGTATCTATCTAAACTCAGCAGGAACAATCTTGTCAAAGGACTTCCCAAGGTTGCTGATCATAATGACAAAAAGTGCGCCGCATGTCAACTTGGCAAACAACCGAAGCAGTCATTTTCAAGCAAGTCTAATCCTTCAACTACAAGATGTTTGCAACTGCTTCACATTGATCTATTTGGACCAGTTTCCACCGCAAGTATTAGAAAAAACAAGTATACTCTAGTTGTGGTGGATGATTATTCAAGATATACATGGGTGGAGATGATGATTACAAAAGATGATTGTTATGATATTCTCACTACCTTATTTCGACTGCTCCAAACCCAAAAAGAAGATGACATCGTTAGTGTTAGATCCGACAATGGAACAGAATTCAAAAACAACGGTGTTGCTCGATATTGTGAAGATCATGGGATAGATCACAACTTTTCAACCGCCGGAGTCCCTCAACAAAATGGCATTGTTGAACGAAAGAATAGAACGTTGATTGAAGCGGGAAAGACGATGATAGCTGAAGCTAAATTGCCTAAGTACTTTTGGGAAGAAGCTATCAACACTGCATGTTTTACTCAAAATCGTTCCCTCATCAACAAACTTCACAACAAGACTCCGTATGAACTTTGGCGTGGTAGAACTCCCAACATTGCATTCTTCAAGATCTTTGGTTGCAAATGTTATATCCTCTACAACGGAAACGAACATAGAGGTAAATTCGATGCCAAAGCCGACGAAGGTATTTTTGTTGGGTATGCCAAACACTCTAAAGCTTTTCGAGTTTTTAATAGAACTACATTAGTGATAGTTGAATCTGTACATGTTACTTTTGATGAAAATTCTCTCCTTGAGCCACATTTGGCTCCAAATGTTACTGATGATTCTGTTGAGCTAAATGATACAGGTGCTCCTATTTATGTTGCGCCCACTCAAAATCAGAATTTATCAACTCAAGGAAATCCATCTACATCAAATGCGCCTAATTCAATGTATAATGCGCCTGGTGAATCATCTATTGCGACTCACTCAAATGATGCGCCTCATGATTCCTCTCACGCGCCTATTTCTACTGCTGCATCTGGTGTAAACCCAAATTTCAATTCTGAGCCAGTTCAACCCCCAAATTTCAATGACTTTGAATCTGGTGAAGATGTACCAATTGAAGACCTTCAAGTTTCTACGACTCAACCTAACTTACCTCCTGAAATTCGTGAAGTTAGAGGTCACCCAATTGCTAATATCATCGGTGATCTACAAGTTGGTGTTCGTACAAGGAGAGCTACAAACTTTGATGCTTACACTGCTTTTATCTCTCAAATTGAACCGAAGAAGGCTGATGAAGCGCTCCAAGATCCTAATTGGGTTGTTGCAATGCAAGAAGAACTCAATCAATTTGAACGATGTAAGGTCTGGACTCTAGTTCCAAGACCAAATGATCATGGAGTAATTGGTACGAAATGGGTGTTCAGGAACAAGATGGATGAGAATGGAACCATCACGAGAAACAAAGCAAGATTGGTTGCACAAGGCTATAGGCAAGAAGAAGGAATTGACTACGATGAAACTTTTGCGCCCGTAGCAAGACTTGAAGCTATCAGATTATTTCTAGCTTACGCCGCTCACAAGAACTTCAAGTTATATCAAATGGACGTGAAGAGCGCGTTTCTAAATGGTGAACTTCAAGAACAAGTCTATGTTGCTCAACCACCTGGGTTTGAAGATTCACAATTTCCAAATCATGTGTACAAACTCCAGAAAGCTTTGTATGGACTCAAACAAGCACCAAGAGCATGGTATGATACTCTATCAAAGTTTGTCATCGAAAAAGGCTTCACTCGCGGTAAAATCGATACAACTCTTTTCATTACCAAGCATAATGGTCATAAATTACTTGTTCAAATTTATGTTGATGATATTATATTTGGTTCTACTAATGAATTGTTGTGCAAGCGTTTTGAGAAACTAATGAAGAGAAAGTTTGAAATGAGCATGATGGGAGAACTCACATTCTTCCTCGGGCTTCAAATCAAGCAAATGAGTGAAGGCATCTTTATCAATCAAGCCAAATACACAAAGGACTTAATCAAGAAGTTTGGACTTGAGAACGCTAAAGCATACGATACTCCAATGGCCACCGGCAACAAACTCGACAAAGATTTAAAAGGTAAACGTGTTGATCAAACGCTCTATCGAGGTATGATTGGCTCACTCCTTTACCTTACTGCTAGTAGGCCTGATATTATGTTTAGTGTTTGTGTTTGTGCTCGTTATCAATCCGACCCTAGAGAAGCACACTTAATTGCTGTGAAACGTATTATAAGATATCTCTCTGGCACTGTTAACCTTGGACTTTGGTACACCAAATATTCGAACTTTAAACTTGTAGGATATTCAGATGCGGATTATGCAGCGTGCACAATTGATAGGAAAAGCACTAGTGGCACCTGTCATTTCCTCGGATATCGACTTGTGTCATGGGCAAGTAAGAAACAAGCTTCTGTATCTGTTTCAACAACCGAAGCCGAATATATCGCTGCGGGAAGTTGTTGTTGTCAAATACTTTGGATGAAGCAGCAATTGGTGGACTATAATATCATCGAAGAAAATTGTCCCATCTACTGCGACAACACATCAACAATTGCGGTTTCTGAAAATCCTGTCATGCACTCAAAGACCAAGCACATCGACATCAAATATCACTTCCTCAAAGACCACGTGGAGAAAGGCAATATTCATTTGGAACACGTGGGAACCGACTATCAAATCGCTGACATTCTAACGAAAGCACTCGACGCGAAACGGTTCATGTTTTTGAGAGGTGAAATGGGTATGCTCGAACTCAACTAAATTCAATATAGTTTTGTCAATACTAATGATTTTATGTTTTATTGAGTTATGAGTATATTAGGTACAAATGTTAAATCAATTTTTTTTAAGTTTCAAGGAAACTATGCGCCACCTATGCGCCTTACTAACTGCGCGCCCATCACTCATTTTCTGTGCGCTCAATATCTGCGCGCCTAACATCCAATGCACTTCAAACATTTATGCGCCCTCAACCATCTTTGCGCGCCTTGATGAATAATGCGCCTAGATGAGTATGCGCCTTGTTGAAGTAATGCGCCCCTTCATGCGCGCATTAACTATTGCGGCTCAATCATTTCTGAAAATTTGATTTCAATGATTGAACGTATTAAATACACAAGTACCAGGTATGTTTATTCTGTTCATTTATTATAGGAATCTATGTCTTTTGACATTCCTTTAATTGTTCAAGGGTGCTTGTGCAATTAAATTTTTTCCCTCGTTTTACGCTTTTCGAAAATTTTATTTTCTGGGATATATTTCTTGCACCCCAAACTTACACCAAAATAGATGTTTTTGGTGTTTGTGCAAAAATTAGTCAAAATTGCTCATACACTTAAAGGGAAAGTGGAGCAGTTTTTCAAAAACCTAAATGTCACATCATGACACTTTAGGTCATTCAGCCATTAATGCCTTTCAAATCCCAAAAATCCCTCATTAATGAACGTCCTTTTTGTCATGATAAGCCGCCGTTTTTTTCAAAATCCCTCATAAATGCCATCCTTTCAACTTCCCATTTTTTTTAATTTTTGACTGTATTTTTTCTTTATCAGTGCAAATTTTGAACCTAACCTATAAATATTCATCATCACCTACACTCCCTCCTACCAACTCTCCTCTCTCAGTCTCTCGTCTCTCTCTCTCTCCCTGACTCTCACCCTCTCTCTCTCTACCTTCATCTTCTCTACTCTTCTTCTTCATTTTCTATATATATATATAAGTTTATGGGTCCTAAGAAAGCATCAACATCTACACAAGACGAAATGGTATGAATTCTCAACCTTTAATCTCTTTAATTTTCTGAATTCTTGTACCTTTTTTGTCATTTTCAGTGTTTTTCGTTTTTACAAAACCCGGATTCGTTTTTTTTCCTTGATATTGCTTGTTTCGATGATCCGTTTTCTATATCGTTTGTTGGGTTGTGTTCTATTCATGATTTCGAATCTTTTAAATCCAACATTTCAACGATCAATGCTTTCTTTGTTACAAATCTGATATTTTGGTTTCAAAACTTTTCAAATTTTTTGGTTCTTCTTTTGTTCATTGTGCTTTCATTATTATTTTATTCATGTTTTTGTTTACATATTTAGATTCCTTGTTGTCATGCGGTCATTTTGATATATTATTTGTCTATTTTGGTGAAGTTTCATGATTTTCGTGTTCTTGGTGTTCTTCGAGCATTCAAGGGTCGTTCTTCGTGTTCTTCGTCATTCTTGCATGTTTTGGTCTCTAAATTTTTTTTTATCGTGTTTTCAAAAACTTGTACTTTTTGATTTTCATTTCTTTCATTTGAATGCATGTTGTTTGTTTTTGCTAAAGTCAAAATTTTCACACGATATGCGCCTATATACTTCTTTATGCGCCCACTTTTTTATGCGCCTGAATGCTTTCTGCGCCTCTACTTGTATATGCGCTTAAATTATTCTGCGCCTAAAACCTTATGCGCCTTTAATATTTCATGCGCCTAATTCAATCATGCGCCTTGAATCTCTAATTTTATGCGCCTGATTCAAATATGCGCCTATCTATTCTTTATGCGCCTATGTTACTTTGATCATTTTATGTTTCTATGCGCCTATGTCACTTCTAACATCAATTATCTTGTTTTTCAGGACCTTGCAAATTTCAAATTAGAAGAAACTCTTGATCTATTAGAGTTATCTGGTGAAGTGATTGGAAGAGAAATAATAGAGACCCTGCGCGTCGCTGGTCTGCTCCCTTTATTCACCATGGACCAAACCTTCTATTCTGCACTCCTCGTGGATGGGTTCTTTTCCACTGCTGTTCTAGTGGAAATTGATGTAAATGGACGCACTCACTACAGGATTGAGGCTCGCGTTCAAAATATTGACGTCCACATTTCCTCGTCTGTGATTCGACACTTGCTCGGTTTTCCATCTACCGGTGAAGATCGCATTATTGGGCGTCCGATGACTTACTCTATTGATGATCAGAACAGGATGGCTGCTTCACTTCTGAATATTCCCACACTTCAAAATAATATCAAAAACACTGAAATTCGAGATGGTGGAGAACTCTTGACTCACATTGCGCACTTGGTGGGAACTTCAATTGTTTTCAAAACTGGGAACGTGAACCGATTCATGGTGGAACAATGGGAATACACAGCTGCCATCATGGCCAAGGAGAAGCTTTACTGGCCTCACATTTTGTTCAAGACGTTGCGTGAGCAGATTGATAAATTTGTGAAGAACAAGAGTGATGGAAAGACCCGATTCCGCTCACACTGCCTTCTTCTCACAAAACTTTTTCTAACTTACCCTGAGTTAGTTAAGTTTTTGAATGAGAATCTTGAGTATAAGATCAATGATGTTCCAATGTTTGGTAAAGCGAATTTGGACCTCAAAAAGCGCAGAAAGAAGCCTTCAAAGCGCGCTAAAGGAATTCAAATCAAAACTGTTGAAGGCTTAGTTGATGAAGACACAAAGTCAGACGATGCGCCAGCTCTTAAAAGCGCACCATTAATAAAGAGCGCAGTGAAAGCAAGCGCTAGACAAAGCGCTGATCCCTTGCCAGGCGCAGAGAAAAGCAAGGGAAAACGGGTGGTTGATGACCCTCCTCGTGCGCCTATCAAACGTACCAGATTTGAAACTGATGAAGAGCGTGATCTAAGGCTAGCGCAGGAAGCCAGCAGACTTGAGGCTCAAAGAAAAAGAGATGAAGATTTTCAGGCCAAACAAGCTGCTGAGTCAGAAAAGTTAGAGCGCATGAAAGGCGCTGGATTAAGCGCTGATATTGAGAAAGGGCCTTCTGTTTCCGCGCCTACCCAGCGCGCGCCTACTCAACGCGCCCCCACTCCCCGTGCGCCTCTGTTCAAATTTCAACAGACCAACGTGTCAAGGGTACAACTCCTCTCTGATTTTTTTGGCGATGATGTTTCAGACATAGAGGAACCAGTTCAGGGGGAGCAAGAGACCATCCCTCAGCGCACTCCTTCTCTAGTTGCGCCTCCTCCTCTTTCTGGACCAGAGTTTGATGTTGAAACAGTTGTTGTTGAAACTGAAGATGAATTTGAGTCTCCTACTCATTCACCTCCTCTTGCGCCTCCATCTCCTATTGCGCCCCTTCAAGATGTCGCGCCCCTTCAAGATAATGCGCCCCTATCTACCCCTGCGCCTCCTCCATCTGCTCCCGATTTGAGCGAGGTACTCTCCATTCTTCATTCTTTACAGCAGGGGCAAGCAAATTTAGAGCAAGGATAGACACATATAAAGTCTCAATTTGAGCTTCTTACTTCCTTACTCACTGATCAATCTGAAGAGATCGCTGCCATTAAGGGGGAGATGAACTCTCTCAAGGACAAACTTTCTGCTCCTTCTCCTCCTCCGGCGCAGACTCAGGTTCAACCTCATACTGATCAGGCGCAAACCACCGCTTCTGCGCCTACTTTCATACCTCAGTCTGCTGCGTCTCAATCCAACATGAACGTGCTAGTATCTAAGTTGGATGTCCTGAAAGAATTGGTCGTCACTCACTTTACTGCTGCTCACTCAAGCTCTGACAGACGCGCCGAACATATTTCCTCTGATATTATCACGGCTCAAAATGCCATTGAAGCTCACATTCAAATCTTAGAAGAAAATATTTCACAGCAGCAGCAAATCACTCAGCGCTCCATTGATGAATACCAAAACATCAATGTGAATCACTTAAGTTACATTAGAGACGGTATCACTTCCACTCACTCCAGTGTCACTGACACTCAGGGCTTAGCGAACCGTAGTCATCAGCTCGCTAAACAGATTCAGCGCTCTGTTTCTGAGATCATTGAAGGATTGAAGGAAGATGATGCGCCTCCCAACCCTTAGTTTTTTTTTTATTATGTTATTAGAACTTTTTTGTAATAGAATCAACTCTTTTGCGTTAGCGATTTTGTGCTTTCTTGTTTTAGCACCTTTTGCTTTTGTTCTATTCGAAACTTGTAATTTGTAACTCTTACACCCCAAGTTTTAATAAGAACAATGCATCACTTATTATCAAACCTTGTTCACTCAAACTCCTTGTTTGTAGAACAATGAATATTGTTTAAATTCATATGCATCATATTGAATTGTTTCATACTTTCATGCATTAAGTTTAAACTTGGTTTAAACACATTTCAAAATTAAAAATCATATATCATTTTGAATGTGTTAAACTGTTGTTTCTATGTTTCAATATGTAATTCTTTATTCTTATTGGAATAGATTAGAAATCTATATTTTGGACTAGTGTGTGCATTAACTTGAGACATTAATTACCAATTTCATTCATTTGGACATGTTTTTATCAAGTATAATGTTTGTCCTTGATATAGTAGGTAATGGCATCAATCAAATAGGGGGAGATTGTTGGGTATGCCCACACATATCTCAGTTTTAATGTAATAGGATTTATTAGATTTGATTGATCCATCACCTAAGTTTTATTTCATGGACTTTAGACCCACATGTAAGAAGTATTTATACTTCATTTTTTTAAGTTGTCCATTGTTATAGAATAGGCTTAGAAATAGGGCAAGAAGATCAAGTTTCAAGAAAAATCACTCAGTGAGTTTGAGCCGCGCGTATGCGCCTCCTGCGCCACGCGCCGCGCGCCGTCTACATTCGTGCCATGTGTTATATAGAGCGCGCGCATAAGGATTTCTTTATAAGTTGTCACGCGCTATGCGCCCCATATACCTTAGCGCACGCAGCCTCTATGCGCCTCTTGGCTCAATGCGCCTCAAAGTGTTTATTCAACACTCAGTGATTTATTAAAGACTCAAAGACTTGAAGAGAATTCAAATTACGCCAATGATCCAACGGTGGTTAAAAGATACATATGCGCCTAATCTATTGACACGTGTCCTCAACGGTCACATTTATGTTGAGTGTCAAAATGGCCATAATATACGCATGCTCCAATCAACGAGCGACAGCTCATCTTATCCACAAAGATTTCCAACGGCTAGTTTTTGAAGTTCACTATAAATACCCCATAACTTCAACATTTTGAAGTTGCTGAGTTTTGCTAAGAATTTCAAGAATTTCTCTCTCAAAGCATTTGTTGAAGATTTGAAGATTGCCTTCGTTTTTCCAGATTTCCTCAAGAACATCTTCATACCTTCATCCTTAGCCCAGATCTTCAAGCTATAACACTTTAGTTTCATTGTGATCTAAATCATAAAGATCTAAAGAGCCTTGATCCTAAATTCACACACGCACCTCTTTAAGTTTGATCATTTAGATCCATCTTTTAGAGATACACCGGTTATTGTTTTGGATTTGTTCATTCATAGAATATTAGATCTTGAGTTAGTGTAGAAGCTCAAAAGTTGTAATTTGTAACACTTTCTCATTATATAAGATCTCCATTAGAAATCCAAGACTAACCATCTTGGTAGAGGACGTAGATCTTTCATTGATCGAACCTCTCCAAATAGCTTGTGTTATTATCTTGTCATTTCTTTCAAGTTATTATTTTCACTCACTATTTGCTTGTTTACTCATTGTAGATTGATTGAACTGAATTGTGTTGTGTTGATATATCATTTGCCTTAGTTCCTTATTTCAACCACTTTGAGCCAAAATACTTAGAGTGTGTGTGCGCCCCTTTATCACACTTTGCGCCTATTTTCATTACTAAATTCCGCTGTGCATTTCACTCACTCACTTAGGCGCATTTCATAACGCTTACTTGATAAAGTGCGCATTTGCAATTGAGTTTTTTTTAAGGGTACGAAAAGAATTTTAAAACAGCTATTCACCCCCCCTCTAGCTATTTTTCATACCCTTGTTGCCCTTTGGGACCAACATCCACTATTACCCAAATTACCTCTTTTTCCACCAGATTTTGGAAGGCCTTCAATGTAATCCATGGATATGTCATCCCATCTCTATAGTGGAATCTCCAATGGTTGCAGAAGACCAGAATAAGGGACATTCTCCCCTTTGTTTTATTGGAAATTAATGCAAGCTCTCACATATTCTTGCACATCTTCCTTGAGACCAGACCAATATAAATACTATTTGATCCTTTTATAATTAGCATCTCTACCAGAATGCCCCCCATACAAACCTTCATGCATTTCTTTGATAATTTTGCTTCTCAGATCTGTCCCAGACCCAACATAGATCCTCCCTTGATTCCTCAAGACTCCCTTGATGAAGGACCATCCTTGCTCTTGATTAGCTACTGTAGACTGAGTAATATGCTCAGCAATGATAGTATTACCTTCATAACTGAGTAACACCTTATAGTAAAGACCCATTAATTTAGCAATCCTTTTTTGTTGCAGAAAGGTAGTCAATTTCTGCTCCATAAAGTAATTGTTGCTCTGCTGATCTATTTTAATAATAAAGTGCCTTCCTTGAATGTACTGCCTCCATTTGCTCACCCCTAGAATCACTGCTAGCAGTTCCTTCTTATAAGTTAAAAGTGCTTGATTCTTGGGACTGAACCCTTTACTCAGATAGGATATTGGCCTTCCCAATTGCATCAGAACAGCTCCTATACCCAAGTTGCTAGCATCTGTTTCTATTGTGAAGGGTATGTCAACATTTAGCATGACTAATACTGGGGTTGAACATAACTTCATTCAGCGCCTTAAATGCAGTCTGTGATTCCCTACCCCACTGGAAAAAGTTCTTTTTTAAGCTATTGGGTTAGTGTTTTACATATAAGTCTATATCCTTGTACAAACCTTCTGTAATAGCCAGTGAGACCCAAAAACCCCCCTCAGTTATTTCACAGTGGTGGGAATAGGCCAATCCTTCATGGCCTGAATCTTCTGTGGGTCAGCTGATACCCCTTCACCAGAGATCACATTCCCCAAGTATTATATCTTGTCTTGACCAAAACAACATTTTCTAAGTTTAGAAAACAATTTGTGTTCCCTCATCAGACTCAATACTTGTTTGAGTAGGGCCAAATGTTCCTCTATGATAGCACTGTACACCAAGATATCATCAAATATTACTAACACCCCCTTTCTAAGCAAATGTTTAAAAACCTCATTCATCAAAGCTTAGAAGGAAGCAGGGGAATTTGTTAGTCCAAATGGCATAACTCTGAACTCATAGTGACCATGGTGAGTTCTAAAAGCAGTGTTTGGATATCTTCAGGTGCTACTCTGATTTGATGATACCCAAGTCTTAAATCTAACTTGGAAAAGTCTTAGTCCCATTCAGTTCATCCAATAGCTCCTCAATCACTGGTATTGGAAATTTGTTTTTGATTGTCATCTCATTTAGTCTCCTATAATCAACACATAACCTCCATGTCCCATCCTTCTTCATAACCAACAAAATAGGTGAGGCAAATGGGCTGCTGCTGAGCTGAATTTTCCCACTAGCTAACATTTCTCTCACTTGTTTCTCAATCTCATTTTTGTGAAAATGGGGAATTCTGTAGGGCCTAAGGCTCATTGGTTCACTACCATCTTTTAGTGGTATCTTGTGATCCTGTCTTCTCAGTGGAATCCTTTTGGCTCTTGAAAGAAACCCTGATAATCTTCCAACAGTGTTTTAAGGGGTAAACCACCTTCCCATCTAGTTTGTTCACCATGCATATAGAACAAATATCCCACCAGTCCTTCTTTTGTCTTCCTTATCATTCTTCCTAACCCTTTCCCACTGATAAATTTTAAAGATCCTTCCTCCCCAGTCCCCTTTAGGGTTACCTTCTTCTTGCCAATTTGTAAGGTTATCTCAATCTTCTTATAATCTAGCGTCACAGGGCTATACTGTTTTAACCATTCCACTCCAAGTATCACATCACACCCCTTAAGGGTAGAACCCTTAAATCAGCCACAAAAGTTTGCCCTTAAATCTCCTACTGAAATTCAGTACAAATGAAGTCACTAGCAAGTCTATTACCATCTTCAACAGTCACATTAAGAGGTAATGTCTGTATTGCCAAACATCCTAGCTTCTCAGCAGTGCCAGGGTCAATGAAATTGTGGGTTGCCCCACTATCAATGAGGATGGTGATAATATTCCTCTCCACTCTTTCTTTAACCTTAATGGTGTTATTAGAAGTATACTTGGCCTTTTACAACTCATCCATGGGGTTAAAGTCAAAAAACTGATCACAACGTATTGCCCATCCCCTAGGACCAGTCCCATCAAATTTTTGGAAAGTCCATTTTTGGGGGTTTTTTATTCCATGGCCCATTCCAATTTTGAGGATGAAATTAGGGTGTTACATATAGGTATTAAACTGGTTAGTATAGGGAAATTGTTGGGGCTGTCCATGTTGTCCAGTTGAATGATTTAGAATAGTGAAGTTGGGTTGAGTAGGTTGCTGGAACTGGTTTTCTACATGAGAATGGTTGGGTTGATGTTGAAAAATTGACTGTGCTTATTAGTGAACTATTGGTGTAGATTTGCAGGTGAAGTCGAAGAAATAAAAGTAAATTGGTTATGGTAACTGGTATACCTTGGATCTATGTCTGGTGTGCCTTCTGGTGTTGATCTAGGAATGTGACCTTGTTCTTCATGGATACCTTCATTCACCAGCTTCTTCCCCGAATCAAAACGAGCATTAATCCTTTCCATCATCGCCCGAAACTCATTCATGTTGGACCTCATGTCCTACTCCAGTCCGTCAAATCATTTCTCAGTCTTCTCAAACATTTCCTCCAATTTCCTATCGACCCCATCCAATCTCCTATCCACATCCTTCAATCGTGTACCATCATCTATGGCGATAGAAGCAAGCCCGGGAAGGACCTGCTCTGATACCAGTTTCTAATAGCCCAACAATTTAATATTTGGGGAAAATAGAAATTAACAATTTGATTTAACAAACGCAAGAGCTATAATAACGAAATAAATTAACCATGCTAAAGCTTAATCAAACTACTCAGCTATGGAACTGGAAAATATGAAAGCTAAGAAAATAGAAATTGCTCAACCACACCCCATTTGCCTTGGATCCCTTCCCTATATTTGTTGGGTTTCCTCATAACATGCACAGCGGAATTAAGCATTTAAAATTTCATGAAACCCAAAGCCCATAGATCCATTCATATGATTATATCAAATACATGCATAATGAATACTAGAATACTAACCCTTGATGCCTTTGATTTTGAAACCTTGAATCTTGGTGGAGACTTGAAACTTAATCACGAACAAAAAGCTTGAACACGAACTATTGAGGTGATAAGCTTCATCCTCTATCGGTATCCACACATTCGAACGAATATCAAGGACACTTGATTTTGGTTGTGTTAGTACCCGATCTAAATTTTGAGGACTTCCTAGACGTTTAGGAGCCTCCGAGGACCTTTTAGGCAATAAAAACCTGACAGGGACTTATCCGGCAGCATTCGAGAGTTCTAGATTGACGAAATCAGTTATATGTCGAAATCTATCAGGATATTGACCTGATCCCGAGAACAAAGTGATGAGATTTCACTGAGATCTAGATAACCACGTGATCCGGCAACACTGGCCACGCGGCCAGTATGGGAGTTTGCCGCGTGGCCACTCCTTCCGACTCTTATTCCCTATAAATAGGTACCTCCAGCTCCAGAGATCGATAACCAATTCATTCTACGAGTTTCAGAGTCAAAACTGACAGGAAAACTCTTAGTTTAAGCCTTTTCGTCACCCTCGAAGTCTCTTCGAATCTTCAAGAAGCTTCAATCATAGTTCTTGTCGATCAAGGTAAGTCCTCTTACTTTTCTTATTATGTTCTTAGGCTAGATCTATTTTATGCATATTTTCATTATGTTTATGCATCCATATTCATATGTTCTTCATGTATTCTTCATGTTCTTAGTCTAGATTCATAATATATGCCATGTTTAGGGTAGCGATCTTCATGTTTTATATGTTCATTCATATGTTTCATGATGTTCTTATTATAATGCTAGATTTACGACTTATCATACATAATATGCTAGATCTAGGATTGTAATCCCTGTTTATGTGCACATGCCATAGCCAATGATGATCCTAGGGTTTCATCAAACCCTAATATGATCTAGGAACTACTTCTAACCCTAATCTTCCCCCTCTATATGCATGATCCCGCTTCATCTTTCCCCATTCTAATTCATCAATGAACTACACCAACCTGAGCTTCTCATGATGAGAAGAATGTAGGAAATCTTCGGATCTAGTCTTAAACACTAACACACACACAAACATTGATCATGATAGAAAGACCGATTTGTCGGGCAATAGGAGTGATAACTGTATATTCTTTTTCTATTGTAATTTGACCCCCGAATCTTGCATCATATCTGCCGAAAGAATCATCGAAGTCTTAACCGAAGATGCCACCCATGGTCTCGAGACAACTCTCCACCCCAACTCCGTTCTCAATGAGCAAGCAACCCACTTCACCACCATTCTCAACGAGCAAGCAATCCATGTTAACACCGCTCTCAACGAACAAGCGTCCCTCTACGAGACTATCCTCAACAAGCAAGCGGTCCACTATGAGACTATCCTCAATGAGCAAGCAACCATCTTCCGAACTGCTCTCGATGAACAAGAAGCTTTCTTTGAGACTGTTCTCCCCAAACAAACAGACCACTTTCAGAAAGTAATGTGCAAGGCTCTAAAGGGAAACGAAGAGCATCTTCGGTCTGATATCCATGGCATCTACGAGTACCTCAACCGCACTCTCCCTCATGCTCAGTTTCAACACCCGTATGCTCCTCAAATGTATAGGCCACCATACACTTTCCCTATTGGGATGCCTCCTATGGCTACTCATCAGAAAAGAATACCGGTGCCTAGATCACACTCCAAGATGGTTCGTGACAAGAAGGACGAGCGCAAGTTTGATGACTTAGGTATGCCATTAGAAAAATATTTCGAAAGTCTAGTTCAAGCCGGCAAGTTATCTCCTCTCCTTGACTTCAAACCAATCAATAGAAGACAAGACTTAGATCCCTCCAGGTACAGCAAGTATCACCAATACGTCGGACATGACACCAAGAATTGCCTCCAACCTTGGACATTAGTCTTTTATTTTACTAGCAAAGGTCCACTTTGGACCCTAGTTAGATTGTTAAATTCCGCCTTGGACTAGTCAATTCGAGTCTTTTAATAATAAAAGTGTCTTTATTTCTTTTCTCTCTAGACTTAAGACATAATCTTGCATATACATCAACTCTATGAAAATTGTATTAATCTTAATTGACAATTGATTGCTATATATTTATATGATGAATTAATCCCAAATATATTTGTTAATGAAGACTCATTAAAAGGTAAATGGACCCACAAACCATCATACATAACTTAACAAACAATTAGTCTCAAAATAACAATCGCTTTGATCAATCTATAAGTACCCCAATCTGAAATCGACCTACTTTAGAGGAATTCTTGGTACCATTTAGGGATAAACCAATGGGCCGGGACCTCACTAGGATAAACCTGATATTCTAGGACTGAACTGGAATTAAACTTAGAAAAATCCAGAAGCTCGCCAAGTCGAGTCGTACGGATGGTTTGGGCACCCTCAGCCTCTATAAATTGAACCCCATGCTGATCATTTCAGGGGGGGAGTAAACGTTTTGAGAGTTGAAACTCTGCCAGTTTGAGAGCAGAAAGTGAGTGATATATACATTTGAGTGAAAAGAGAGGAAGATAGGCATAACCATCATATGTGAAGCCTCCTTCTCCCCATCTTCTTCTTCATCTCAAACTCTTTTATCTTTGTTCATATTACTTGTTTATCTTGTGTTATTTCTTCTTGTTCTTGCAAAGTCTTGTCCATTTCAAGCACTTTACATTTCTTGCAAGTCTTGTCCATTTTCAAGCACTATATCTATATATTATACAAGTCTTGACCTTTCAAGCTATATATATTATGATTATATATGTATATGATCCAAATCATGAGGTGATTCAAGGTTCCCTTCACACCTAGTGTGTGATTATGGGGTAAAACCTAAAGATGATCATGGTTTGTTACATTTTCATGTTGATTTTGTTTTATTTGGCCATAAGAGTCATGATTGGGGGATAAAGTTCCAATATTTATCACCCCAACCATGATCTAGCCATAAATCACCAAGTATGGGACATAAAGATTTGATCTTTATTTTATATTTGTGTCCTTAAAGGTTTGATCTTGTATAATAAGTCCATTTTGGTGGTAAAGTTTCAATCTTTATCCACCAAAATGGTCATTTTGGTTTAAATGCCATGTTCATCAACTTTTCATAAATTTCTCCAATGATTGCCTTTGATCACACCCAAATCTTTGTTTTTGGGGTTCCTTTAATGATCAAAGTGCATAGGAATGAACTTTTTAAAGATTTGTTGTTAATCATAAACTGGAGATCAACATTCCAGTCCAGTTTCAGCAAGGATACTCTGTTTTGACTGAAACTGGGCTGTTTTCTAATAAACTGTAAAATACCCTGGAGAGCCTTTCCCATCCATACGACTACTTTGGCCGGGGAGGGCATTTTCCAGTTTCTTCCTTTCCTGACAAGAAAGTTTGCAAAATAAACCTTTTCTGTTAAATAATTAACTAGTTTTGTCAAAACAGTCAGTTTCTCCCATTTTGAAAACACACACACACACATGCACTTTCGTTAACTAACATTAGGGAGACTCGGTCCTATCCGAGGCGACTTGGGTGACGTGAAACTCTTCCCAAGGTGTAACCTGACCTCCGAACTAATAGAATCTCTAACCTTTTCTTTTGTTGGGTTAAATAATTAACAAAAGTGGCGACTCCGTTATTTTTTGGCATGTTAACCGCGTTTGGCCTTTCGCCCCCATAACTCATCGCGATCCTCCGCGCGGGGGCGGGATCCTTACAGTGGCGACTCTGCTGGGGAGTAAAGTGTCCACAAACTTCTTTTAGAAACTTTGGGGATGCTTTTGTGTGGGTCCAACTCCCGTCCCCCGTTTTCGTTAACTTTTGTGTTGTTTTGTGTGTGCTGTATTTCTGTTTGAATTTTTTGGAGTGAAAACTGTTCTGGATGTGCAATAAACTGGGGCTTGATGATCAGAAGATGAAAAACTGCAAAAAATAATTGCCAGCATTCTATAGCCGTACGGCTATATTGGGTAGGGAACAGAATGTTCCAAAATTTAATGATTTTGTGCAGGGCAGGAACATTCTGTGTCCCTTTGACTTCTGCTTGTCCAGGTTCCAAATTTACAGTTTTGTTTGAGCACATTACCTTCTTCTTTTCTAGCCAAAACTTGGTTTTTGAAGCTTGGTCATGCACAAACTTTTGGACATAAATTTAGGTTTTCAAAACCCCCTTGTGCATAACCCATTTTGTAAATTTTTTTTTTTTTTTTGAATTCTTTATTGTGCACAACTTGTTTTGCAAATGGTTTTCAAAAGGATCGTTTCTTGTAAAGTTTTGATTTCAAAGGATTCTTTGGTTGTGCACAATTTGTTGTACATACAAGTTTTGGCTTTGTTTGTTCATATGATTCTTGCTTGATTACTTGTGTAAATAGCTCATTCATGCTTGCTCATTTTTTTTGATTATACATTGCTCATGATGTTAAAACGAATTGAAAATCTCTATTTTAACTCAAAATGGAACATAGAATGGCTTCACACTACGCGCACTTGACCTTGCACGTTCAAAATACCCTTTAAACCCGGGATGGATGCCACGATGCAGCTTGATTGGTGCTCTTGTGCCCTTCTAGCGCGCACGGGTCCATTCCACCTCCCCTTCCGAGCCGAGTCAACCACACTCGTCCGTGACACAAAAATACCGAGACCTTGGTTGGTTTTTGGTCTAGCTCACGTTACCACGTCCCTAATACGTGTCTGAGATTAATTGTGGCCAAGCTAATGCCCGAGTCATGACTCCTTGTGAAAGCAAGTGTGACCATGGTCAACTTTGACCCGATCCTTGACTTATGCGTTAATATTGGCTATAATTAACCTAAGTCATGTATTAAGGATAGGGTGACACCGTACCGTCAAGCCCTAATGTATGGTTCATATTAATCATCCTTAAGCCCAAAGATAAGATTCGAGAACCCTCATCAAAGATGAGGTCATGCCGGAAAGCCCCTGTCCCTAAGATGAATCTTGATCTTAACCGGGGATTAATTTGATTGGAATGGCTCACGCATTGGGAACCTTGCGATGTGCTAGACCCTAGGGTCATTTCTTTTGGTCGGTGGAAGCCGCTTGCCCTATGGGACCCTCGCCTGGGACAGTCCATCCTTGGGAGTGTGCAAGACAGGTGAAAAACGAGGGGTCTATAGGCGTAGTGATGGCCTCCACTGATCTAGGAATTAGAGTAGTTGCGAAAAAGAAGAGAAATCTTTTCCAACCATTTAGGAATAAAAATGCTTTTTAAGTAAACTTGGATGAATAAATAATTACACATTGCATGACTTTGCTCCGCTTTTGCTTCTTGGCCTTGACGCATTGCATTCTTGCGTTAATGAGCGTCATTCCGTTAAGTCTTTGGACGGATCCCCGTTATCCTCCAATACTTCCATAAAGGCGTTTCGTTAAGCCTTTGGATGGATCCCCGCTATCCTTCCAAGGTTCCCGTTGTGATCCCCGTTGTGATCCCCGTTATGATCCCCGTTGTGATCCCCGTTGCGATCTCTGTTGTGATCCCATTGTGATCCCGTAGTGATCCCGTTGTGATCCATGTTGTGATCCCCGTTGTTATCTCCATTGTGATCCCGTTATGATCCCCATTGTGATCCCCATTGTGATCCCCGTTGTGATCCCGTTTGCGATACCCGATGAAACCTCTGTTAAACCCCTATGTGTTGTCCCCTACGTCCCCGTTAAACCCCTAGGCATAGTTCCCTAGGAAGTTCGTTAAGCCTTTAGATGGATCCCCGCTATCCTTCTAAGGTTCCCGTTGCGATCTCCGTTGTGATCCCCATTGTGATCCCCGTTGCGATCTCCGTTGCGATCTCCGTTGTGATCCCCGTAGTGATCCCTTTGTGATCCCCATTGTGATCCCCGTTGTGATCTCCGTTGTGATCCCGTTGTGATCCCGTTTGCGATCCCCGATGAAACTTCTGTTAAACCCCTAGGTGTTGTCCCCTAGGTCCCCGTTAAACCCCTAGGCATAGTTCCCTAGGAAGTTAGTTAAGTCTTTGGATGGATCCCCGTTATCCACCAAAGCGTCTGTTAAAGAAAAGAAACAAAAGGCGCTTAGGGTAACTCCCTCCCATTTCCTTGGGCCGTCACATGATGACCATTTCTGCGCCCCTCATGCCATGTCATTCCCGTCAGTGTCATCGCGTGACCATGACCCCTTCAAGTTTAGCTGTCATGGCACCACATGGTAATATACCTTGGTCAATCATTGGCCTCCTCAGTTTGCACCTCCATGTGATGACCATCTCAGTTGTTCCGATCGTCGTGATGGATCGAACTAGTGTGAGTACCATCTGGTCCCAAACCACTAAGGTTTTGTCCCATGTTATCCTGACTATATTCCGACAAGCCAAAGAGGCTCCTTGTCCCCGTAACCTTTAAGTTAGGTCCCTTAGGGCCGCTCTCCGTCACCCTAGGAAGCCCGTTTGGAAAGTGAGTCAATCACTTACCTCTTCCCAAAAGCCCGTTTGAATTAGGCCAACTTAAGTTATGTTTGTCTCTTCGGTAAACCCATTTGAATGTGTGAGTCTTTTACTCAAATGAAATGTGTGTGTGTCAATCCTTATAAAAAAAGAAAGAAAAAAAAGGGAAATGTGTGAGTCTTTTACTCAAATAGAAAAATGCGTGTGTCAATCCTCATTCAAAAAATTGGAAATCAAGTTTTCTTCCCAACGGAATTAGGCCGAGTACTGATGCTCCAACAAGATCATTCCCCGTAGAAAGTCATCTCTCTCCATCGAAGCTCAACATGGATGACCTCTTTCTAATACCCTCACCAAACTGGGGCTGTCCCAATGGAATTTGACCGACTACCGACGCGCCAATAGGATCACTTTCCATGAAAGGTTATCTCTCCACCAAAGTTCAACATGGTTGACTTCCTCCAAGAGCCCCCATCAAAATAAGGCTTCCCAAAAAGAAATTAGGTCAACTACCTGGCTACTCATAAATCACCGGCAACCCGATGAAATCTCACTCACCCGAAGGGCTACCCTAATCAACAAACCTAACGAAGGACAAGTACTTGAATTAATTAGACTGTAATTAATTATAAGGCATCTTTATAAAGTCGTTACATTTTAAAAGTGTTTTCTATCACGACACATTATATATAAACCCGCACGCTCGGTCTCCACTAAATTTACAAAATATCTTTCGTCTCATCCCCGTGATGTCCTAACTGACTCGGTCCTACACCTTAGGATACTCTTGGGTCCTACCTCCCGTTTCCCATAGGTCAAAAGCCCTAAATCTCCTTTAGGCAACTCGTACCAATAGAAGTTAAGCAGTGTGTAAACCCAACTAAGGTACCCTTAGCCTGTGCAATGCGCTCCTAGTCAGTCTACATGCCATACTATTTACATGATACTTACTACTCTACGTTCTACTTGCTACTGTACATATTACATAATATAAATGTTTATATAGTCATCCATAAATATATGCTATACTAATGTCTATGCTACCACTAACAAAGTGCAAAAGCCAATCCGCTAGCATCGCCTCGAGTCCTCTTCCGAGGACGCCCGCCTGGAGCACCCTCATCATCGCTAGAAGGAGGAGAACCGCCACACTCCGCCACCTTGCAAAGACTCTTCGCCAACTTCTGGTGCAAACTCCGAATCAACGAGCGTAGGCCGGCCTCACGGCGTGTCATAGCCTCATATGTCTGAGGAGTCACCTAAGCAAAAGGCAGCACGAGCATGTCAAAACAAGTCCAAACGAGAGGATGACAAAAGACAGAAGTGGGATGAATAAAGGAAATGGTAAACAACATACATGACCCGCCGGAATCTGAAACTCCAGAGCTATCTCACTCTCCTCATGCTGCACCCACTGAAGGTTATCATCACTGTCTATGTAACGACCCCAAAACATGTCCCTATTTATTTTATATTTTGGGGATTTTAATTTGAATTTATGTGTGCATTTTATGTGTTGCATCATATTTTATGACTTGCACATCTTACTTGATTAATTGTGTTATTTATTTGGTTAATAGTAATATTGGTTAAGGGAGTTAAATGATTAAGTTGAAACTTTAGGGTCCTTAGTGAAATTATAACTTTAGGGGCTTAATTTTTCAACTTGAAAGTCAAGTGACCAAAGTAGAAAAATGGGGCAAAAATCTTGTATAAACTTATGCTTATCTCCCTCTCTCTCTCTTTCTGTGTTTGCATACTTTCCCAGAACATTTCCTCGTTTCATTCCTAGGGTTTAAGAAAAAGGTAAGTTCATCCTATTTCAATTTAATTCTTTTTATTTACTACACCGTTTTAAAAACTAATTATATAAAAATGATCAGGGCGTTGAATAGGTCATTTCTACTCGAACAAAACATATTTCTGCGATACTTTTTCCCGAAATAGGTAAGTTACTAATTCCCCTTAAATGTTAAAATGGTCACATATATGTTGTATATGTTATATGTGGTGAAATTATTGTGAAAAGAATTTATTTGTGATACTTGTGATTTTGGGACAAAGGGAGTAATATGAGATTTGCAGTAATAAGTGTTTGGTTTAGTTCAAGTGTGTTCTTGGGTGTTATTTGCACTTATATGAATAGAGTGTATGCTTCAGGTATAAGAGTGTTAGTACTTTTGGGACGGTGGAACGAAGGGAGTAAAATTATCAAGTTTTGGGCCTGGCGGGTAGGTTGGGCGGCCGCCCAGAATGGGGCCGGCGACTGCACATTTATCTGAAAGAATTTGGTCGTGGGCAAGGGAATTTTGGGCGGCCGCACAGGTAGGTGTGGGCGACTGCCCAGTATGTTGAAAAAGATTTGATGTTCCATTTTAGTTGAAGTAGAATTCAATCTTGGTCTAGGTCTTAGGTGATATCCTAGAGTACCTAGAGGGTTGTTGTGGAACACTCTATTATTGGAAACGGTTCCTTTGTGAACATATGTGTTGTGGAATTTAACTAAATGGTAATTGGATATTGTTGAACATCTTTTGATGTGTTTTGGATTGGTGCATCTTTGTGATGAGTTTTGTGTGGTTCCCTACTTTGGAATCATGTCCCGTTTGTTGTTTAAGAAAGTATTTATTACTATGCTCGTGTTAAAGTCCCACTGGTACTTGTTGTGGTGTCGGGCAGTGGTAGGGATTATAATGGCACACGAGCCAAGTTTATTGTAAGGCTTCTACCATTGGTTTCCCATTTTTAACCCCCTTCCTTGGGCCACGGATTGGGTTTGGGCTAGCTCTCCTTTGTGTGAGTTTAGTCACCATTTGGGTTATGACTTTGTGTCATTTTCCCCCCGTTGTTGTTGTTGTTGTTTGGTTCATGAACCAGTTTCAGCCCTTTGGTGCTGCTCAGTTGATACCTCTCTGATGGTTATCTGTTTGATTCGAGAACCTTGGCTCAGTATCCACGAATGAGTGTTTATTTCCGCCTTATGTGTGGTATAATGGAGTGGATTTGCCTCTTATGCTATGTGCTAAATGAATGTGTATTGACATTGTTCAATTATGAGTATCATTTCAGCATGTAACGTAGTTGCATTTTAGTAGCTTACTGAGATTTATTCTCACCCCGTTCCTTTCAATGTTTTTTTCCTTAGATAAAGGAGAGCCCAGGAGATAGGTCACTTCACAAGGGAGGACGTCGAGGTGGTGATTTTGGGTAAGACATTTTGGGACATGTGTTATGTAAAGGCTACATTATGTAAATGTATAACCTTTTGGGTAGTGTACCCATGACTTTATCTTTGTATCACCTATTTTTGGAACAGGTTGGTGATTTGTAAATTTGTAAGTAAAGTGTGTAAGCCTTATGGCTAAGTACTTTGGGTTGTGAAAGTTTGTTCGTGTGAAATGAAACCAAGTTTCAAGTAAATGTGTTTTGTTATATGAAACTTTTATGAAAGGACATTTCGAAAAATTTTCCTAAAATGTTTTATGACGTCTTCCGCGCGTGTCCCGAACATGGGGCCAAGTAGGACCACGGGTCGGGGCGCGACAGTTGGTATCAGAGCTAGGTTGTAGATGGTCTAGAATGACTAAGTGACCTAGGAGGGTAGTTGTGTATAGAGTGAGTAACGTTGAGTGTCTTATGCAGGTATTTATTGAAAATGGTTGAGACTGAAGGAGATCAGGCTGGTTCTTCAGGGCAAGGGGATGCTAGAGAAGAGGCCCGAATCATGTTTCAAGGGATGTTCGAAGCAGCAATGAAAACTTTAAATGATCAGAGGCAAGGAGGAGAACAAGAACCTCCGAGATATGGGTTAGAACAGTTCCTGAAGATAAAACCAATGGGTTATGAAGGAGAACCAGAGGTAATAAAGGTCGAGAGGTGGATAGAGTCGATGGAGAAAATATTTGATGTCTTGAGATGTTCAGATGAAGAACAAGTTAGGTTTGCTACCTATAAACTGAGTGGAGCTGCTGAGCACTGGTGGAGAGCTTTGAAAACAAATTGGGATGAGAATCATGTACCCTATACTTGGGAGAATTTTCTGAAGAAGTTCAAGGAACATTTCATTCCCCGGGTAGATCAAGACAAGAAAGAAATGGAGTTTCTTACTTGGAGCAGAATACTATGTCTGTGGCTCAGTATACATCCAAATTCACTGAGTTATCCAGGTACTGTACTCACTTAGTGGCAACTGAGGAGAGGAAAGCTATGCGATTTGTAAAGGGATTGAGAACTGTGATCCGAAGTCAACTAGTATCCCACAAGTTGCAAGATTTTCAAGATGCTGTTGATAGAGCATATCAGGTGGAGCATGATATAGAAGAGCATAAGAGGAAAGTTGAATTGGCAGGTACAGGAAGGCAAGGAAGACCTCAACCATAGCGAGGTGATAATCGGGGAGGTCATGGAGCATTAGCACAATCTAGAGGGCAACCAATTATCAGAAATCAAGGTAACACCCCAGGAAATCAAGGTAGAAGAATATGTAATTACTGTCAGAAGGAAGGGCACTCTAAAGAGCGATGTTGGAAGAAGCAGGGAAAGTGTTTGAATTGTGGTCAGCTTGGCCATTTTCAAAAGGATTGTCCACGAGCAAGGATTGTACCATATAGGAGTGGAGAAGGATCATCTCAGGGTCAGAAGAGGGATGCCTCAGGGAAGCCTAAAGTATAAGGTCGTGTTTTTGCTATCAACCAAAAGCAGGCTTCAGATTCTTCTAATGTGATAGGAGGTATAATTTCTGTGTCTAGTTTGAGGGCACGTGCACTTATAGACCCTGGCTCTTCGCATTCTTATGTGTCTGTGCATTTTGCTTCTCGATTGCATGTTTCTTCTAAATCTCTACCTTATGTGTTAGAGGTGTCTACTCCTATAGGGGAGTGTTTGGTGACCAATAAGGTGTTACGTGGTTGTGATGTGCATATTTGGGAGCATGTTTTATTTGCTGATTTAGTTGTTTTGCCATTACAAGATTTTGATATTATCTTGGGAATGGATTGGTTGTGTCACGACCCGAAAACCCGTCTCTATTTTCTTGATAAATAATTATTTATTTATTTATTTATTTGATTTAAATATTTATGTGAGCATTTTATAGCTCATAATATTAATTTGTGTCTAGCATTATTTGGTTGATATTGTGTTAAGTGGGTAGTAGGGATTTTGGTTTGGGTTATTTGTTAGTAGAGTGAGGGGGCCTAAGTGTAAGTTTTTTAAATAATCTTTCTCCTACTCCCTCCCTACTCCCCTCTTCTCCCTCACCCTCTCCCTCATTCCCAGCACTCAATCTCTCTCTCTCCATAGTTGTGAAAAAGGTAAGAAATCTTTCTCTCATTCTTCCTCCATTTTGATCATCTTCCTCCCTCTATTTCTTGGTGCTCATTTTATGAAACATGTTTAGATCGTCGATAGGATCGTAGGGAGCTAAAAATATTTGAATTCCGTCATCTTTGAGAAATTCCAAGTAAGTTGCTTTTCCCCCATTATATGCAAAAATTGTTCATCCTCATTTTGTATGATAATCTATGAAGCTTTGAAGTGGTTATTTGATGATTTGTGATGGTTTAGAATTTATTTGAATTTATTGTTGTTTTTGATGATTTTTGGTGTTAAATCAAATGTTGGGATTTGATCTTAATTTTGGTTGATAAATGGTATTATTTAGGTCCCCTTTAAGTTAAATGTTGTTTGGGTACTTTGGGGATCAAGTTGGGAGTGTTGATTTGTGAGAAAATTGGTTTTGGTTCGAAAATGGTGAAACCCAGCTCTGTTTCCCGGCCAAGAACCAGACCGAGCGCCCGCCCGGGTTGGACCAGGCGCCCGCCCGCCATGCCTTTTCCAGCGGCCAGACCTTCTGGTCAAATAAGCGCGCGCCCGACCCCTCTCAAGCGCCCGCCCGCCTTGTTTCAGGAAATTCTTCCTTTTTGCTTGTTTAAACTAGATTGCTTCCCTATTTTTAATTTATCTACTCAAATTAACTTAAGTTAACATCGTGGAACACGTTATTAATTGGAATTGGTTCCTTTGTGAATAAATGTGTTATGAAATTTATTTAAGTACCGTTTGGGGAATGTTGGACATCTTTGATGTGTGGTTTGGATTGGTTTACCTTTGTGGTAATTTATTTGGAATGGTTCCCTACTTTGGAATCAGTGGTTATTTATTTAAGCTAGAGTTTATTAGTTAGATGTTATTTGGAAGTCCAGCTGGTTATTTGTGTATCGAGTCAGGCAATGGATAATGCTATAATGGCACAAGCCAAGTCCAGTATAGCATCGCCCATTGGTCCTTCTTCCTCATCCAGATTGGCCTTGGATGGGATGAGCTAGCTCCTTTTGTGTGTATTCTAGCTACACGTTTTGGAGCATGACTTTGTGGCATGGCTCCCGCCCTTTGTGGCACGTTACTTTGTTATTGGTTCCGGTACCGGGGGTTTCTCTTTAAGCTTTCATGCTAGTATGAAGATGTTGATTGTTGATTATTGAAGCTGCGCAGCGACCTTTATTTGGTTCTCTCAGTTGGGAAACCTTGGCTAATATCGTTTGTTACTTGTTTATTTCTGCTGCTATCTGTTAATTGACAAATGCTATGTGCTAAGTGATATTTATTATTGTTTATTGCTTGTTGCATCATAGCATGTCATGTAGTTGCATTAGTAACTTATTGAGATTTTTCTCACCCCCTTTTCTTTTGTCTTTGTTTTCCTTAACCCCCCCCCCCCAGGCTGTAGACACCCCGCCTTGGACCTCTCACTTCGATTGCATACAAAGTATTTTTATTTAACTCATTTTCGTTAATTTCTGTTACTTCGGTTAAGTTCCTAACTGATTCCATTAGTTTTGGACTAAACTGCATAACATAGTTAACTTTTAGGGTCATTCTGTCATTCTGTCATGTTCTGCCGCGGGCGCTTCCGGAACTGTTACCGGGCCGCGCGCGCGTCTCGCCCCAAAAGCGGGACTCGCGCGCTTCCCATTTTGGCAGTAACGGATTGCACCTTATTTCCCTCCCTTTTCTTATTTGCAACATCTCTTTCTTGATCACAAAAGACTTGTTTTCTCATCCACATTCATCCCCCCTAGTTTTATAACCTCCAATCCCATTATTCTAGCCATCTCTTTAAAACAAAATAAGTCATTTTTATTTTATTTGATTTGATTTTCTTTTATTTCTTTCATTTATTATTTTTATTTATCTTATTTGTGATTGGTCAACCCCATCTCACATGGATTGACCAATTTCCCTCCAACCTTTCCCTCTCTTTTTTACCTATAAAAACCATCATCTTCTACCTTAAAAAGGGACTCTCTTTACACTCTTTGGACCAACTTCATCTTCCCTACAAGAACTATACACAAGTTCTCTCAACACATTTCTCTAGAAACAACACCATCTTCAAGTCAAAGTCTAAGGTCCTCTTTTCTAAAGGTACTTTTATTTTTCTTCTGTTTTATTCTAGTCTTACTAGTATGCAATCCCCATCAATTGGGACATGACCAAATGACCACTTTACTACATTAAAGTTGGTTAAGGTTATCTCCCTACATTTTAATCTCTACTTTAATTTCCTATACATTTCTTAATGTAATTGTTTAGCATAACTTTATAAATAAAACAATTCTCTTTTCTTCCCATTTTTCTTTACATTATAATTGTTAGCACTGTTAATAAATTGAAGGACATTTAGCATTAGAACACCAATAGTAGCAAGACCCGCATAAGCGCGGCGGAGTGGGTGTTTAAGTACTTCCCACTCCGCCCCGAACCCTTCTCTCCAGAATCTCTGGTTTTGTACATAAATTAGGCTATTTCTAGGTTTTTCTTATGTTCCTTTAAAAACATAGGTGGCGACTCTAAACAATCTAAAATCAAGTTAGACATCCTAGGATAATTCACCGCTCTAGCCAAGTTGTGGTTTCCCGGGGTATCTACAGTGGCGACTCCGCTGGGGACGATTTAGAGGGTTAAACTTGCGTTCTTAACTTTTGGTGTTCTTATTACTGTTTTCTAGGCATTCTGGTAAAAAGGGTGGGAAGCGCGCGCCTCTGGCCTCCTTGGCCTAAAGCGCGCGCGTCCGACCCCAATTACCAGAATCGCCCGTCTTCCTTCTTGTCCTTCCATTCCATGTTTCTGTGCTAACAAATTCTGCAGGGGAAAGCATTTTTATTTAGGGTCAAGGCAATCCCTTGAACCCGCAGATTTACAGGTTGTTACCCAGATGTGGGCGCCTCTGCCCCTCTTTGTCTAACGCGCGCGCCTCCCGAGTAGGCATCCTAATGCGCGCGCTTCTGGTCATTTTCCAGATACAGAACAGTGCCCAGAACAGAGTGGTTTTGACAGTGTGTGGGCACCGGGCCTGCACAAAACAATTTTTACTTTCTGTTTATTTTTATCGGTCACACGGGTGATTCGAAAGTTGTAATTATGTGCTTATTTTTTTTTTTTATTTCTTTTGAAAAAAAAAAATGTTTTGTCACATGTTAGACCTCACACTACATGCACATATTCTTATCAACTGCTCACTATCGAGTCGCACAAGTCCAACCCCAAACCCGTCGAGGCCCGTCCTAGGAAGTTTCAAGCTCCACCCGACCTTGACTCTTCCGAAGCGGTCAACCTCAGCCCGTGGCGTAGTTCATGACTACATGCCGGGGGTGACCTTTGAGCCTCATATTCAAGCCGAGCACAAACCACATAATTCTAGTTAGGGTCTAACACTCCGTGACTCAAGTCGGTTTCCATGTGCCGAGATTTCCCTAAACTAATGTCTTCAAATCATACATGCCAACTTGTTGCAATGGACGAAATAAAACTCCGTCCCCAAAAGTGGTTATTATGGACGAAAATAAAAATCCGTCCCCGCGTGTATGCTTTACTACATTAATTTAGTTTAATCCCGACACATGTAGGATTCACAAGCGTGGTGGAATCCGATGAGTATATGGGACCACGAGAAGGTCTATATACTAGTGTGACGATTCCATTATTTTTTCTAGAAACCCCAAAAAGGACCACGCCCTTCCGACTTTTGTAAGTAAAAAAAAAGAGTCATTTTCTTTATATGGTTGAGTCTTTTTCGTGTTTGTGGGTTAAATTTATTTTACTCAAAAGGTATTTGTGGGGCCAACCTAAGATCAACCGTGTTCTTTCAATAGGTCCAATGGCTTCTAACGACAACAACAACAATGGTGGGTACTTCTCCGTGTCCAACGAAAGACTCTTCAACATAATAAGAGCCATGGGGGAACAAATGGATAGACTTTCCGAGGATGCCCGCCGAAAAGACGATTTGTGGCAAGCCCGTTTTGATCTCGAGAGGAAGATTCACAAGGAAGAGGTTTCCGAGCTCAAAGCCCGTTTGCAAGAGCTCACCAACAACAAGGCAAAGTTTAAGGGTAAAGCATGCTCAAGTGGCCCGTCCCTCAAAAGCTACAAAGGTACCGCCAACAACCGAGTTTTCACTCCTCTCCTAGGAGTAACCCAAGCCGAAGCATTTGAAACTTTGGTGGCAAGTGGAAAGGTCAAGCCTTTGGAGGGGTACAAGCCGAAGACGATACCGAAGAATCATGCACATGGTGAATGGTGCGGCTACCACAAGCATAGTGGCCATACTACCGAAGGGTGCTTCCTTCTCCGAAACATCATCCAAGATTTGTTCGACAACGGTGAATTTACTGTGGGTGAAGAGCAACCTTTAGAGAGTGCCAACATGCAAGAACTCATCAAAGAAGAATGATTTGGTTTCGAAATGGGGCTTCTACAAGAAATCATGCCACAAGGAGACTACAACGACAATGGGGACTACAACAACAATCTCCGTTTCTCTTTCTCTACCTAGTAATAGGAATTAAAAAAAAAAAAAAAAAAGAGTCAAAGTCCTCTTAAGTGTGCATTAAGTTTTCTTTGTCCAATTAATGTGAAATTTTGAGTCAAGTCTCACCATCAAATAAAAAGTCGTTCTTGTCCTCATACACTCTTCCAAGTTGTTCAATCTAATTCTTGGCAAAATGATGAAAAGATGTCTAAACGAGTTTTGGAATAAAGGCCATCACTTGAACGCCTAGGGGCTAAAGATTTTGACGAAGGCAACATCATCAACGACGAAGACAAAGCCAAGACATCAAAGGTGAAGCAACAACCATGGAGAAAAATCAAGCAATGTTTCAAAGGGGGGATTAAAAAAAAAAAAAAAATGCTCGCTAGGTTGAACTCTTCAAATCAACCTAGGCAAAAGTTAGAGCACAAAAAAAAAAAAAAAAAAAAAAAATCCCCCCAATCAAAGAAGTTCACATCAAGATCAACATCATTCCATCCACCAAAGGAGGACGAAGCTACACGACGAAGCAACAATTCCATCCCGAAGAATGGAGAATTCACAAGAACTACGGTGACCTGAGCCTCTACACTGGAGGAACGTAGGCAACCTTCGGGTCCGGTCTCATGCAAGAAAGAAGAAATGTTTAGTCCTAGCGCATTATGGTGATCGGCCTTCATCTCGAACTTGTCAAGACATCTTTGTACGATTCATTTGCCAATGAATTAATCACCAAAAAGATTAAACAATTTTCTTAGATTTGGAATCATTTCGCGTTCCTTTTCGAGTCTAGGGACTTCTATTCTTTCTGCATACTCCCAATTTCTTGCAATCAAATTGGGGCTTTCCTTCTCTTCTCTCTTAATGACTTACTTGCCTTCATGAGTCATTCAAAAAACGGTCAAATACATGAAGTCAATACTAGGGACACTTTCCTAATCAAGTCAATGTCACTCACCTTTAGTGACAAGAGGTATCCACCGCAAAATCACATGTCTTATCTCCTCAGCTAGAGTCAATGCACACTCCCTCATTAACCGAGTCAAAATGAAGACGTAAAAGAGATGCCCGCTAGATTGAAAACCCGAAAGGGCGGTCTAGGCAAAAAACAGGGTGCGTCATAAAAAAAAATGAGAGAGTGAGAGAGAGAAGGGAAAGAGAAATGGAGATCTCCGGCCTCTAAAGAAGACAACTGCACGAGCTCTACATTGGATCTCCTCAGCAAGTCAATTCCCTACCGAGTCAACTTTGGGATTGCAAAAGGCTCGACAAGATATGGCACCATCAAAGGTTGTTTTGGGTTATTGGCATCATTCTCCAGCAGTGTGCATTTTTGGGTTCATGAAAAGAAGGCCCGTGGTAGCCAAGACCGAGCCCATCATAAAAGGGCACGAGGTTGCACAAATAATCCCTAGATAGTCAATTGGCTTGGGCAACAAATAGCAACAACATGTGTCTCAGTTTTCAAAGCTTCTTCAAGTATGTGCTTCTAAAGTACGGCGAAAGGCTCCCGAGAAATGGAGTAGCTCTTGCCATGTCCTCTCATGTTTGTTCCCTCGCACGAGGATGAGTCACTCTTGCTTTGATCAACAAATGGTGACGCCCTAGGGGCTATGTGACTCAAGGACAAGAACTTCTTTTGCTTCACTTGACAATCAATACGCCCTAGAGGCTATGTTCGAGAAAGATGTGTGAGACTATCCTCAAAGTCCCTCAAAAGGGATGTCAAAAAGCCCTCTTGTCATGTGTGCCCGTGCTCGTTTCCCCAATCAAGGGTGGACCTTTCTCGCAATCAATGATGGCACTCTAGGGGCTACGGTCAAGTCTTAAAGGCTCCCTGGCAAAGAGCAATTAACTCCCCAGCAGTATCCCCAGCCAAGTCATGTGCAACATTGGAAGCTTCCTCAATTCGGCACCGAAGGTCTCAACGGGCTTCGCAATCTACAATCTTTTGGGCTACGGCATTACAATAATTCAAGCAAAGGGCAGTATTAGGGCTTCGCGACCGACAGTCTTTTGGGCAACAATACTCGAGCAAGTGCAATGTGGAGTAGTCTTATGGCTCCATGAGAACAACCAAGATTCAAGGGTCTCTCAACACTTCAAGTCAAAGGCCTCTTGGTTTTAAATGAAGACTCCGATGTTATGAATGAAGTTGATGATTTTTGTTAGAACTCACAGCGAGATTTTGAAGGAAGTCTTAGAGAAAAGGAAAAAGATTCAATATGCTAAACCCTAATCAAAACAGGGTTATAGCGGGAAATGCCACGGCCAATCCCAATGTTTCTGCAATTCAGCACCCCCTTCTCCAAGATCAAAAGCACAAGGTGCAGCTCAGATAAAGTTTGGCCACAGCACTAGTTGCATCCGAAGATCCGTCATTATTTCAACTCAAGAAGAGTCAAGCAAGCATACTCATTTGAGACTTTATCACGCCAAGACCTTATCCTCCGCGACCTCGACGGCACCGCAAGACATTACTGCATACTTTGACATAAGCCCTCAACCATTTGGGTATCGACCACAATGAGGCCATTCATCTCCCCAGTAAGAGCAAGAAGGAGATCTCTATCAAAAATTCTACCAAACGGTACATCCGCTCTCAATGCCGAGCCAATCACGAGATAATTTGGGGCTTTACAATGAAAGGTCTTCACATCCCGCCATCTACAAGCCCACGACAATTGGGGCTTTGCAATCTCTCGAAGCTTGGCATCAACGATCTCCTCTTGGGGCTTGCTCACTACAACAACAAAGGGCGATTTACGCGAATGGGCCAAGAGCTGATTTATCTTGGAGCTATGCAAGTCCCTCAAAACTTGGCATCAAAGGCATTCTAGGGGCTTTACAATCAGAAACTCCTCATATCGGCATCAAAAGCCTTTTGAAGCCCCATAATTGACAAATCTCTTGGGGCTAGACATCAATCTTCGTTGGGCACACCGGCGACAACAGAATTCAAGCGAGGCAATCCGGACTTCGACTGAACATGACTTGATCTTGGGTTGGCTTCACAAGCACACAATGGTTAAAATGGTTCACCCACGAACTAAAAAAAAATCTTTTCCTCACATGTGTGCATATTCTTTCCTTTCTAATCTAAAAAAAAAAAAAAAAAAGATTTTTCTTTTTTCTTTTTCTCCTTCTATGTGCAAAAGTATGTGCTTTACTTTGCCTTGCTCCATAGCTTCTTCCCCAGAGTTCTCCATCATCCTTGAACTACGCTGGTCTGATTCCCTTTAAGGGATACGTAGGCAGCCTTTGGCACGACCAACCCATCATCCAGAGTACCATCTCGCCAACCCATCATCAAGAGCGTTCTCTCATCAACATCCAAAGAATGGACATTCTCCATCAAAGCATCCTCCGCGGACATCAGAAATCCATCTCCATCCCGAATCAAGTGGCCATGGTAAGTGAAGGTATGAACATCATTCATTAATACTTTCCTCAAAATCACACAGCACACAAAAGAAATTTCTTCATTCTTGCAAATCTCTCTCTCATGCAAAACTGCTTTCAAATCACATTGCACCACGAGCACAATTTCTCTCTTCATTTCACACTACATGCATCTTCTTGCACTAGCACATATACCTGTAAAGCACATAACAGGTACCACCGCGAAGTCAAACAGCATCTGCAACTTGAGACACTTCATCCCCCAGCAGAAAATGGTCTAGAGTCAACCATGCCCGCATCCCCGCAAAAGTCAACTGCAACGCCAAACAGCACACGGCTTCAAAGAAGCAATTCGTCAAAGGTTCACTAACGGCCTCATCAACGGATTTCACTAACGGATTCGTCAACAAAGGTTCACTAACGGCCTCGAAGGTTCACTAACGGCCTCATCAACGGATTTCACTAACGGATTCGTCAACAAAGGTTCACTAACGGCCTCAAGGTTCACTAACGGCCTCATCAACGGATTTCACTAACGGATTCGTCAGCAAAGGTTCACTAACGGCCTCATTCGAAGGTTCACTAACGGCCTCATCAACGGATTTTACTAACGGATTCGTCAACAAAGGTTCACTAACGGCCTCAAGGTTCACTAACGGCCTCATCAACGGATTTCACTAACGGATTCGTCAGCAAAGGTTCACAAACGACCTCATTCGAAGGTTCACTAACGGCCTCATCAAACAGATTTCACTAACGGATTCGTCAACAAAGGTTCACTAACGGCCTCGAAGGTTCACTAACGGCCTTATCAACGGATTTCACTAACGGATTCGTCAAAAGGTTCACTAACGGCCTCCTCAAAGGTTCACTAACGGCCTCCTCAAAGGTTCACTAACGGCCTCATTCAAAGGTTCACTAACGGCCTCCTCAAAGGTTCACTAACGGCCTCCTCAAAGATTCACTAACGGCCTCTTCAAAGGTTCACTAACGGCCTCCTCAAAGGTTCACTAACGGCCTCTTCAAAGGTTCACTAACGGACTCAAGGTTCACTAACGGCCTCTTCAAAGGTTCACTAACGGCCTCAAGGTTCACTAACGGCCTCCTCAAAGGTTCACTAACGGCCTCATTCAAAGGTTCACTAACGGCCTCCTCATGGGTTCACTAACGTCCTCATTCAAAGGTTCACTAACGGCCTCCTCAAAGGTTCACTAACGGCCTCATTCAAGGGTTCATTAACGGCCTCACTCAACGGATTCAACCGGCAGGTTTACCAACGGATCATGCCACCCCCTCTATCAACAAAAGACGCTCACACAGGGAGCGCACCCCTATCTCTAGCAATTTCAAATTACTGCTTTCATCGAGTCTTTGCTTTCTTTTCTTTCTTTTTCTTTGTCGATGTCCTCGGCGGGTGTTTTTACTTTCGTCGACGCATTTTGCTTTGCAATCCACGTCGCCGAGGGGCTCTGTAGACACCCCGCCTTGGACCTCTCACTTCGATTGCATACAAAGTATTTTTATTTAACTCATTTTCGTTAATTTCTGTTACTTCGGTTAAGTTCCTAACTGATTCCGATAGTTTTGGACTAAACTGCATAACAGAGTTAACTTTAGGGTCATTCTGTCCTTTTCTGCCGCGGGCGCTTCCGGAACTGTTAACGGGCTGCGCGCGCGTCTCGCCCCAAAAGCGGGACTCGCGCGCTTCCCATTTTGGCAGTAACGGATTGCACCTTATTTCCCTCCCTTTTCTTATTTGCAACATCTCTTTCTTGATCACAAAAGACTTCTTTTCTCATCCACATTCATCCCCCCTAGTTTTATAACCTTCAATCCCATTATTCTAGCCATCTCTTTAAAACAAAATAATTCATTTTTATTTTATTTGATTTTCTTTTATTTCTTTCATTTATTATTTTTATTTATCTTATTTGTGATTGGTCAACCCCATCTCACATGGATTGACCAATTTCCCTCCAACCTTTCCCTCTCTTTTTTACCTATAAAAACCATCATCTTCTACCTTAAAAAGGGACTCTCTTTACACTCTTTGGACCAACTTCATCTTCCCTACAAGAACTATACACAAGTTCTCTCAACACCTTTCTCTACAAACAACACCATCTTCAAGTCAAAGTCTAAGGTCCTCTTTTCTAAAGGTACTTTTATTTTTCTTCTCTTTTCTTCTAGTCTTACTAGTATGCAATCCCCATCAATTGGGACATGACCAAATGACCACTTTACTACATTAAAGTTGGTTAAGGTTATCTCCCTACATTTTAATCTCTACTTTAATTTCCTATACATTTCTTAATGTAATTGTTTAGCATAACTTTATAAATAAAACAATTCTCTTTTCTTCCCATTTTTCTTTACATTATAATTGTTAGCACTGTTAATAAATTGAAGGACATTTAGCATTAGAACACCAATAGTAGGAAGACCCGCATAAGCGGGGCGGAGTGGGTGTTTAAGTACTTCCCACTCCGTCACCTAACCCCCGAACCCTTATCTCCCGAATCTCTGGTTTTGTACATAAATTAGGCTATTTCTAGGTTTTTCTTATTTTCCTTTAAAAACATAGGTGGCGACTCTAAACAATCTAAAATCAAGTTAGACATCCTAGGATAATTCACCGCTCTAGCCAAGTTGTGGTTTCCCGGGGTATCTACACCAGGTGGAAAGGATTAGACTCGTTGATCACGAGACAGGACGTCGCGAGGGTTGAGCTTTTGGGGCAAGTTGTTATAAATGTGTAACCTTTTGGGAATAGTTGTACCAAACTTGACGTCATTAGAATTTGTATATTTTATTATTTTGGGTGTAAGCTTATGGAGCTTACACTAGTTTATATTTTGTTGTTCAAGTTGGATTTCAAAACTTTGTGTTATCATCTTTTGGTATAAAAGGAAAATTTTTATCTTCATTATTTTAGAGTTTATTGTTTAAGTCGACGTCCAGCTCGCGCACTCCGAGCCCGCGGGGCCGGGGTCGCGACAGTTGGTATCAGAGCTGTGGTTTAGCTCTAAGTATAAGTCTAGGTGGACTAGTATGACCTAGGAGGGTAGTTGTGTTCGGAGTGAGTAACGGTTGATTTTTTATGCAGGTAATTATTCACAATGGCTAGAAGAAGAACGGGTGAAAGTTCTAGTGGGGCTCAGAATCAGAATGATCTTTGGAAGAGAACCGTGCTATGTTCCAAGGCATGTTTGAGGCGGCCATGAAGGCAATTCATGACCAAGGACCGAGAGTAGAGCAAGCACCACCACCCCGATATGGTTTGGAACAATTATTGAAACTGAAACCGGCAGAGTTCGATGGTGAGCCCGATGTGAAGAAGGCCGAACTATGGGTTGAGTCTATGGAGAAAATTTATGATGTGTTTGGGTGCACGGACGAGGATAGGGTCCAGTTTGCGGCTTATAAATTGGTTGGGGCCACCGAGCATTGGTGGAAAGGAGTTAAAGCGAGTTGGATGATACCCATACAGTGTATGCATGGGAATTGTTTGTGCGGAAGTTCAAAGAGCATTTCATTCCGGTAGTGGATCAAAACCGAAAGGAGATCGAGATTCTCAACTTGGAGCAAGGTTTGTTGTCTATAGCTCAGTACTCGGTTAAGTTCACAGAATTAGCCCGGTGTTGTGACTATCTTGTGAGGACCGAAGAACAGAAAGCTATGAGATTCATCCGGGGTTTGAAGACTTCCATCCGTATTCATCTTATAGCACAGAGGATTCAAACTTATCAGGATGCGGTGGACCGAGCCTATTTGATCGAGCAAGATATAGGGGAGCATAAGATGAAGGTCGAGGTAACTAACACGAGTAAGCAAAGAGCGCAGAGCAAGTCACAACCAAGGATTGATAACCGAGGCAACTTTGGGGGACAATCTCAGTTCCGAGAGCAACCAATCCCAAGGAACCCGGGTACTACTTTCGGGAATCAAGGGAACCAAAATAGGAGACTATGTTCATATTTCCAAAGGGGAGACACTCGGAGGACCAGTGTTGGAAGAAACAGGGGAAATGTATTAACTGTGGACAGTTGGGGCATTTTGCGAAGGATTGCCCGAGACTCAGAGGTCAACTGACTAGGGTAGGAGCTGGGCTCCACAGGGTCAGAAAAGGGATGCTACGGGAAAGGCCAAGGTCCAAGGAAAAGTGTTTGCAAAGAATCAGCATCAGGCAGATGATCCCTCAGTGATTGGAGGTATTGTTTTTATATCTAGTGTGAGCGCACGTACGTTAGTAGGTCCAGGATCATCTCATTCTTACATTTCTGTGCAATTTGCTTCTTTGTTAAATGCTGCATCTGAGTCTTTACCCTATGTGTTAGAGGTGTCAACTCCTATGGGAGAATGTTTGGTGACCGATAGAGTATTTCGTGATTGTGACGTGCTTATATGTGGTCGTGTCTTGTGTACGGACTTGGTAGTCCTTCCTATTCAGGACTTTGATGTTATTTTGGGTATGGATTGGCTGAGCAAATATCATGCTTCAGTCGACTGTCGTAGAAAGGTCGTTAATTTTTCTATCCCTGGTGTGCCTAAGTTAGTTTTGAGGCTATGCCTTTGGGTAGGAATATTCGTATTATTTCTTATGTGAAAGCTAGGAGATTGTTGCACCGTGGTTGTGAGGGATATTTGGCTAGTGTGCTTGATACTAGGAAAGAATCCCCTAGTTTGGAGAGTGTTCGGGTAGTTAGGGAGTTTTCCCTATGTTTTCTCTTCTGAATATAATATGCCTCCCGATCGTGAGATAGAATTTTGTATAGATCTTTTGCCGGGTACAGCTCCAATTTCAAAGGCACCGTATAGGTTGGCTCCCGCAGAGTTGAAGGAACTAAAGGTTCTGTTGCAAGAGTTGCTTGATCGAGGGTTTATCCGTCCTAGTGTTCCCCGTGGGGAGCACCGGTTTTGTTTGTGCGGAAGAAAGATGGTTCTTTGAGATTGTGTATCGATTACCGGAAGTTGAATCAGGTTACCATGAAGAACAAGTATCCTCTACCTCACATTGATGATTTATTTGATCAGCTTCAAGGCTCAGTTGTGTTTTCTAAACTGGATTTGAGGAGTGGGTACCATCAGTTAAAGATTCGATCGGAAGATGTTCCGAAGACTGCCTTTCGCACTCGGTATGGTCATTACGAGTTCTTGGTTATGCCGTTTGGGTTGACTAACGCGCCTGCCGTGTTTATGGATTTGATGAACCGGGTTTTCCATCCTTATCTTGACTCGTTCGTGGTGGTTTTCATCGACGGCATTCTTGTTTACTCTAAATCTCGAGAGGAGCACGAGCAGCACTTGAGGACAGTTTTATCCATTCTTACGAGGGAGCAGTTGTTTGCGAAGTTTAGTAAATGCGAATTTTGGCTCGAGAAGGTTTCATTTCTGGGCCATGTTATTTCAAAAGACGGGATTTCTGTGGATCCTTCAAAGATAGAAGCCATAGTGGATTGGAAGAGACCCGAGTCAGTGACCGAGATCAGAAGTTTTCTGGGTTTAGCCGGGTATTACAGAAGGTTTATAGAAGGGTTTTCGAGGATTGCTACTCCGATGACTCAGTTGACCCGGAAGGATGTACCGTTTGTGTGGAGTGAAAAATGTCAAAGTAGCTTTGATGAATTAAAGGAGGAATTAACTACGGCTCCTATTCTTGCGTTACCGAATGGAAATGATGATTTAGTAATTTACAGTGATGCTTCGAAAGAGGGTTTGGGTTGTGTTTTGATGCAAAATGGGAAAGTGATTGCGTATGCTTCGAGGAAGTTGAGCCCGAGTGAACAGAATTACCCTACTCATGATATGGAGTTGGCTGCGATAGTCTTTGCGTTACATAAGTGGAAGCATTACCTATATGGAGCGAAGTTTGAGATTTTTACCGATCACAAGAGTTTGAAATACCTCTTCTCTCAAAAGGAGTTGAATAACCGTCAGCGTAGGTGGATGGAGCTTTTAAAAGATTATGAGTGCACTATTTCGTACCATCCGGGCAAAGCAAACGTAGTAGCTGATGCGATCAGTCGGAAGTCTTATGTGGCATCAATGATGATTCGTGAATGGAAATTGCTAGAGGATGTTCGAGATTGGTGTCCTCGCGAATCGAGACGTGGGGCGATTTTTGCGAATATTAGGGTATCTCCGACCCTAATTCAACAAATAAAGGATACTCAGAAGGATGACCCAGAGTTGAAGAAGATTATGGATAATGCTCGGGATAGACAGTATGTGGACTTCCAGCTTGACTCTGAGGAAGTGTTGACTTACCGTAGCAGATTGTGTGTGCCGGATATCGGTGGGATTAGACAGCGAGTTCTTGATGAGGGTCACAAATCCAGGTATACCATTCATCCCGGGAGTACGAAGATGTATCAGTATTTGAAACAGCAATTTTGGTGGATTAACATGAAGAGGGAAATCGCAGATTATGTATCGAAGTGTTTGACCTGTCAACAAGTTAAAGCAGAGCATCAGAGACCCGCAGGTCTACTTCAGCCTCTTGAGATACCCGAGTGGAAGTGGGAACACATTACGATGGATTTTGTAACCGGACTACCCAGGACTCGAAGGAGGTTCAATGCAGTTTGGGTGATCGTGGACAGACTGACTAAATCTTCTCATTTCTTACCCGTTGACATTTCCTATTCGATGGAGAAACTTGCGAATTTGTATATTCATGAGATTGTCAGATTGCATGGTGTTCCAGTTAGTATTGTGTCAGACAGAGATCCCAGGTTTACATCCCGATTTTGGTAAGCGTTACAGAAGGCTTTGGGTACCGATTTGAGGTTCAGCACAGCATTTCATCCTTAGACTGACGGTCAGTCGGAAAGAACTATCCAGATTCTCGAGGATATGCTACGGGCTTGCACATTTGACTTTCCAGATTCGTGGGATACCCATCTACGCTTGCGGAGTTCGCCTACAATAATAGTTATTAGTCGAGTATTCAGATGGCACCGTATGAGGCTTTGTATGGGAGGAAATGCCGGTCACCTATTTGTTGGGACGAGGTTGGGGAAGCAAAACTTTGGGGTGTTGACATGGTTCAGGACTCGGTGGAAAAGGTTAAGATTATTCGGGATCGATTGAAGACGGCCCAGAGTCGACAGAAGAGCTACGCCGATCATCGAAGACGAGATATTAGTTTTCAGACCGGGGACTTCGTGTTCTTAAAGGTATCTCCGAAAGTGGGCATCCGAAGGTTCGGGAAGAAGGGTAAATTGGCTCCGAGGTTTGTTGGACCGTTTGAGATTTTGGGGAAAGTGGGACTTCTAGCATATCGTCTTGCGTTACCATCTTCTTTGGACCGGTTACATAATGTTTTCCACGTTTCGATGCTTCGGAAGTATGTTCATGATCCATCTCACGTGTTACGAGAGTACCGGAAGATATAGAGCCTGACATGACTTACGAGGAACGACCGGTTCAGATTTTAGATGCCAAAGTCCAAGAGTTGAGGAACAAAAGCATTCCGTTGGTTAGAGTTCTTTGGAGGAATCATAATGTTGAAGAATCGACGTGGGAGCTTCGAGAGGAGATAGAGCGTAAATATCCGTGGCTTTTTAATTCGGGTAAGTCTCGTTAAAATTCGGGTCGAATTTTCTTTAAGGGGGAGTGAATGTCACGACCCGAAAAACCGTCTCTATTTTATTGATAAATAATTATTTATTTATTTATTTATTTGATTTAAATATTTATGTGCGCATTTTATAGCTCATAATATTAATTTGTGTCTAGCATTATTTGGTTGATATTGTGTTAAGTGGGTAGTTGGGATTTTGGTTTGGGTTATTTGTTAGTAGAGTGAGGGGGCCTAAGTGTAAGTTTTTTAAATAATCTTTCTCCTACTCCCACCCTACTCCCCTCTTCTCCCTCACCCTCTCCCCCATTCCCAGCACTCAATCTCTCTCTCTCTCCATAGTTGTGAAAAAGGTAAGAAATCTTTCTCTCATTCTTCCTCCATTTTGATCATCTTCCTCCCTCTATTTCTTGGTGCTCATTTTATGAAACATGTTTAGATCGTCGATAGGATCGTAGGGAGCTAAAATATTTGAATTCCGTCATCTTTGAGAAATTCCAAGTAAGTTGCTTTTCCCCATTATATGCTAAAATTGTTCATCCTCATTTTGTATGATAATCTATAAAGCTTTGAAGTGGTTATTTGATGATTTATGAAGGTTTAGAATTTATTTGAATATATTGTTGTTTTTGATGATTTTTGGTGTTAAATCAAATGTTGGGATTTGATATTAATTTTGGTTGATAAATGGTATTATTTAGGCCCCCTTTAAGTTAAATGTTGTTTGGGTACTTTGGGGATCAAGTTGGGAGTGTTGATTTGTGAGAAAATTGGTTTTGGTTCGAAAATGGTGAAACCCAGCTCTGTTTCCCGGCCAAGAACCAGACCGAGCGCCGCCCGGGTTGGACCAGGCGCCCGCCCGCCATGCCTTTTCCAACGGCCAGACCTTCTGGTCAAATAAGCGCGCGCGCCGACCCCTCTCAAGCGCCCGCCCGCCCTGTTTCAGGAAATTCTTCCTTTTTGCTTGTTTAAACTAGATTGCTTCCCTAGTTTTAATTTATCTACTCAAATTAACTTAAGTTAACATCGTGGAACACGTTATTAATTGGAATTGGTTCCTTTGTGAATAAATGTGTTATGAAATTTATTTAAGTACCGTTTTGGGAATGTTGGACATCTTTGATGTGTGGTTTGGATTGGTTTACCTTTGTGGTAATTTATTTGGAATGGTTCCCTACTTTGGAATCAGTGGTTATTTATTTAAGCTAGAGTTTATTACTTAGCTTTTATTTAGAAGTCCAGCTGGTTATTTGTGTATCGAGTCAGGCAATGGATAATGCTATAATGGCACAAGCCAAGTCCAGTATAGCATCGCCCATTGGTCCTTCTTCCTCATCCAGATTGGCCTTGGATGGGATGAGCTAGCTCCTTTTGTGAGTATTCTAGCTACACGTTTTGGAGGATGACTTTGTGGCATGGCTCCCGCCCTTTGTGGCACGTTACTTTGTTATTAGTTCCGGTACCGGGGGTTTCTCTTTAAGCTTTCATGCTACTATGAAGATGTTGATTGTTGATTATTGAAGCTGCGCAGCGACCTTTATTTGGTTCTTTCAGTTGGGAAACCTTGGCTAATATCCTTTGTTACTTGTTTATTTCCGCTGCTATCTGTTAATTGATAAATGCTATGTGCTAAGTGATATTTATTATTGTTTATTGCTTATTACATCATAGCATGTCATGTAGTTGCATTAGTAACTTATTGAGATTTATCTCACCCCCTTTTCTTTTGTCTTTGTTTTTCCTTAACCCCCCTCCCCAGGTGGAAAGGATTAGACTCACTGATCACGAGACAGGACGTCGCGAGGGTTGAGCTTTTGGGGCAAGTTGTTATCGGTGGGTTTACATTATATAAATGTGTAACCTTTTGGAATAGTTATCCCAAACTTGACGTCATTAGAATTTGTATATTTTATTATTTTGGGTGTAAGCTTATGGAGCTTACACTAGTTTATATTTTGTTGTTCAAGTTGGATTTCAAAACTTTGTGTTATCATCTTTTGGTATAAAAGGAAAATTTTTATCTTCATTATTTTAGAGTTTATTGTTTAAGTTGACGTCCAGCTCGCGCACTCCGGGCCCGTGGGGCCGGGGTCGCGACAGGTTGGGTAAATACCATACTTCGTGTCGCGCCCCAGACCCGTGGTCCTACTTGGCCCCACGCTCGGGACACGAGTGGAAGACGTTATAAAACACTTTTTGAAAATTTTTCGAAATGTACTTTTATAAAGTTTAACAAAATCACACTTGAATTTCAAAGACTTCATCTAACTTTTAACAAACTTTACAACCAACTTTCACAACGAAAGTACTCAGCCCGAAGGCTTACAAACTTTGAAACAAATGTACATACACCGACATTATCCAAAATATAGGTGTTACAAGATGATAAAGTCAAGGGAACTCTACCCAAAAGGTTATACATCTAAGTAATGTAACCTTAACAAAACAGGTCCCAACTCTTACCACTCCAACGTCCTCCCGTGCCAAGTGTCCTATCCCCTGGACCCGCCTTTATCTAAAACAGTAAACAAATAAAGGGTGAGAATAAATCTCAGTAAGCTACTAAAATGCAACTACGTTACATGCTGATATGATAATCATAAAGAAACAATATCAACAAATAATCATTTAGCATATAGCACATAACATGAGAGGCTCCCTATCGCCAACCGTCCCATACCGGTTGGAAATAACGACCAACTCATCTACAACACATAGTGTAGGAGTAAACACTCCTACGAGAATACCAAGCCAAGGTTTACCAAAATAACATAACCATCTGAGAATACCATCTGAGAAAACCAACTGAGAAAACCATCTGAGCAGCATAAATAGCTGAAGCCGGGATCCCGAAAACCAAACCATAACTAATAGAACCAAAGTAACCAGAGAGGGAAATATGACACAAAGTCATAACCCAAATGCTCACCAAAGGAAGCAATTAATCCCATCCAAGGCCAATCTGGACTGGGGAAACAGAGAAGGGACAGTGGACACCTTATAGTGAACTTGGCTTGTGTGCCACTATAATTCTCCCACCGCCTGACACAGAAGGTACCAATGGAAAACCTTATAGTGAACTTACTTGTACCACTATAATTCTCCCATTGCCTGACTCCACAACAAGACCAGCTGGACTTTTCACAAGAAGCACAATAATGAATACTTGCTAAACAACAACAACCGGGGCAATGATTCTAAAATAATGAACCAAACCAAACACATCAAAGATGCACATAAAGAATCACTCACAAAGAGTTTACAACAACATGATTCAAGGTCACAATACATTCTTGCACACTATTGAGCACCCCTCTTATTAACCATGACAATATCCTAGGACACTCATATATTGGTCCTAGACAATACCCCAAGGATTAAACCAAAGTTAACATTCTATACCTTACCTCAACCAAACTATAAGACTCAGTGGAAAATGTGCGGCCGCCCAAAACAGGGTGTGCGGTCGCACGCATTCAGCTTTCTCAAGAACAAAATCTTCCAGATAAGTGTGCGGCCGCACGCCCCTTCTAGGCGGCCGCCTAACACACTCGACAGGAAAAACCCAAAATGATTTATACTCCTTTCGTTTCACCGTCCCAAAAGTACAATACTAACGTTTATAACTTTATTAAGACTACCGAATTAGTCTCAAAATAACTTTAATACTACTTTGAACCCAACCAAACCAACATACTAAATACTCCCTTTGTCCCAAAATTACAAGTATAACAAATATTACCCAAATCACAAAATAACAATTACAAATATCAGGTATAGTATATATGGCCATTTTAACATTTAAAGGGGAATTAGTAACTTACCTATTTCCGGAAAAAATATCGCTGAAATAAGTTTTGTTCGGATAGAAATGACGTACTCGACGCCCTGATCATTTTTATATAATTAGTTTTTAAAACGGGTAAGTAAATAAAAAGAATTAAATTGAAATGAGTTGAACTTACCTTTTCTTTCTTTAACCCTAGGAAACGTACGAGAGAATTGCAGAAAGAATTCACACTGAGAAAGAAGAGAGAGAAGGGAAAGTTTTTATAAAAATCTTCACCCATTTTTACAAATTGGTCACTGGACTTTCAAAGTCAACACTTAAGCCCCTTAACTTATATTTTCAACAAGGACCCTAAAGTTTCAACTTAATCCTTTAACCCCTTTAATCATTATTACTACTAACTAAGTAAATAACACAAATAATCAAGTAAGATATGCAAATCATAAAATATGATGTAACACATAAAATGCACACATAAGTCAAATAAAAATCCCCAAAATATAAAATAAATAGGGAAGGGTTTTGGGGTCGCTACAATCACTCCCCCTTAAAGAAAATTCATCCCGAATTTTAGGGTTACTTACTGAGGCCCTCAAACAACCAAGGGTACTTTCTCTCGATCTCCTCCCGAAGTTCCCAAGTTGATTCTTCCACATTATGGTTCCTCCACACAACTCGAACAAGAGGAATACTCTTATTTCTCAATTCTTGGACTTTAGAACCAATCACTTGGACTGGATGCTCCTCATAAGACATACTCGGCTCAATATCCTCGGGTACCTCAGATAAAACATGAGAAGGATCATACACATACTTCCGAAGCATAGAGATATGAAACACATTATGGATCTTATCAAGAGAATGAGGTAATGCAAGACGATAAGCCCGATCTCCCACTCTTCCAAGAATCTCAAATGGACCAATATACATCGGAGCAAGATTGCCTTTCTTTCCATATCTTCGAATACCAACCTTAGGTGAAACCTTCAAAAACACAAAGTCACCTTTTTCGAACTCAAGGTCTCGCCTTCGATGATCAGCATAGCTTTTCTGTCTACTCTGGGCAGTACTCAAACGATCCCGAATAAGTTTAACCTTCTCAACTGAATCATTAACCATCTGAACACCCCAAATCTTGGCTTCTTCCACTTCATCCCAACAGATAGGAGACCGACATTTCCTCCCATACAAGGCTTCATAAGGAGCCATCCCAATACAGGACTGAAAACTATTATTATAAGCAAACTCTGCGAGAGGGAAATGAATATCCCAAGAATCTTGAAAATCAACTGAATAAGCCCTCAACATGTCCTCAAGAATCTGAATGGTTCTTTCTGACTGACCATCTGTTTGAGGATGAAAAGTTGTACTGAACCTCAATTCTGAACCCAAAGCCTTCTGAAATGCTTGCCAAAACCGAGATGTGAATCTAGGGTCACGATCAGACACAATGCTCACAGGAAATCCATGTAACCTCACGATCTCATTAATGTACAAGGTTGCAAGCCTTTCCATAGAATAACCAATCTCAATAGGTAGAAAATGAGAAGACTTTTTCAATCTATCAACAATCACCCAAACTACATCAAACCTTCTTCGAGTACGAGGTAACCCTGTCACAAAATCCATAGTAACATGTTCCCACTTCCATTCCGGAATCTCTAACGGTTGAAGCAATCCCGCGGGCCTTTGATATTCAGCTTTAACTTGTTGACATGTTAAACACTTGGATACATAATCCGCTATTTCCCTCTTCATATTATTCCACCAAAAGTGTTGCTTCAAATTCTGATACATTTTAGTACTCCCGGGATGAATAGTATACCTCGATTTATGGCCTTCATCAAGAACTTGGCGTTTAATCTCATCAACATTAGGCACAGACAATCAACCTCTGAAAGTCAATACCCCTTCAGAACTGAGGGAGAAATTCTCAAATTTACCATCTTTGATTTTATCCATAATCTTTACCAACTCCTGGTCATCCTTCTGAGCTTCCTTTATTTGTTGAACTAAAGTTGGTAATACTCGAATGTTCGCAAAAATAGCTCCATGCTTTGATTCATAAGGACTCCAATCTCGAGCATCCTCCAACATCTTCCATTCCCGCACCATCAATGAAGCTACATAAGATTTCCGGCTAATAGCATCAGCTACCACATTCGCCTTGCCCGGATGATAAGAAATGGTGCAATCATAATCCTTCAACAGCTCCATCCATCTTCGTTGTCTATTATTCAACTCTTTCTGGGAGAAAAGATGCTTCAAACTTTAATGATCTGTGAAAATCTCAAACTTTGCTCCATAAAGATAATGTTTCCACTTGTGCAACGCAAAGACAATAGCCGCAAGCTCCATGTCATGGGTAGGATAATTCTGCTCACTCGGAGTCAACTTCCTCGAAGCATATGCAATCACCCTTCCATTTTGCATTAATACACACCCGAGGCCTTCTTTAGAAGCATCACTATATATTACCAAATCATCATTACCATTAGGTAGGGCAAGAATAGGAGCTGTAGTTAATCTCTTCTTCAACTCTTCAAAGATAACTTGACATTTTTCATCCCACACATAAGGAACATTCTTTCGAGTCAACTGAGTCAAGGGAGTTGCAATCTTAGAAAACCCCTCAATGAACCTTCTGTAGTACCCAGCTAATCCCAAGAAGCTTCGAATTTCTGTAACTGATTCTGGCCTCTTCCAATTCACAATAGCCTCAACTTTGGATGGATCAACTGATATACCTTTATTAGAAATCACGTGCCCAAGAAAAGATACTTCATCGAGCCAAAAATCACACTTACTGAATTTAGAAAACAACTGCTTCTAACAAAGAATAGATAAAACCATTCGTAAATGCTGTTCATGTTCCTCCCGGGATTTGGAATAAACCAGAATATCATCAATAAATACAACCACGAAGGTATCAAGATAAGGTTTAAAGATTCTATTCATCATATCCATAAAAACAACCGGAGCATTAGTCAACCCGAAAGGCATAACAAGGAACTCATAATGGCCATATCTACTACGGAAAGCAGTTTTAGAAATGTCTTCAGAACGGATTTTCAACTGGTGGTACCCACTCCTCAAGTCAAGTTTTGAAAAGACAACCGACCCTTGAAGTTGATCAAATAAATCATCAATATGAGGAAGCGGATATTTGTTCTTTATAGTTACCTGATTCAGCTTTCTGTAATCAATACACACAATCTCAAGGACCCATCTTTCTTTTTGACAAATAATACTGGAGCTCCCCACGGGGATACACTAGGACGAATGAATCCTCGATCAAGTAGCTCTTGTAACTGAACCTTCAACTCTTTCAACTTAGCTGGGGCCATTCTGTAAGGTGCCTCAGATATAGGAGCCGTACCTGAAAGTAAGTCAATACAGAACTCGATTTCCCGGTCAGGAGGCATAGCATACTCAGAAGAAAATACATATAAAAATTATTTAACAATAGGCACATCCTCAATATCAGGAACCCTTTTAGTAGTATCCAAAATACTAGCCAAATACCCCGCACAACCACGGTTCAACAACTTTCTAGCCTTCACATAAGAAATAATTCGAATCTCTCTACCCCAGGGAACAGTTTCAAAAGTAAATTTAGGAACATTAGGGATAGAAAATGTGACCACTTTTTTTTAGCACAATCAACAGACGCATGATATTTACCCAACCAATCCATACCCAATATAATATCAAAATCTTGTAATGGTAAGATAACTAAATCAGCAGGTAAAACATGCTCATGTATATGCACATCACAAGAATGCAACACCTCATTGGTCACCAAACACTCCCCTATAGGAGTAGACACCTCTAACACATAAGGTAGAGATTCAGAAGACAAATTCAATCGAGAAGCAAAATGCACAGACACATAAGAATGCGATGAGCCAGGGTCTATAAGTGTACGTGCCCTCAAACTAGACACAGAAATAATACCTCCTATCACATTAGAGGACTCTGAAGCCTGTTGCTGAGAAATGGCAAAGACACGACCCTGAACCTTAAGCTTTCCGGAAGAATCCCTCTTCTGGCCCTGAGAAGACCCAACTACACTTCCTGATGCCTGCATCTTAAACTTAGGGCAATCCCTCTGAAAATGACCCAACTGACCACAATTCAAACATTTGCCCTGTTTCTTCCAACATCTTTCTTTTGAATGCCCTTCTTTCTGACAATAATTACAAACTCCTCTGCTCTGACTCCCTGACGTGTTACTTTGATTTCTATTACCTGACTGTCTTTGAGAAGACCCTTTGAATTGGGAAGATCCACCCTGATTTCCTCTATTATCACCACGTTGTTGTTGTTTCCTAACTTGCTTCCCTACGCCTAACAACTCCATTTTCCTCTTATGTTCCTCAATATCATGCTCCACCTGGTAGGCTCGATCAACTGCATCCTGAAAATCTTGCAACTTATGGGATACTAACTGAGTTCTAATCACAGTTTTCAAACCTTTCACAAACCTCGTAGCCTTCCTCTCCTCAGTTGCCACTAAGTGAGTACAATACCTGGACAACTCTGAAAATTTAGCTGAATACTGAGAAACTGACATAGAACCTTGCTCCAAGCTAAGAAACTCCATTTCCTTCCTATCTTGATCTACCCGGGGAATGAAGTGTTCTTTAAACTTTCCCAAAAAATTCTCCCAAGTGTAAGGTACATGAGTCTCATCCCATTTAGTTTTCAAAGCTTTCCACCAATGCTCGGCAGCTCCATTCAACTTATAAGTAGCAAACCTGACTTGATCTTCCTCAGAACATCTCAAAGCATCAAAGATCTTTTCCATTGATTCAATCCACCTTTCAGTCTTAGATACATCAGGCTCTCCATCATACTCCATAGGCTTCATTTTCAGAAACTGTTCTAGGCCATATCTTGGTGGTACCTGTTCCCTCTCTTGCCTCTGATCATTTAAAGTTTTCATTGCTGCTTCGAACATTCCTTGAAACATAATTCGAGCCTCTTCTCTGGCATCCCCTTGCCCCGAAGAGCCAGCCAGATCTCCTTGATTCTCAACCATTTTTTTTAGTGAATACCTGCATAGAACACTCACCGTTACTCACTCTATACTCTACTACCCTCCTAGGTCATTTAGTCATTCTAGACCATATATAACCTAGATCTGATACCAACTGTCGCGCCCCAGACCCGTGGTCCTACTTGGCCCCACGCTCGGGACACGAGTGGAAGACGTTATAAAACACTTTTTGAAAATTTTTCGAAATGTACTTTTATAAAGTTTAACAAAATCACACTTGAAGTTCAAAGACTTCATCTAATTTTTAACAACCTTTACAACCAACTTTCACAACGAAAGTACTCAGCCCGAAGGCTTACAAACTTTTAAACAAATGTACATACACCGACATTATCCAAAATATAGGTGTTACAAGATAATAAAGTCAAGGGAACTCTACCCAAAAGGTTATACATCTAAGTAATGTAACCTTAACAAAACAAGTCCCAATTCTTACCACTCCAACGTCCTCCCGTGCCAAGTGTCCTATCCCCTGGACCCGCCTTAATCTAAAACAGTAAACAAATAAAGGGTGAGAATAAATCTCAGTAAGCTACTAAAATGCAACTACGTTACATGCTGATATGATAATCATAAAGAAACAATATTAACAAATAATCATATAGCATATAGCACATAACATGAGAGGCTCCCTATCGCCAACCGTCCCATACCGGTTGGAAATAACGACCAACTCATCATACAACACATAGTGTAGGAGTAAACACTCCTACGAGAATACCAAGCCAAGGTTTACCAAAATAACATAACCATCTGAGAATACCATCTAAGAAAACCAACTGAGAAAACCATCTGAGCAGCATAAATAGCTGAAGCCGGGATCCCGAAAACCAATCCATAACCAATAGAACCAAAGTAACCAGAGAGGGAAATATGACACAAAGTCATAACCCAAATGCTCACCAAAGGAAGCAATTCATCCCATCCAAGGCCAATCTGGACTGGGGAAACAGAGAAGGCACAGTGGACACCTTATAGTGAACTTGGCTTGTGTGCCACTATAATTCTCCCACCGCCTGACACAGAAGGTACCAATGGAAAACCTTATAGTAAACTTACTTGTACCACTATAATTCTCCCATTGCCTGACTCCACAACAAGACCAGCTGGACTTTTCACAAGAAGCACAGTAATGAATACTTGCTAAACAACAACAACCGGGGCAATGATTCTAAAATAATGAACCAAGCCAAACACATCAAAGATGCACATAAAGAATCACTCACAAAGAGTTTACAACAACATAATTCAAGGTCACAATACATTCTTGCACACAATTGAACACCCCTCTTATTAACCATGACAATATCCCAGGACACTCATATATTGGTCCTAGACAATACCCCAAGGATTAAACCAAAGTTAACATTCTATACCTTACCTCAACCAAACTATAAGACTCAGTGGAAAATGTGCGGCCGCCCAAAACAGGGTGTGCGGTCGCACACATTCAGCTTTCTCAAGAACAAAATCTTCCAGATAAGTGTGCGGCCACACGCCCCTTCTGGGCGGCCGCCCAACACACTCGACAGGCAAAACCCAAAATAATTTATACTCCTTTCGTTTCACCGTCCCAAAAGTACAATACAAACGTTTATAACTTTATTAAGACTACCAAATTAGTCTCAAAATAACTTTAATACTACTTTGAACCCAACCAAACCAACATACTAAATACTCCCTTTGTCCCAAAATTACAAGTATAACAAATATTACCCAAATCACAAAATAACAATTACAAATATCAGGTATAGCATATATGACCATTTTAACATTTAAAGGGGAATTAGTAACTTACCTATTTCTGGAAAAAGTATCACTGAAATAAGTTTTGTTCGGATAGAAATGACCTACTCGACGCCCTGATCATTTTTATATAATTAGTTTTTAAAACGGGTAAGTAAATAAAAAGAATTAAATCGAAATGGGTTGAACTTACCTTTTCTTTCTTTAACCCTAGGAAACGTACGAGAGAATTACAGAAAGAATTCACACACAGAAAGAAGAGAGAGAAGGGAAAGTTTTTATAAAAATCTTCACCCATTTTTACAAATTGGTCACTGGACTTTCAAAGTCAACACTTAAGTCCCTTAACTTATATTTTCAACAAGGACCCTAAAGTTTCAACTTAATCCTTTAATCCCTTTAATCATTATTACTACAAACTAAGTAAATAACACAAATAATCAAGTAAGATATGCAAATCATAAAATATGATGCAACACATAAAATGCACACATAAGTCAAATAAAAATCCCCAAAATATAAAATAAATAGGGAAGGGTTTTGGGGTCGCTACACTTCGGTTGATTGTTATAAAAAGGTGGTTACATTTTCTATTCCTGATGTACCTGAATTTACTTTTGAGGCTGCTCCTTTGAGTAAGGGAATTTGTATTATTTCTTATATGAAATCTAGAAAGTTGTTGCATCGTGGTTGTTCGGGGTATTTGGTCAGTGTTCTTGATACTACTAAAAAGTTGCCTGAAGTAGAGGATGTTCATATTGTGAAAGAGTTTCCTGATGTGTTCTCTATTGAGTATTCTATGCCTCCTGATAGGAAAATCCAGTTTTGTATTGACTTACTTCCAGTTACTACCCCGATATCCGAGTCACCTTACAGAATGGCTCCAGCTGAATTAATGGAGTTGAAAGTTCAATTGCAAGAGTTGCTTGATAGGGGTTTCATCTGACCCAGTGTATCACCGTGGGGAGCTCCGGTGTTGTTTGTAAAGAAGAAAGATGGGTCCTTGAGACTATGCATCGACTATAGAAAACTGAATCAGGTGACTTTAAAGAACAAATATCCATTGCCTCACATTGATGATTTATTTGATCAACTTCAAGGGTCAGTTGTCTTATCGAAGCTTGACTTGAGGAGTGGGTATCACCAGTTAAAGATTCACTCAGAAGACATTCCTAAGACTGCTTTTCGTAGTAGGTATGGTCATTATGAGTTTCTTGTCATGCCTTCGGGTTAACAAATGCTCCAGTTGTTTTTATGGATATGATGAATCGGGTTTTCAAGCCTTATCTTGATTCTTTTGTGGTTGTGTTTATCGATAACATCCTGGTTTATTCTAAGTCTCGGGAAGAACGTGAGCGACAATTCTTTAGATGATCATCAAATTCATGACTCAAGTATTCTCCACCTCGATCTGATCGAAGTGCCTTAATACTTTTGCCAAGTTGTTTTTCTACTTCATTTTTGAAATATTCTAAATATCTCAAATGCTTCACTTTTATGTTTCATTAGGTAAACATACCCAAATCTACTATAATCATCAGTGAAGGTTATGAAGTATTGAAATCCTCCCCTAGCATTGCTACTTAATGGTCCGCATACATCGGAATGTATCAACCCCAATAAGTCGCTTGCCCTTTCACCTAACTTGGTAAAAGGTTTCATAGTCATTTTTCCAAGAAGACACGACTCACAAGTATCATATGACTCAAAGTCACATGAACCCAAAATTCCGTCCCCATGGAGTTTTGAGATACGCTTCTCATTAATATGACCAAGACGGCAATGCCACAAATAAGTATGATTTACATCATTAGGTTTAGATTTCTTATTTATATGATAGACATTGTCATTATTTTCATTCTTGACATTTAAGACGTAAAGGCCATTCAATGAATTAGCAATACCATAAAGCACATCATTTAAATAAATAGAAAATTTCTTATTCTCAATACGAAACTTAAAACCTTCATTATCAAAACAAGAAATTGAAATAATATTTCTACTTAAATCCGGAACATAATAACAATTTTTCAAAACAAGAATTAATTCGGAAGGTAAAGTGACTTCATAAGTCCCTACGGCTAATGCAGCAACTCTTGCTCCATTCCCCACGCGTAGGTCTACTTCACCCTCTTTAAGTAGTCTCCTATTCTTTTGTCCCTGCACATTTAAACAAATGTGAGAACCACATCCGGTATCCAATACCCAAGAATCACTGGTAGAAAGGAGAATATCTATCATATAGATACCTGAAGTCGACGCAGCCTTGCTGCCCTTCTTCTTCTTCTTTTGCTCTTCCAAGAAAGCCTTGCAATTACGTTTCCAATGACCAATTTCTTGACAATGGAAACAGATTGCATCCTTTTGTGAATCGGGTTTTGCCTCAGAAGCCTTGGCAACCTTTGCCTTGCTTATCTTGGGTTTGAAAACTTTCTTACCCTTTCCTTTGGCACTAGCCTTCTTCCCATCATGAACCAAGAGCACGGGAGAACCTTTCTCCACAATATTCATCTCCGCAGTTTTAAGCATCCCATGCAACTCGGAGAGATTCTTATCCATTCCATGCATGTTATAATTCATCACAAACTGATTATAACTTTTAGGCAATGAATTAAGAATGAGATCCGTGGCTAACTCCAATGGGATTGGATAGCCAAGTTTCTCAAGGTTCTCTACATAACCTTTCATTTTTAGCATGTGAGGACTCACTTGTTTCCCTTCATTCATTTTGCAAGAAGTGAATGCAACAATGGTCTTGTACCTCTCTTCCCTAGCTTGCTCTTGAAACATGGCTCTTAACTCCACGCCTATCTCATAGGCTTCCAAATGTTCCAAACTTTGTTGGAGTTTTGAGCACATGGTAGCAAGCATGAGACAGCTTACATCTCTAGAATCATTACGATGTTTCTTGTAACTGTCTCTTTCTGCCCTAGGGGCAGTAGGTTCTGGTTCAGCAGGAAGAGGCCCATCTAGAATGTACAACTTATCTTCTTGCCTAAGAACAATTCTTAGGCTACGGATCCAATCCATAAAGTTCGTACCATTCTCTTGGAGCATATCCTTCTCAAGGATCGATCGCAACGAAATTGATTGAGTGTTAGTAGTCATTGTCTACAAATATGCAAAATTTCCAAAATTTAATAAGTACCGGTTTCATTAAAGAAATAAATAATGTATTTTCAAACAAAAATACTCCCACTAAATTATATAACCTTCATCTACATCCAATGTATAATATAATTTAATTGGGATAAGATCCAACTTTAATTTAACTTTTTGAGTCCACGGAGGCGGACCGCTCAAAACTAAATTAATTAGGTAGACAATCATGTCAATCATGTCAATCATATCCCATATGATTCTTAGATCCTTTTATGATATTCTTTGAGAAATCCAATTTCAAAAAGCATGTTTAATATCATCTTTTGCCTAGGCCCAAAACTGTTTTGACGCTTAATTAAGTCCAACCATTTTAAACGTATAGGAATCATTCAATTTAATGCACCTTGCGGAGGCAAGCCCACATTGAATTAATGAACCTCATCTTGCTCATACATGAATAAAATTAATGCACCTCGCGGAGGCGAACCCACATCAAGATCACCCATGTATAAACAAGTATTTTAATCATGGCATGGCAAAATGAACTTAAAACTTTCTTTGAAGGTTCATCACATATAGCATACAACACATTTATGAGCACATAATACAAACATGTTACGCATCAAGTTTAGCCACTAAATTAATATCCATTAATTTAAGCATAATATTTATGTGTCATTAGTTTCTCTATAATTATGAGGATGAGACTCTTTGAACTTTGGTTATCATCTTCCAAATCAAGACAACAAGAAGTGCGGCCGAAACTAAGCCGTAAGGCATCCACAATTCTGCACTAATTCAAGAAACCAAGAAAGTAGTCCATGTGGCCAAAACTAAGCAATAGATGGTCTCGATGAACGTAGGCCAATTGCATCCACAATTCCACATGGATCTCCAATCTTTGAATCAAGAACTTTGTTTCTCAATTTTAGCAATTATGAACTCTTCATAATTCTAACTTCGTTTTATTTTGAAACTTTGATTGCGATCAAGTTTGGGAAACACAATCTCGATGGACGTAGATTAGCCATCCAAACCTTAAACCAATTTTAGAATCACAAGATCAAAACAAATAGGAAAATCAAACCCCAAGATCCACACCAAAACCAACTGCCCAAACCCCGCTCCAGATCAGCAGGTCTGGCCGGTATTGTCACTGATTCGGTTGGACCCCATCAAAATTCCAGAATCTGATTCTGATTCTGACCAACTGTGCGGCCGCCCAAGAAAATCTGTGCGGTCGCCCAAAGATGTGCGGCCGCCCAATATTTTCTGTGCGGTCGCACAGTAGCATCAGACAGAATTTTTAAAGTTCGAAAATTTGTCTCAAAATTATTTTCCCCGATTATTAAAACTTTGATCAAATCAAAAATTAATAATCAAACAATTCATAATCCAACATAATTTTTAGTGAGATTCAATAGAGCGATTAAAGTTGTAAAACAATAAACCACATAAAATCATATAACACATAAACATCATATAATCCAATATTCATATCATGCTAGGCACATAAACAATTTATATACACACAACATGCTCTAGGTATTGAAATAATCAACATGAACGGGGCTCTGATACCACTGTTGGGTTTCGTAGTAACATGCGCAGCGGAAAAAAGCATTTAAAATTTTATGAAACCCAAAGCCCATAGATCCATTCATAAGATTAAATCAAATACAACAATATGAATACTAGAAAACTAACCCTTGATGACTTTGAATTTAGTCTTTGATCTTGGTAGAGAAATTGAAGCTTTAATCACGAACAAGTAAGAACACGAACTTTGAAGATGATAAGCTTCACCCTCTAGCAGTATCCACACTACGAACGAATATCAAGAACACTTGATCTTGGTTGCTAGACCAAAATTGTGAAACACGTTTTCACAATCAATATGAAATATATGGAATTATATTTGTGTATTATTTTGTTCTTCAATCTAGGATGTCTTAGAACAAAATAAAACCTCTCTCAAACTCTTTGAGATTTGCACAAAAGCATTAGCTTTGATTCTGGCCGAATTTTGCTGTTTATATACAAGTTAGACCTATTCCAAATAGGAAACTTGTGTCTAAACCCGTCAAAAATTCTTTTCCAAATCAAATTAGGAAACCAGTCCCGACATGGTGTGCGGCCGCCCAAAACCACCTGTGCGGCTGCATATCTATCTGGAAGGTTTCTGGTACTTTTGAGCCAAGCTGTGCGGCCGCCCAAACCCTTTTGTGCGGTCGCACAACTGGCCCAGATTTCCATAATTTCCAAATTCCTCCAAAGTCCTTCGACTCAATATTCCGATATAGTCCTTATTTAAGATTCGTTCTATTGTGTGTGACCCTCTAGGATTACACTAAGTTGGTAATGGGTTCAAACATGAAACCATAAGATATGATTAGGTTTTAGCAAACCGTCATACCTACCCAAATAGTATAACTAGATACAAGTTCGCATTCCTTTAGAACATGTCACAATCCCTTTATCCACGATGTCATTGAACACAAGTCATGGTCAACAAGTCAACTTGTTTTGTTCAATACTTTCTCGATTCCGAATATGTTGATAATACAAATGACATTGATCTAATCAATTCATTTGAGTCCGGCCGAACATTTTCATCAACATCATTCTACGAGAGGCCTAAGCTTTACATCTCTCCGAAGAGGGACAAATCCATTTAGCTTATTACTCTTCCCTACGTGAATCCGATTATGCCAATCATACCCTTTATAACTACCCGGTTAAAGGTAGCGTTTGAATATGTCAAACATTATGTTCATCAAGTGGAAGACTATAATAACTTCATGTCTAAGGATTCAAATGACATAACTAATATGAGATATATGTACGACATAGACCATGACATAAATCTCACACAGCGGGTCATGTCCAGTACCTTGTTCCAAACAAGTACCCATAAATCTAACATGATCATCCCATGATCATTTAGCCTTTATACTAGTGCTTAACAAGTACTAGGGACGGAGATTATTATAAGCAAACATAAACAACAATAATAATCAAAACATCTCTTTATTGATATGAAATAAATGATAGCAATTACAACGTTTATTAAACGTGCCTAGGGCACCACTACCAACATATATACACTCCCAACGGCAAGGAGGATATCATCACTTCACCACAAGAGCCGTGAAGTCCAATGGAGTCACCATACCCGCTCCCCAACCAAAGTGAAATGTATGAGTGGTGTCCCACCAGTGCTCTCTAAACGACATAACCAAGTCAGTACTCTTGGTCAACTTCCCCTGACCAGACAAGCTCTCGAAGAATAAACCCAAGTGGTAGCCCGCACCTTGCTCTGAACAGTCTTTGAAAATGTTCAGAGACTGTTATTTGTAGTACAAAATTAAGGTCACTAAGCCCTAAGTACAAAATTAATAAACCAAACCCCGTAACTTTGGGTAAATTGCAATTAAATCCATATCTTGGGTAACTCACAATCAAAACCCCATACCTTAAAATAACTTACAATCAAGTCTCTCACTTAAAATAACTTACAATCAAACCTTCTCAATTCGAAGTAATTTACATTCAAATCCTCTAATGTCAACATGCTTAAGCCCCAACTTTGGGTAATTTACAATCAAAACGATCAACATAAAAGTCACTCAAACCCCAAACATTTAGTAATTAACAATCAAACCTTCTCGTTCGAAGTAATTAACAATAAAACCTTCTCGTTCGAAGTAATTAACAATCAAACCCTTCATTCAAGGTAAATTACAGTCAAATCCCTCAAAATAATTCTGCAAACAAAACCCTCTAGGGTTAATATTAACATATTTAAAACCCCGAACTTGGGAAATTTACAATTACAACTCTTACAAATCAACAAAAATTAACTTAAACCCCAAAGTTGGGTCATTTATAATCCAAATCTTTACGATTAAAGAAAATCATTTGAACCCCAAACTATGGGTAAAATCACAACTAAGTCTCTGCATTCAAATACCAATTCACTTAAAACCCCAAATCTTGGGTAATTCACAATCAAAATCTTTACAATCAAAGTAAAATGCAATTTAAAATCACAATTCTTACAAATCAACAAGAATTAACTAAAACCCCAAACTTTGGGTAAATCACAACTAAATCCCTTACATTCAATACTAACCACTCAAACCCCAAACTTTGGGTAATTCACGATCAGAATCCTTACGTTCAACATAGGTAAATTACACTCAAACTCCTCTAACGAACGACAATCAAAACTCAAAACCCTAGACTATAGGTAATTTCACTCAAATTTCTTCAATAACATTACCCAATGCTTAAAACCTAAACAATAGGTATCCTTACATCTACAAACCACTAAACTTCACACAATTTCTACTTTGATCCCTCGAACTCGCAATTACTCACAAACGCTTTCCCTTGGGTTACAACGAATGATCACATCATACTAAAAACTAAAAGCGTTACATTAATACACGCGTATTGTGAAAACACAGCAATCTATAGGACTTGTCCTTAGTCCATTCCTTTTGGTCTGGAAGACCTTAATAAATTCCAAAAATAATCTTTGGTCCGGAAGACCTCAATAAATTCCAAAAATAATCTTTGATCCGGAAGACCTCAATAAATTACCAAAACAATCTATAATGGAAGGTCGAAAACGTCCGTAAACCGCTAAGTTATGATTGGAGGTGGGAAACGTCCGTAAACCCGAAGGCGGATTAAGGAAACCGTTGTAAAATCTTTAAATAACCAAATCAATTTATAATTGGAGGTCGGAAACGTCCGTAAACCCTAAAGATTATAATTGAAGGTCGGATGCATCCGTAAACCCTTCATGTTGAGAAAGTTATTTGGTCCGGAAGACCTCAATAAATTACCAAAACAATCTATATTGGAAGGTCGGAAACGTCTGTAAACCCCTAAGTTATGATTGGAGGTAGGAAACATCCGTAAACCCGAAGGTGGATTAAGGAAACCGTCGTAAAATCCTTAAATAACCAAATCAATTTATAATTGGAGGTCGGAAACATCCGTAAACCCTAAAGATTATAATTGAAGGTCGGATGCATCCGTAAACCCTTCATGTTGAGAAAGTTATTTGGTCTGGAAGACTCAATAAATTACCAAAACAATCTATAATGGAAGGTCGGAAACGTCCTTAAACCCCTAAGTTATGATTGGAGGTGGGAAACGTCCGTAAAACCAAAGGCGGATTAAGGAAACCGTAGTAAAATCCTTTAATGACTAAATCAATTTATAATTGGAGGTTGGAAACGTCCGTAAAACCTAAAGATTATAATTGAAGGTCGGATGCATCCGTAAACCCTTCATGTTAAGAAAGTTATTAGGCGTAACCCGTGCGAGCTCTAGACAATCGGCGTTACCGGTTACTGGATTCTACGATACTAAGGACTATACCTCTCTAAGTACCGTGGTTTGCCGAGAAATTATTCGATTACGCGCGCTCTATAGGAAGTTTGAATCCATCCCTAATTCTGTTCTTGATTCTTAAAGCTTTTTGTCGTACCGTGCGTATGCCCTTATTTCCTTTCCCCAATAGAGTCCATCTGCAATGACTTTATTGCTTACGAATGTTCGGTCTTCATACATGATAGTGTTCGTAGGATTGTTATCCTCAGCAGAAGGCTGATGTCTCGTTTCTTTTTTGGTTTCCTCCTTTTTACCTCCTTCCCCAATAGAGTCCATCTGCAACGACTTTATTGCTTACGAATGTTCAGTCTTCATAGAGGATAGTGTCCATAGGATTTTTATCCCCAGCAGTAGGCTGATGTCTCATTTCTTTTTTCCTTTTTCCCCAGTAGGGTCCACGCGACTTTATTGATTTACGCATGTTTGTCTATCTCTAGCGAAAGACAATGTCTCGTTTCTTTTTCCCCCAGTTCTCGAACTACTACCGACTTGATTCCCTTTGGATACGTAGGTAGCCTGACGAAGGTTCAGCCGCTTGACCAACCTGGTCACCTTTTACTTCTCTTCCCTCGATTTGGAACACTTGTTTCAGATCGGTTCCTTTCTTAATCGACAACCCTCCATGCCTTGCAAGAAGCGTCGCCGAGGGGCTATTGTTAGTACCCGATCTAATGTTTGAGGACTTCTTAGATGTTTAGGAGCCTCCAAGGACCTTTTAGGTAATAAAACGTGACAGGGACTTATCTGGCAGCGTTCCAGAGTTCTAGATTGACGAAATCAGTTATAGGTCGAAATCTATCAGGATATTGACCTGATCCCAAGAACAAAGTGATAAGATTTCACTGAGATCAAGATAACCACGCGATCTGGCAACACTGGCCATGCGGCCAGTGTGGGAGTTTGCCGCACGGCCACTCCTTCCGACTCCTATTCCTTATAAATAGGTGTCTCCAGCTCCAGAGATCGATAACCAATTCATTCTACGAGTTTCAGAGTCAAAACTGACGGGAAAACTCTTAGTTTAAGCCTTTTCAGCACCCTCGAAGCCTCTTCGAATCTTCAAGAAGCTTCAATCATAGTTCTTGCCGATCAAGGTAAGTCCTCTTACTTTTCTTATTATATTCTTAGGCTAGATCTATTTTATGCATGTTTTCATTATGTTCATGCATCCATATTCATATGTTCTTCATGTGTTCTTCATGTTCTTAGTCTAGATTCATAATATATGTCATGTTTAGGGTAGCGATCTTCATGTTTTACATGTTCATTCATATGTTTCATGATGTTCTTATTATAATGCTAAATTTACGACTTATCATACATAATATGCTAGATCTAGGATTGTAATCCCTATTTATGTGCACATGCCATAGCCAATGATGATCCTAGGGTTTCATCAAACCCTAATACGATCTAAGAACTATTTCTAACCCTAATCTTCCCCCTCTATATGCATGATCCCGCTTCATCTCTCCCCATTCTAATTCATCAATGAACTACACCGACCTGAGCTTCTCATGATGACAAGAATGTAGGCAATATTTGGATCTGGTCTCAAACACTAACACACACACACACATTGATCATGATAAAAGGACCGATTCTTCGGGAAATAGGAGTGATAACTGTATATTCTTCTTTTATTGTAATTTGACCCCCGAACCCTATTATTCTCATAAATGTTTTTCTCAATGTTTTAACAACAAATAAAACAACGTGGCGACTCTCAATTTTCAATCGGGCGTATTCACAGGTTGCTAGACTGAATTGTGAAACATGCTTTCACAATTATAAGAACTATATGGAATTCATGTGATGATGTTCTTGTTCTTCAATCTAGAGATCTCTTAGAACAAGAAAATAATCCTCTCAAACTCTTTGGAGGCACTCATAAAGCTATGGACTGATTAGGGAAACTAGAGGGGAGTTTTATACTTGTTTCTCCTATTCCAAATAGGTAACAAGTGACTAAACCCGCAAGAAACAGGAAAATCCCAGGACATAACCGACTAGGTCCGCCCGGGTAGCCAAGGGAGTCCGACCGGATCAGACAGTAGGTCCGACCGGGTACACTAAGGGGTCCGGCCGGATCCAAGCATGGTCCGACCGGGTCCTTTAGGTGGTCCGCCTGGACCCTCCCCTTTTCCACTTTTCTCCTCTAAAGTCCTAATATTCCTCAAAGGCCCTTCGACCCAAATTCCAATTAAGCCTTTTACGATTCGTTCTATTTGTGTGTGACCCTATAAGATTACACTAAGTTGGCAATGGGTTCAATCATAAACTTATAAGATATGATTAGGTTCTAGCAAACCGTCATACCTACCCAAATAGTGTAACTATATACAAGTTCGCATTCCTTTATAGAACATGTCACATTCCTTTTGTCCACGATGTCATTGAACACAAGTCATGGTCAATAAGTCAACTTGTATTGTTCAATACTTTCTCGATACTGAATATGTTGATAATCCAAATGACATTGATCTAATCAATTCACTTGAATTTGGCCAAACATTTCATCAACATCATTCTACGAGGGGCCCAAGCTTGACATCTCTCCGAAGAGGGACAAATCCAACTTAGCTTATTATTCTTCCATACGTGAATTTGATTATGCCTATCATACCATTTATAACTTCCTGGTTAAAGGTAGCGTTTGAATATGTCAAACATAATGTTCATCATGTGGAAGACTATAATAACTTCTTATCATTGCTACGGGTGAAAAGGTTTCATCATAGTCAATACCATAAACTTGCCTATAACCCTTCGCTACAAGTCTAGCTTTGTAAGTATGCACCTTCCCATCCATGTCAGTCTTCTTCTTAAAGACCCATTTGCATCCTATGATTTTTACACCTTCGGGTGCATCAATAGCAGAAGGCAATTCAGAATGTTGCTTCCCTGCACAAAATTGTTAATTTGCAACATTCTGGCCCTTTTACCAAACTAGCCGTACGGCTAGAGCCATGGGGTTGATATTTTTCTCAGTTTAGGCAACTTCTGATCATCATACTCCAGTTTATTGCATTTCCAGAAAATAAGCACTCAAAACAGTTCAAACAGAAACAGCAAACACACAAAAATATGCACAAAGTCAACTAACGGAAACGGGAGTTTGACCCACACAAAAGTGCCTTCAAAGCTTCTAAAGAGAAGTTTGTAAGCACTTTATCTCCCCAGCGGAGTCTCCCCTGTAAGGATCCCTCTCCACGTGGAAACGTGATGAGTTTTGGGGCGAAAAAGCCGAACACGGTTATCTCACAAAAATTAACAGAGTCGCCACTTTTGTTAATTATTTAACCCAACAAAAGAAAAGGTTAGAGATTCTATTAGTTCGGAGGTCAGGTTACGCCTTGGGAAGATTTTTACGTCACCCAATTCGCCTTGGATGAGTCCGAGTCTCCCTAATGTTGGTTAACAAAAGTGCATGTGTGTGTGTGTATTTAACGGAAAAGAGTCTGTTTTAACTTTTATTCAAAATTTAACTGAAAAGGGGGTCCTTTATAAAGAAAACAGGGATCAGAGGACAAAATGGACATTTTGCCCTCTAAGCCCAGAGTAACCGTACGGCTAGAGTATACTCTTCCTGGAATTTTACAGTTTGTCCAAGAACAGTCCAGTTCCAGGCAGAAACAGAGCATTCTGCTGAAACTGGACTAAACTGTTCTGATTTCCAGCTTATGATTAACAACAAAACTTAGAAAAGATCATTCCTATGCACTTAGATCATTAAAAGAGCCCCCAAAAACCAAGACTTGGGTGTGATCAAAGGCAATCATTGGAGAAATTTATGAAAAGTTGATGAACATGGCTTTTGAACCAAAATGACCATTTGATGACTAAAGATGGAAACTTTATCATCAATATGGCATTTTTACACATTATTAACCTTTTAGGGACCAAATTATTGCATAAAGATTCAATCTTTATGACCCAAAATGGGATTTCAAGGCTAAATCAAGAGGGGAAGTGATAAACACCAAGGTTTTATCATCCCACATGATTATCATGGCCAAATCAAAACAAAATTAACATAAAGATATGAGCTTTCACCACAAGAGTGGATCCTTAAGCCAAAGGCAACCTTGGGGCAACATTATTTGTCATAAAGATTTGATCTTTGTGACCACAAAGGGGGTTTGAAGCTAGATCAAATTTTGGATGATAAAGATTGAAACTTTATCATCCAAATGATCATCCTTGCTTCCAATGAACAACATAATCAACCAAAACATGTTCCTCTTCCATTAAAATAGATTAACAAATAAGAAATATCAACAAACCATGATCATCTTTAGGTTAGAACCACTTTTACACAAAGTGTGAAGGGCACCTTGAATCATTCATGGTTTGGACCATATGTATACATAATAGTGATATATATATAGCTTGGAATGCCAAGGCTTGTAATACATATATATATATATATATATTGCTTGATATGGACAAGACTTGCAAGAAATATAAATTGCTTGAGATGGACAAGACTTGCAAGAAATGTAAGAGATGAGCAAATAAATATGAACAAACAAGGAGATGAAATAGAGAGAAGGATGGGGGAGAAGGTGGCTTTACCTATGTTTGGTTAGGCCAATCTTCCTCTCTCTTTTCACTCTAAACACTCTTCTGGAGTGATTTTAACAGAGTAACACTAGCAATAATCATTTCTCCCCCCTAGAATGATCAGCAAGGGGTTCAATTTATAGGGGCTGATAGTGCCCAAAGTAGCCGTACGGCTCATGTTGGCGACCTTCTGGATTTTTCAATCTTTTAATTCCAGAACAGTCTATGTGTCCATATTTTGTCTTAGTGAGGTCTTGGCCTATCAGTTTATCCCTGAATGGTGCCTAGAATTCCTCTAAGTTGGTCAAATTCAGATTGGGGTACTTACAGCTGGACGGCCAAAGGGCAAATCTAACGAAACCTAATGGTCTTACGCCACGCTGGACGGCCAAAGGGCAAATCTAATGAAACCTAATGGTCTTACGTCATACCGGACGGCCAAAGGACAACTCATAACCTAATGGTCTTACGTCACACCGGACGACCAAAGGGCAAGTTTAACGAAGCCTAATGGTCTTACGTCACGCTGGACGGCCAAAGGGAAAATCTAACGAAACCTAATGGTCTTACGCCACGCTGGACGGCCAAAGGGCAAGTTTAACGAAGCCTAACGGTCTTACGTCATGCTGGACGGCCAAAGGGAAAATCTAACGAAACCTAATGGTCTTACGTCACGCTAGACGGCCAAAGGGCAAATCTAACGAAACCTAATGGTCTTACGTCACGCCGGACGGCCAAAGGGCAACTCATAACCTAATGGTCTTACGTCACACCGGATGACCAAAGGACATTCTCACAAAACCTAATGGTCTTACATCACGCCGGACTGCCAAAGGAAATTCTCACAAAACCTAAAGGTCTTACGTCACGCCGGACTGCCAAAGGACACAATCTCTTCACAAACACTCCCTCAAATGCCTGATGCCATTTGAAAGGGAAAAAACATATCAAGACACAAAATACTCTCTCAAATGCCCGATGTAATTTGAAAGGGAAAAACATATCTTAAAACAAAACACTCCCTCAAGTGGCCGACGCGACTTGAAAGGGGAAAAACACATATTTTCACAAAACACACCCTCAAGTGCCCGACGCGACTTGAAAGGGGGACAAAACACATATTTTCACAAAACACACCCTCAAGTGCCCGACGCAACTTGAAAGGGGGGAAAAAACATTCATTTCTCAAAATTATGGTGCTAAAAGGGCAAATTTTAAAAATGCTCATTCCTCAAGGAAAATCTTTTAACGAAGCATGCCAGTCAAATTTTTATTTTAACTTAACCGTGAGGTTTGTAACGCATAAAGTCCTTTGGAGCTTTGTCCATTTCTTAGGAGCGATCGGGAGTTGAGAACCCTTTTGTCGTTGATGTTGGGGTAGCCCCATGTCCTTGTAATCATCGATGTTGGGGTAGCCCCATGTCCTTGTTGGCGTCGGTGGCGGCATAGCCCCATGTTTTCGGCCGGCGTATCCCTAATGTCATCGTTTGATGGTTAGGAACCCATCCCTTTTTCATGACGCACCCTTTCTTTTGCCTAGGCCGCCCATACCTTCCACTTCAGTTGGGGAGAGATTACCATCACGCCGACGGATTTCACGGCCATCACAGGGTTGAGGTCTACTGGTACCCCTTTGCCTTTTGACGAGAGCTTGGTGGAGCGGCGGGACTATAGACAGGCTCTGATGGGAGTCGACACCGACCTGGGAGGAGGTGTCAAGGGTTATGGAGTGGAGGTCGGGAAAGTGAATCGCTTGGTGGAGGTGGCTATTGAGGCCTTTAGTAGGGGGAGTATGATTTGGATTGCTTGGTCCGGCTGTTCTTATGGTACAGCTTTTCAGAGATCTTATTTCCGAGTGGGGCTACTGTCTGCCGTACTCACTGCTAGGGGCTCTTGTGGACTTGGACCTAGTCGGTGGGATTTCTTGGGGCAGAGCTGGTTTGGCTGAGATTTACCGGGCTTTGGACCATTGCTCGAGGGCTAGCTCGTCGTCCTTTGACGGGTTCCAGTTCGCCTTTGAGGTACGCTCTTGACTACCCTTCTTTTTCACATTGTTGAGATTTTTGCTCTATCCTTTGGTCTGAAATGTCTTTTTTCATTGTATGCACAGGCTTGGGTGTACGAGATCTTCGGTGTCGCCCCTTTTCAGTTGGTGATGAGTGCTAACAAGGTTGTTCCCATCATGTCGTACTGGTGCAAGGGCAACAGGGCTCCTTCCCGCAGAAACCGGGATAGGAAGACGGTGGATGCTGCTGATCTGAGGAGGGTGTTCGCGATGTCTGAGCCTGTCTGGTCGAGCGGTCCGGGGACGGAGTTCGGGTGCCGGTAGCTCTCGGGCTTTAGCGCGGCGTGGAGACACCACGGAGGAAGATTCTGATTAGTCGGGATCCATCTTTATTTCCTACACTGTTAGCTAGTAGAGAGCAGAGGGATATGTATGTATAGAACCAATGTACAAAATGCATGTATGTATATTATGTTCTAAAATGTAAATTTATTGTGGGAGCCTACTTGTGCAAACTAGTTATTGTACAAATGTTCCTAATTTTATACAATGCATGAGCCACGGAAGGGGGCAGGTACGTCGTTGCATGGATCCGTCACGGAGTGGGAGGAAACAAATTGGATTTCTGCATGGAGCGATGTTGGCCGCATGGCCATGGTGAGGCCAAGAGCAATGTTGGCCGCCTGGCCATGGCAAGATCCGGAGCAATGTTGGCCGCATGGCCATGGCAAGGCACGGAGCAATGTTGGCCGCGTGGCCATATCTTCCAATATCACAAGTGGCCGCGTGGCCAAGTCTGTAGTCGGCTCTGCTTTTCCTTTTCCTGGCAAGAGTGGGAGTCCGTACCCTATTTAATGAACCCTTTGCAGCCACAAAAACATACCAGCAACCTTTTGAGCAGTTTTTTGAGTTCCTTTTAACCAATTTGCTTGCTCTTTGCCATGGATCAAGAGACTAGGATCACAAATCTTGAGAAAAAGGTCTTTATAACCTCTTTGGAGAAGTGGGTTGCCAAACTTCCTGGTTCTAGTCGTAGGAAACTTGATGAACGGTATGGGATAAAGTGTCTTTGGTCACTTTTGCACATGAACTCCAATACCAACCTCTTGCAAGCCTGTGGGAGATTTTGGAATGATACCCTCCATGTCTTCAACTTTTCATTCAACGAGATAACACCCACTTATGAGGACATCGCGGCATTATGTGGCTACGAAGGGAAGGGTAAAGTTGCCTTGCCCTTTGACTTCGTTTGCTTGAGGGACAAGTTGATGACCTTTGGCGTGTCCGCGGATGATTTTGATAGGTATGCTAGGGGCGGTTATGTCGACCTTTCTTGGATGCCACAACACTTTATACACATGGATGTGGCCTCTGACCGTTCCTTGGACCATCTTGCGCTATGTATGTTTGCCTCTATTCTTTTCCCTTCTGAGGTTGGATTTACTAGTGAGGGGTGTTTGGGCATGGTGAATTCGGCTCGTTTAGGTTATGACATTGTACCGGCCATTCTTGGGGAGATGCTCTGTGGGATTCCCCATCTCGCGGCTTATGGTGGGATGCCTTGTGGTAGTGATAGGCTTTTGACCATGTGGTTGCAAGAGAGGCTTCGAGTGAATAAACCGGCGGCTTCTCTGAAGGTGGCCCCATGGATGCACCGCATTAGAGGCATGGCGGAGCAGTTTGAGGGCATGACTCTCAAAGGTTGGGAAAAGTATTTGGCGGAAATGGTGATTGGCGACATTCAGTGGGTGGTGCCCCATTGGCACATTCACTCGGTGAGGGAGAAACAAGTGGGACTTCATATGATAAAAGTTCCGACCCTTTCTGGGACTACCTTTTACTATCCCTCTAGAGTGCTTCGTCAGTATGGTTTGGTGCAGACCATCCCGGAGGGTTGGGGACGAGGAGAGAAATGATTTTCCATTTGGGGTACTTCAGTTGGATGATAGTGTCTCAGTCCTTCTTTCTCAGATGTGGGGCGAGGCCGGATTTAGTCGTAGGACCTTCCTCACACGCTCTAGCAACACCTTCCTGCCACGCGAGTATTTGGACTGGTATATGGGGAGACTTGGGCATGCGGAGCAGACTCTAGAGACCCTAAGGGGCACTATTTTGGGATCCTGTGCTCCAAGTTTTTCCTTGAGGATTAAGGAGGCTGAGACTTATGAGAGGAGGATGAGTAAGAGCGTGGCTAACGGAGGCGGAGAAGAAGTGAGGGCGTCAAAGAAGAGGAAGGGTGAAGAGGCTCCAAATGGAAAGGCTAAAGGTGTTAGCGAGTTTGAAAGAAGATTTTGCGGGAATCCTAGCAAGAAGAAAGTTCGCCGTGGGCAAAGCAAGAAGAAAGAGACCGAGGGCACAAATGGCACTAAGGGGTAATCCCGAGCGTCTCTCCATGGTCGTTGCAGACACATTAGTTTAATTTAGTTTACTTTTGTTTTAGTTTCAATTTCAGAAAAGGTTATTCATTCAAAAAGTATGTCAAGCTTAGACTCATCAAATAAGTGTTAACATGCAATGACTATGGAAATAAAAGTTTTTGCTTTCAGAAAATACAACTTCTATCTTTATTGCTTAACAAGATTTGGATGTTTATTTGTTTTTTTAGACCGCACCTTTTGAAAGGCTGCCTACGTTCCCCTTTTACAAATAGGACTAAGGGGCTCAGGTCACCGTAGTTCACTCCAGTCAGACTAGAATGGTTTTAAAGAAAGGGAAGATAGAAGGGGGAATGCTCTAACTTTTGCCTACACCGCCCTTGCGGGTTTTCGATCTAGCGAGCTTTGTACCACCCTTATTTTGCATAGACCGCCCTTTGCGGGTTTTCAGTCTATCGGGCTTCTTTTTGCGTAGTAAACATTTTTTTTTTTTTTTAAGAGGGGGAGTCTAGTCATAGTAGCGTCTGAGCTTGCTGAGGTTGACTGGTTCCTTGAACGGGTTGCCATCCAAATCTGCCATTCTGACCGCTCCTCCGGAGAAGATCTTCTGTACCACAAACGGCCCTACCCAAATGGGGGCCCATTTCCCGAGGGGGTTGAATTTGTTGGGTAAGCGTGCTTTGAGCCCCAAGTATCCTTCCTTTATGTCAACAGGCTTGACCTTTTTTATTGAAGGCTTTTGTCGTTCTCCTTTGATAGGCCCGGATGTGTTCCATGGCCTTCAATCTGCGTTCGTCGAATGTTGCCAATTGATCATAGCGACTACGAAGCCATTCTACCTCATTCACTTGGTTCTCGAGCAAGACCCTCAAAGATGGCACATCCAACTCAATAGGGAGCACTGCCTCCATGCCGTATGTCAAAGCGTAAGGGGTCTCTCCAGTAGCGGTGCGGACTGACGTTCTGTACCCCCAAAGTGCTAATGGTAACTTCTCGGGCCAATCCCGCCCTTGCGAAGCCATCTTGCGAATTATCTGCTCTATCGTCTTGTTGGCCGCCTCAACCGCGCCGTTAGTATGTGGATAGTATGGGGAAGATTTCTTTCGTTCGATCTTGAATTCTACAAGCAAGCGAGCACACTCGGCTTCGAAATGACTGCCATTATCTGATATAATGCGGTTAGGAACCCCATACCGGCACATAATGTTCTCTTTGATAAACTGCGTTACCTTCTTGGAATTCAGCACCTTGTAAGACTGAGCTTCGACCCACTTTGTGAAGTAGTCGACCGCGATGAGGACGAATTCATGACCATTACTACCAGCCGGCGAGATCTTCCCAATAATGTCTATACCCCACGTGGCGAATGGCCAAGGCGTGGTGGAACTATACAATTCGTGTGGGGGATGTGGTTGAGGTTGGAGCATACTTGGCACTTGTGACACCGTCAAACCCATTGAATACAGTCTGTCTCCATGGTAATCCAATAATAGCCCAGCCGAGTGATCTTCTGTCTAAGCATCCTTGCATTCATGTGGGGTCCGCACAACCCGTTGTGTACTTCTTCCATTATTGCTTCAGCTTTCTTGTTGTCGACACATAAGAGCAACAGACCATCGTAATGCCTCTTGTACAAAGTATCGTCTAACAGCACAAACTGCCCCGCCAACCTTTTGAGTGCTTGCAGACTCTTGGCCTTCACATCTCCGTCAAAGGACATCTCTCCGTGCTTAAGGAATTTGTAGATTTGGGCGTACCATTGATCTCCGTTTACCTCGGCATCGATCTGGATTTCACAGCAATAGGCGGGGTTCTCCCTTCGTCCAACCCTGAATGGTTTCACGGACCTTCCTTCTGGAATTTCAACTAAGGAGGCCAATGTAGCTAGAGCATCCGCGAACCTATTTCTGTCTCGCGGCAGGAAGTGGAAGGTAACCTCTTTGAACTGTGCTATCAACTCATCCATGTAACCTTGGTACCGCTGCAGGCAAGGATCAATAGTTTTCCATTTCTTCGCCGTTTGGTTAATAATCAAAGCAGAGTCTCCGTACACTTCTAACTCTTTCACGTTGCGTTCTAGGGCGGCCTCCAATCCGGCTATACACGCCTCATACTCGGCGGCGTTGTTGGTTGCTGAAAAGTTTAGCTTGATGGCTATGGGCGTGTGCTCATCTTTGGGATCAATAAGTAGGAGTTCGACTCCATTCCCTCGTTTGTTTGCAGCTCCGTCAAAGAATAATTGCCACCTTTCTGCGACCTCAATTGCGAAAATGCCGTCGTCCGGGAACTCAGGGTCGGGCCCTCTTGTCTCGGTGCTCGGAGAGTCTGCGAGCTGATCGGCCATTGCCCTCCCCTTGATTGCCTTTCTCGGTACATAAGTAATGTCGAACTCTCCCAAGAATACTGACCATTTAGCGAGTCTCATAGAAAGAGAGGGTTTATCGAACAGATACTTGATAGGATCCATTTTCGAGACTAGTAAGATCGGATGGGAACCATGTAGTGCTTGAGCTTCGTCACCACCCATACTAGGCCTACGCAGGTCTTCTCGAGCGCGGAGTAATTGAGCTCGCTACCTTGTAACTTTCGGCTGACAAAGTACACTGCATTCTCAATCCGGGAATCTTTGGCCTCTTGCGCTAACATGGCTCCGACGGCGCAGTGTCTGTCACAGTTAAGTATAGTAGCAATGGCTTCTCCTTATGCGGCGGGCACAGGATTGGGGTATTCACCAAATATTGTTTGATCCTTTCGAAGGCTATTTGGCAGTCATGATCCCACTCCACACTGGCTGTTTTCTTCATTAACTTGAAAATTGGTTCGCAGATGGTGGTCAGCTGATTGATAAACCGACTGATGTATTGTAGGCGTCCCATGAATCCTTTTATCTCCGTCTCGGTACGGGGTGGCTTCATCTCCAGGATGGCTTGAATCTTCCTTGGGTCGGCTTCGATCCCATTCTCGGTGACCATGTAACCTAATACTTTCCCTCTACGAACTCCAAAGGTGCATTTTGCCGGGTTCAAACGCATGGCGTGCTCTCTCAACCTGTTGAAGAATTTTCTGAGATCTATCAAGTGTTGACTCCCAGACCCTTTTGAATGTATAATCATGTCATCCACGTACACCTCAATCTCCTTGGGGATCATATCGTGGAATAAAGTCGTAACTGCCCGTTGGTAGGTAGCCCCAGCGTTCCTCAGCCCAAATGGCATGACAGTATAGCAAAAAGTCCCCCATGGGTGGTGAAAGCTGTTTTTTCTTGGTCCTCCTCGGCCATCTTGATTTGGTTATAGCCGGCAAACCCATCCACAAACGACTTGACCTCATAGTGGGCGGTCGCATCCACCAACATGTCGATATTTGGCAAGGGGAAGTCATCCTTTGGTGTAGCTTTGTTGAGATCCCGAAAATCCACACATATTCTGACTTTACCGTTGGATTTCTTGACAGTCACCAGATTTGATAACCAAGTTGGATATTCGATCACCCTGATGAAACCCACACGGAGTAGCTTCTCAATCTCTTCCTTCACTTGCAAAGACCATTCCGGCTTAATGCGGCGCAGCTTCTGCTTGACTGGCTTAGCGTCTGGTGCTGTCGGGATTCTGTGCTCTACGATCGAGTTGTCGAGCCCCGGCATGTCCTTATAAGACCATGCAAACACATCCACATATTCTTTGAGTAGCTCAATCAGTGCTTCCCTATCGGCTCCGCTGAAGAAACTCCCAATCTGCGTTTCCTTAGGCTCGGCTTCGGTTCCAAGATTCACGCATGTTAACACCTCATCGGCAGCTTGGGCTCGAGATTCTTTTTGATTAATAACCTGTTCTGAAATCTCTTTAATGTATTCATCATTTAATGTGTCTGTGTCTGCCTCTTCTAATGAATCATTATTAACTAAGTGTATATCATTAGTTTGATTATTAGCCAATTTATCAGTTAAAGAGTGACTATGGAGGGATACTGGAAAGGTCGAGGGTTTCATTCATGGCAAAAGGGAAAATAGCGTTTGCAACAAGATCATAGTCTTCAGACGTAAGGTCGTCAGACTTAGAGGAAGACTCAAATTCAAAATGTAAAACACTAGACTCTGGGGACGGGGATTTTGGGTGAGTGACAGGAGATGTTGCAGGAGTGGCGACAGGAGAAGGAGTAAGCCCCAGTGTTCCCATCATAAATTCCGGAGTAGCTATAGGTCCCCCAATGATGCACCAATTCTTGAGCTTGTCCCCCATGGGTACCACCAATGTCCTTGGGTCCACCTTATCCTCAGAATCATCTCGATGACGGCAACCATGTCTTCGTGCAGCCCCAGATTACCCATGGTTGAAGCAGATATTGGCCGTCCCACGTCTCAGTCAAACTTGGAGTTTCTGCGGCTTCTATTGCTGGCTTGTCAAGGGTTGCGGCTTCAAGTTGATCTGCCAAGTCATCTGCAACCTTGGTGGAGTACTCATGCCTGATGGTTCTAACTCTGCCCGTGGCTTTGTCATATTCCATGTAAGTCAGCTTCATGTTGGACCGATCGAATTCCACATCTCTGAAAATCTCGAACCCTTTCTGCAACTTCCCAGGTGTGGTCAATCCATGGCTCTGCGAACTCAAAACACGAAAACTCCTCGCCTTCCCTGACAAAGTAGCTAGCTATCAGGGACAGGCGGTATGGCCGCATTTCAGGCTTTTTGTAGGGAAGCTTCATCTTTTTAAGCAAATCCATCCTTTGTTGCTCCATCTTGTCTTCAAAGTAAGGGTGTATCCTAGACCGAACAACCCTCGATGATCAACCTCTTCAACCAATTCTGTGGGGCCTTGCAAGTTCTTACCTAGCCCCAGCCCGGTATGAAACCCATATTACGCAGTATCTTGACAACAGGTGCCACTTTATCCGTTGTTTTGGTGAGGTCGATGGTGCAGATCTGTGCTTGAGCGACTATTTCGAAGCCGTTGAAGAGTCGGCTCTCTTCCCCATGCTGAATCTGTAAGACAGGAACGCCCTGGTGTCCGTCCCTTGGGCAGTTACGAGATCACTGTAGATGATGGTCACTTCATTACCAGATTGAAACTTCACACACTGGTGCAGGGAAGATGGGACAGCGCCCGACTGATGTAACCATGGCCGGCCGAGGAGGAGTGAGAAGGTGGCGGGGATGTCGATGACGTGGAAATCGGTTGGCAGGATCTTTGTTCCGATGGTAATGGGCAAGGTGACTTCTCCTATCACGGCGCGGCATGTAGAGTCATATTTGCTTGGATGGCTGCTTGGATGGGCTGGAGTTAAGTAAATCAGAACACCATAAACGCCAACCACATCCATCATCCTGAAGGCAGGATATTAATAGCAGAACCATTGTCAATGAATACACGGGGAATCTTCTTGCCATTTACTTCGACAGTGATGTATAAAGGCTCATTATGATCAACTCCGAACACTGGCTTGTCTAGCTCCGAGAAAGTGATGATGTTTCCATAGTGGATATTACCAATCATGTGGGTGACGTCCTCCGGGGTAATAGTGGATGGTACCATGGTGGCGGCGAGGTTTTGCTCGAGCATGAGGCGATGGGCTAGGGAGGAGGTGAGTAGGGACCATAGTGAAATATGGGCTTGGGTTTGTTTGAGTTGAGTGAGGATAGGGTCTTCTTTGTCTAGGTCGGCTTGCTCGGGTTCCTTCCCAAAGACTTTCTTTGCACCCTTCGGGTCGGATTGGTACACTTGACCGGATCTGTAAGGAGACAAACTTCTGCACGTAGCTCCTCCAAAGACAATGGCGAGTCATGACAAGGAGCGAAACTTCGGTCTTTTCGGCCTCCTCGAAGATTTCGGCCCAAGAAAGAGGTTGAGAGGGCTTGGGACTCTCTTCCTCTAGAGATTCGACTTCACTCACTAGTTCTTCTAAAGACAACAAGTAGCAAGAAGATTCTTTATTATTAGTCATTGAAATACAACCCATCTCATCACAGTCCGCCACAACAGGCTCGGCCGGATCAGTGATCTCACTAAGTTCTACCATGAGTACATTGCTAGCTACATAATCTCTAGGGTCTTCGACAACTCCTTGTGGATGAGCTCTTGCACGGCCTTCTGAGTTCAAAGCATTCTTCGGTAGTGTGACCGGTGCACTTGTGGTAGTGGCAAAACTTTGACAAATCGCAACCAAGGCGGGGAGGTGTCCTTCTAATGGTTCGAGCATTTCTAACGTCACCAATGCCATGAAGATATCCACCATCGTGAGCCCTATCTTGTCAAAGGCATCCATGAGCTCTAGGATACTAATCTCGCATGTTTGCACCATATTCACCCCACCCCCATTGTTGGGAAAGGGTTATTCACCACATTAGGACCCTTCGGCTTCTCAATCTTCTTGTCATTGATCAACCCTTGTACTACGCGCTTCAATTGAATACAACCATCCGTTGTGTGCCCGATGTGCTTGTGATACTTGCAGAACTGGAGGCGTCCAAATCACTTCTTGGGTAGGCGGGTTGGTAATTCTCTAAAGGCTTGATAAGACCTCTCTTGACTAACACGTCAAAGACTTTCCCATGGGCATACCAAATCATCAAAGTGCTCCCTCTCTCTTTGCGGCGGAGCCCCATTCCTTGTTACGGCTTGGACATCTAACGGGACCTCTTTCTGGACCATATTCACTTGGCCGACGGCCTCCTTTCCACCCCTAGGAGGCGCAGGCGCAGTAGGAGCCTTGTAGCGGAAGGAGTTGTTGTTGTTGGTCTTTGGACTTTCCTTTGGCGGCACAATCCCAGTGAACCCTGCTTCGTACCTTACTCCGGCGTCAACCATTTCCCGCAAATCAGGGAAGTAACCATTACCTATAGCTGCTTTCATCTCCGGTAGCAAGCACTTGTAGAAAATCTGTTTCTGTTCCTTCGCCTTTGGTGGGTATTGGACCTCGCACAACGATGATTCCACCTCTTGTAAAAATCATAAATAGCCTCGCCGGGCTTTTGCATAGTGTTCTCAAGATCGTTCGATTCACATGCCAATCCAAGTTAGCTTGATATTTCTCACAGAAAATGGCACTGATTGATCCCACGTTTGCCTCTCGCTTGGTTCTAGCCCCAAGAACCAACGCAGAGCTATACCATCCAAAGTGCTATGAAATACGCGAGCCATTTGTTCGTTGGTGCAGTCACGAGCCCTCATGGCCAACACATAACTATCCAAATGAGTCTTAGGACACGAGTCACCATGAAACATTGCCACCTTAGGCATCTTGAAATCCTTGGGAGAGCCCCTACTTGGCTAGGGTTGATTGTCTTGGTAGTCGGTGCACTTTGCTTATCCACGGGTCTCGATCAAATCCGCATTTGCTCTTGCATGGCCATAACCACAGGGTGATTGGAGATGTCGGGGATAGTTTCTGACAGAATGACGGGAGGAGTAGTGGAAGCAGTAGCAGCGGCCATCCCAATACTCAGAGGCAACGAGGGTGCGGGTAGTTTGCTAGCGGAGAGGTAGCCACCAAGCAGTTCAGGGAAGGTTCATAGACAGCCTTGTTCTTGCTCATGGTAGTGAAACCTTGGGTGTAGAGAGAAGGAGGTGGAACATTGCGGTAGCTTGGGAATGGGAAGGCAGTAGCATTGGTGTTGGGGGGAAGTTGGTATTGACCTCTTCATCCTCGACATAAAGAAATTCTCCCCATCGGGCACCAGTTTAGTCCCCTTTTTGTTGAATGTGACCCTTCAACTGTTGGTTCTGGTCTTCCAACATCTTGTTGCTTCCTCGAGATTTCTGATCTTGGCTTCGAGACGGCTAGGAAGTTCTGGAGGCTTGGGGGAATACCATTGAGAGTAGCCTCAGTGTTGAGCTCAGCGGCCCACTGCAGGAGGAAGCAGAGGCTGAAGCTGAAGCGGAGTTGACATTGCTGATGACGAGACTGAGAATGTGGACGGAGTAGAAGCTTCAGTTGTAGTCGACCACCGAACGGATCCAAACTTGCTTTGCTGAAAGGTTGAAGGGCAATGAAGCTTTTAGGAGAGGGGGAAGGCTCATGCAAAGTATATTTAATTTACAAAAACATACAATATTTACATCCTAATTGGTGGAAGGGGTACCCTTTTTCGCAAAGTTAGAAGACTACGATCAGTGGAGGCCATCATTACGTCTATAGACCCCTCGTTTTTCACCTGCATTGCACACCCCCAAACGGACAATTTGGGCGAGGGTCCTATAGGCAAGCGGCTTCCACCAACCATCGGATCCTACGACTAACCCTTCCTTAAAGGCATTTAACGGATATCTATGTTGCATCCTACGCAAGTTAATATGAGCGGAGATCTTGACATAAACACTCATCTCACCATGGCACGTCCCTTGTAGGGAAATCATTTTTTTGTGCACTTTCTCTCAAAGATCTCGATTCATCATTGACTTGGGATGACTCGACATAG